>CM060948.1:193177452-193674952 GCA_030765055.1 Mantis religiosa | reverse complement strand
TTATTATTATTATTATTATTATTATTATTATTATTATTATTATTATTATTATTATTATTATTATTATTATTATTATTATTATTATTATTATTATTATTATTATTATTATTATTATTATTATTATTATTATTATCATTATTATTATTATCATTATTATTATTATCATTATTATTATTATCATTATTATTATTATCATTATTATTATTATCATTATTATTATTATCATTATTATTATTATCATTATTATTATTATCATTATTATTATTATCATTATTATTATTATCATTATTATTATTATCATTATTATTATTATCATTATTATTATCATTATTATTATTATCATTATTATTATTATCATTATTAGTATTATCATTATTAGTATTATCATTATCATTATCATTATCATTATCATTATCATTATCATTATCATTATCATTATCATTATCATTATCATTATCATTATTATTATTATTATTATTATTATTATTATTATTATTATTATTATTATTATTATTATTATTATTATTATTATTATTATTATTATTATTATTATTATTATTATTATTATTATTATTATTACTATTTTTATATATAGTCAGTAGGTTCATGCTGTGCTGAAGGTTCGCAAGTGCACACAGTTGAGGTTTACTGGTTTCGCTTAAACAAGACAAACTGCAAAACGGTGGCGCACCTCACTCACATTCGCAAGGTTCTGGGTTCGATTTCCCCAGACCGCGTACATTTTTTTTTTTCTGTGTTTCCCGCTTGTCATTTAGAAAAGTGCTTTCTCAAGCACGCTTTCCTGTTCTCATCATTGCCTTCTTGTGAGTGTGTGAGGTTTACGGGCCGGTCGACAGCTATATAATCTGTAACCTTCATTTCCTTCTTATCCATTTCAGAGTTGCGCCGGTTTGCGGCTGAGACATTTTCGCCCCAGGTCAGCAGAGTATAAAACCTCGTCCCCAATGGGCCCTCTAGGGTGGGCTACGGCAGTGTAGGATGCTTGTGCCCTTCGGCATTCGAACCAGGCCAACTTCCCTTCATGAGATGGCGGTAACCGCGCAAGGGCCACAATGGCCTACGTAGTAATTTTCATTAAAGTATGTAAGTGTAAACTTTCTGCCGGGCAGTATCATACAGGCGTTCCGTTACTAGATGGTATGGAAACTAAGTCGGCCACGCTCATAGATCTATAGTGTCGAACTCGCAGTTTTAGGCTGTTATTCACCTATTTACTACTGAGCTCGAGAGCCTTCAGATGGGAGCCGCTTGTATATAAATGTAGCTGTTGCTTCTATTAAAATCATTACACATGTTGCCCATTTTCCTTTATATTCTACAGTGCCATGTAGAGACAGCTTAGACGTTGTATAAAAATTGTAAACTAGTTCGTTACTGAGTCTAGCAAATTAAAATATTGACAGGTAAAGAGTGTGCCCAAGTGTTAATCTTCGAAGCGCGAACCCTCGGGCCGCATTTCACAGCCTTTTTGCCACTAAGCTATGAGAGCAGCTGATATAACGTCTCCTTCATACAGCATAGATATTGGTTCTGTTAAAATAATAATTACAAGTGTTTTCTGTTTTCTTGAATAGTAGCCAATGTAGTTAACAGCTCAGCTCCAAACCTTACTTGCTTTGTGATATTTAATCAATCCCGTCATATTGGGTTAATATAGTGAGCCGGTCCGGCCCGTAGCTTACAGCTTAATTCTATAGCTAAACGTGTGATCCTTGTGTAGTGTTTAGCGCCCGCTTTTTCTACATGCAGCACCGCGGGCGGTGACAGTGATGATACTGAAGATAGAGCAGCGGCGGAGTGAGACGGCGGGGAAAACCCGAGCACTGGTGAACCCACCCGCCACCGTTTTTTCCACCACAAATCTCACATGCGATTGCCTGGGATCGAAACCAGGCCGCTTTCGTGAGAGTCGAGTGGTCTAATCACTCAGCTAAAGGCGTGATGCTCATAGCCGTGGCACTTTTATCCACTAGTAACATAAACATTTAACTGTCAGGTGTTATCTATAAATGATACATAAGTTTAAAAAATGCAAGGTTTAAAATTAATGTTGTGTTTTGTAAATAATTCCTTGCTCTCAGATTTCAGGCTTATTTGGAAAGTTAAATCAGAATTTAAAAATTCCATGTGGGATCCTAACCACGTATTTTTGACATTCTGTGCAGAACTAATTAGCAATGCGCATGGATTGGTGACGTGTGTACATCCGTAGCCTGTACACGTTTAGCCAGTGCACACGTAGTTACTTCATTGACCGAAAATAAACAAACACAATTCTGTCTTGAGTAATGCCTATGGTTTCGTTTACACGAAAACTAAATGATGAAGATTACAAACCTAAATTACAGTTTTTCTTTTGGCGAAGTCTTATTAATTGAAATTTCATCCTTACTTAATTATTTTAGTCAATGACTTATGTTTTAAATACTTTCCTAAACTTTGTCCGGCATCTTTCATTTTGGACAGTGAATTTTGTATCATTTCACAAAAAAGAGCATAACTCCTACACACCTCGGAATAGAAAGGTAAATCTGGTTGACTTTTTAAGCGAAACCTTGTTGAAATAAATTAGTAGATGCTGCCGTTCAGTATGGCAGCTTATATATACCCAGATCATATGATTTCTTTGTTTACACATGTGCGCTAGTTTGATTTCTCCAGTTTTGATTTGAATTGGTTTTTACGTGGAATTTTCTAGTATAAACTACCCTTTTCTCAGCAACCTGATAAGAACCTTCTTGAATGCTTTGTGGGTCTACCTTAAAGTTAATAACAATTCTGGTTATTAAAAAGTTATCATGATATAAAAATATAAATTCTTGATTGGAATATAAAGGATATGCAGCCGAGTGTGCGTATACCGTGGACTCAGTGTTTCCTATCAGGCTGGTATATAATTTAGAACCTAAACACAGTTAGCTGTTACGTTTACAGTTCATGGACCAAGTAGGTTAGCTCAGATAGCAGGTGTTAAAATTCACATTGGAAAGATTGTGGTTTCTAGGTTTGGTGACCAAGCAATCAGTACAACATATTTTTCGATGTTTTTCTTCGTAATTAGGCGAATGTTGGGCTGGCTACTTTTCTTTTTGGGACTAGCCACCCCTCTACTTCACTTCTCGATCATTTATCCAGTCTTTGCTGAGATGGGAGTGATGGTGATGGGCGTGTGTAGCGCACGTGTGTGGTGAAATTTGCGCTCTGTGACCACTATGCTAGGCGTAGGGGCGGCATTGTGGCTCCCGTCTTCTCAGGAGGTCTCCTGAGCAATCCTATGAGGTTGGCAGCCTCACGAAGAAACCCGGAGCATAGGTGAATTATAAACACATTTTTAAAACAAAATTATGTACCTATATATTTTTCTTTTGCTTATTTTTACCGCGTTTATTCTTTCCGTTTACTGTTTTCTGTGTTTTTGCACAGATACACTATACACATATTCATCCATGCCCAAGGAGGGACACGAACCCTCAGCCCTCTACGCAGTGGAAGCTAGAGATATACGCATTAGCGACCACTCTATGATCTCACGCTAGCTCGGGCGGGTTCTGCACATCCGCTGGCCAATCCCATCTGCTCCTTCCTCTGTCCCTCCCTCTCTCACCCTCGCTCTCTCCCTCCCGGGAACTGATATTCAATAGACTTGATAATAGGATATTGTGAAATTCCGTCTGTTTGTACTCTATCTATCTGCATTTCATTTTAACACAGTTCTGTAATGTATAGTACTTCATACTTTTAGACTTTCAGAAGAGTTACGTAAGAAAATGCAGTAAAACAGTTAAAATGCCCAAAAGTGGTTTGCAATGGGATTTAATAACACATTTTAACTTGACATTATTGTTTTATTTTCCTTATTGTTTTATTATAGCAGTAGTTTTATTCGTCTTGTTAATACCTCCACAGAGAATTAAATCATATCCTACAATGGAATCAAAAAGAACTGCTGGAGTCGTATTTAGAACAAATGACTACTTGCGACAGGTTTCGTGTTTGATTCCTGACTGGGATTGGTAGTTTTGTCTAATCAAGTATATTTGCTATCCTCTCCAGAGTCCAGAAGCATGACTGGAAGTATCAGTATGTGTTTGAAATCTAAGGTATAGATAACCCCATGGAGCAATCAGTAGTCCAATGACAACTGTGTACGATTTAACTGTGTACGTTCCAAACGAAAATGATACTCATTTGTCACTGGAGTTAAAGACGAAGATAAAATGGAACAATTAAAAATAAAAATGCAACGTTCGTACCTCTCATTTGTTATGGAGGAATACATTACTTCAGAATTTCTTATTAAAATGATTATACTGACTTCAAGTATTCACGAAAGTAATCGTCATCATCATTATCATTTCCATGACTACCTTCATGACTTTACGGAAAGTAGGCTAAATAGCTCTTCTCTCACCGGCCATGAAAATAAACGTACACATAGCCAAGCGATATTCTAAGAGGATGTAGTATATCATTTGCCTCATTTTTAAAAATTTATATTTCTAACCACGTATACACCTTAACAGAAGTCTGGAACAGCTTGTTCTGTACATATTTCATGCTATCCCTTGTATGTGCGTGATTATAATGGGGCAGCGATGAAATATACCTGAGATTTCTTTGTGATACATAATGACAATAATTTATATGGTTAACTTTTTCTTTTTTCACGTCTGACGTTTCAACTGCCAGGCATTTAAATATAATTATATACAGGATAAACATACCACGTGTGTCGTAAGATCACTGAGCACACTTTTGGTCTTCTATTTGTTAACGAAAAGTTACACAGGAAGAGCAATTTATAGTGGATAGAAACAGAGCGTAGGTTCAACTCCTACATGACCCATACTTGAACTGCTACAGGTTTGATAAATCTAATTAACAGTTCTAAGCTCTCAAAATGTGATGAATAGAACCTACGGATTACTTATGCCAACTGCATTACAGGCATAACACATTACAAATTCAATATCATAGCGTTTGTGCATTAACGTATTCTTTAACCTCATTGATAGTGCTATACATTTGCAGTTTCATGAGCAATGAGAGTGTTATTTTATATGAAGCTCTAAAATGTTATTTAAGATAATCATAAATATAACGTTTTAAGTACAAGAAGCTCAGATTTCTAAATAATTCATATAAATCTTCCTTAAGGAACGCCTAGTCCGTCTCTGCGTGTGCGGGAAGCATGTATGCTTTAAGAGGTCCCAAATTCGAATCTCGATTAGGATGAAATATTTCGGTAAGCTCTTCCCGGAATTTTTCCTTATAACAAATTTTCGGCAACTCTGATGTCTAGCGCCCTCAGATTCATTCATTCACTATCGGGTATCTCTTAATCCGACTAAATTATATTAAACCAGAAGCCAACTTAAGTATATATGTGTACAGGTTTAGTGTATGCTTTTCAATGTTTAAGCCTTCTAAGCTTACATCTCATAATGTTTTCATTTTTATTTCGCAAAATGATACTCTGAATTTTTCTTCTGATTTTAAATAAAGTATGTATGCAACTAGTGGGAAATGGAATTGCTTTCATACTTGTGAAACTATGATCACGATTGTAGCTAGTGGTGAAAATTTTTCCACCTATAAACATATCTCATTTCAGCCACAAGTTAAGTAAACTTTTATATTTTTGGTAAAACCCGTAGTTCCATTTGTATTATTGGTGTACCTGCTATTTTTCTCCGTGTATCTCTCTCCTCTGTCTTAGTCTTCCGTAACCTCCGTCTCCCTTCCTACCACACTGTTCTCAATACCCTTGAGCTTTATCTCATTTTTTATATTCTATTATAATCTCACATTCTTACCATTTATCATTTTCTAAAATAATATCATATGAAATTTGAAAAAAAAGTAATACAACCAATTTTTACAAATGTTTAAGAATTAAACATAGCTAATCATTATGCCCGTTATTTGATAAATAGGGTTATACTAGATGAAATTGCCTTTGGTTTTCCTGAGCAGCTTGGTGTCATTTCTTCTTGACCTTCGCTTCTTTTGCCCTAATCCACTTTTCTCTTATCCTATATAAGAAATCTCCTATACATCTATTTTTCTTTTCTCCCATCCCTGTTAGCATGCGTACCGCCAATATCTCTTTATTTACACTGTCCCATTTCTTATCCCATATTTTTCTCCTGTAATTTGTTAGCTCCTTACATTCTATCAGGTAATGAACACTGCTTTCTTCATCTCCACAAAATGCACATATTCCTACCTCATTATTTCTCAACCCTTTTAAGTATAATATCCCTACTCTCATCCATGCTATGCCTTCTCTTCCAGTTTTGTCACATTGATCTATATATTTTTTCCCTACCCTATTCTGTCTTTAATTGCTTATAAAATTTCAAAGATTTCTTTTCTTCTATACTTTCCCATATCTCTTGCTTATCTACGTCTTGTACTCTAGTTCTCACTTCCTTCCAAAATCCGCTATAATTTGTCTCCTCTGCACTCCATAGATCTCCCATGCCTATCTTAATATCATTCTTTCCAATTCCGACCACCAACTATTTGTATTTTTAATGCTTTTCTGTTGCTTCATGCACAGATTTAATAAGTCTCCTTTCTGCCCTTTAATACACTTATACCAGAATTTCAATATTCCTTCTATTATTATTCCCCTCCTTTTTGTATTACTTAACTCTAGTAATGCCACCTTTCTTGGTGCCGATTTTGGCAGCCATAGTAGTTCTTTGCAAAACAATCCATACATCTGGTCTAATTGTGTTCCTATCTCTGATGTACCCCATACCTCCACTGCATACATTGTTCTGGCTTCAACGACCACTGCATAGATTCTTTCTAACTATCTAACTGACATCTCCAGTTTGTTTACATATTCTTACTCCTGACATTGCTGCCCTGCCATTTGCTATCACTTTTCTGGCTTGTGCAGCCCATTCTCCACTGCTACACATCCTCATACCTAAATAGTCATACTCGTTCACCACTTCTACCTTTTGGTCTCCTATGAACCATTCCTATCCTTTCCTAAGTATCGATCCTCTTTTAAATACCACTGTTTTTTATGTTTTGCTGTTTATTCTTAGTCCCCAGTCAGCGCAAAACCTATGGATTGCATCAACTGATTTTTGTAGACCTATTACGGAAATTGCTCCTACCGTTAAATCATCCGCATACAATAAACCAGGGATCCCTTTGTTCATTAATATTGGGCAATGGGCATTGCTTTCCTTAACCCTCTCCATTATGTCGTCTATAAATAAATTGAAGAGTATAGGACTCAATTTGCACCCCTGTCTTAAGCCTAACTTCTGTTCGGCTTCTTCTGATAATACATTCAACCCACAACTTATTCTGAATTTCACCCCACTATAAATGTTATCAATTTCGTTTATAAACTTCTCGCTCACCCCCTTTCTTCTTAGTTTCCATTTTAAAGCCTCTCTGTTTATCGTATCGAACGTTTTCTCAAAATCCACAAAAAGTATACAATCTGCCCCTTTTCCTGCTGAAGTATTTATCAAATAACGTCTTGATTATAAATATGTTATCTATAGTTTGTCTTTTTCTCCTAAATCCAGCTTGAAATTCTGATATTTTATTTTCTCTTTCCGCCCAATCCATTAGTCTGTCCGCTAGTGTACCTGTATACATTTTCCCAATTATAGATAGTAAGCTTATCCCCCTGTAATTCTCTGGCCTACTCACACTCCCCTTTCCTTTAAATATTGGTACAATCACACTTGTTTTCCAGCAGTCAGGTAATTTTCGACCATCTTTCATCTTATTAAATAACTAAGTTATATTCTTTAATCCACTTGGTGTTTCCCCATATCTGTTCCAAAACTCCCCTGGAATTCCATCCATGGCCACTGCTTTACCGCCCTTTAAGCTTCTTATTTGTTGAAAAACTTCAATTTGAGTAATTTCTCTCTCTAATATCTCATCTATCCTCAGGTTGCCCAACTGTGTATTATCTCTATTTATCCACTTCCTTTCTGCAACTAGGTCTCTAAAGTACTTTAGTCATTCCTGTGATGTTACCTAATTTTTCACCCCCTTCTGTTTATTCATTTCACTCACCATACCCCATATTTTATTATTATCTTTTTGTTGTATGGCATCCTTCATTTTCTTTCGAATACTATCCTGCCACTCGTTCTTTTTTGTTGTAATAATTTCTTGTACGCCTCTCTACTTATTACCATAATCATCCTATCTCTAGCCTCCCCCGTTCTTCTCCAACAAGCCAGGTTTTTAAACACTTCCCTTCTAGCTCTACCGCAGTCCTCATCAAACCAGCCATTACTTATTCGTTTCATTTTCCCTTTTACTTTCATTTTTATCCCTGACCTAGTAACTATTAGTTTCATTAGCTCTAAGCCTCTTTATGTATTGTTCTCATTCAATGCAATCTCTATGCCTTTTCTTATTATTTTTGATATTTCTGAGTTTATTTCAGTTAGGAATTCGTCCTATATTTCTTCCCTCCATCTAAATGCACTCACTACTTTAAGCTCAACCTCCTCCTTTCTCCTTCTTTCTTCTATCAATCCTATTTCTATCCCTAACGGGAAGTGGCCACTACTCAGTATTTCGTTTGTTATTTTGAAATTATTAATTCTTTCAATGAGCTCCTCACTACACAAGGTATAGTGAACCACACTTTGACCGTTGTTATTTGCAAATGTATATTCGCCATCCTCATCCCCTTTTACTGCCCCATTACATGTGAAAAAAAGTATTCAATTCACAGAAATGGAGCAATTTTACCCCCTCTTTGTTGACTACCTTATCCTTGCTACTCCTTACACATTCATGTGCTTTCTCTCTACCTATTTCACCATCACGCCTTATTAATTTAATTTTCTATTCGCCTATTCTAGCATTGAAATCCCCCATTAACAAAAACACAATGCCCTGAAATTTGTGCCTTAGCTCCTCCATATCGTCCTCTAGTTTATTAAATGTCCTGTTGTCAAAAAAGCTTGATGTTTTGGGAGGATTAAAACCCTCGGCGTTCCAGAACGTCAGCTTTAACCTTTTTTGCTATTTATTTCCTGAAAAGAAGGAAAGTTTGCCTTCTTTAGCCACTAATTTCAAATAGGGCTATACAGTTTCTCATGGTAACTAGTTTACCTACACGAAGAATAAGAACTAAAACTTATTGCCACTTCTGAAATATGCATCCTATTGCAATTCTGCAAATGGCAAATCTTGCCAGAAACACTATAATTGCAAATGGTATTATGTAACGTTTTTCAATAAATACGATGACATTAGATCTCCTTTGCACCTCGTCAGCTTGAGAAACCCACAAATGTGCAAGGTAATTAAGATGCAGTGCAGGCCGTTTCTAAGTGGAAAATTTCGACAAATATAGAGTGGCGTATGGACTATTCTTTTGCTTAGAATAAGGTTAAATAATTTGAGGAAAGCTCCAAAATATGTGTATGCTTCCAATCTCAGGTGTCCTGATACCGGATTTTACATTATTCATTATGTATATTTTATCTCAATATTAGTTGCTAGACTTTCATACAGTTCCTTTGGTAGCAGCTAGGAATACCGAGCGAGAAGATTCCGCGGTAACGTTTGTGGCTGGCATTCGGGAACTTCCTGAATCAATCCTCATGGGACTGTAATTTACATTAGGGTTTCTCAGGATTTCCCTGTTAGATAAGATACGGTTGGGTTGATTACATAATGGTACGAACTTTACTGGCCTTCCGTATGTTTCAGCGCGGATCAGGTGAATGAACTACAGACATGATATGAGTCGGAGTTTGCTTTAAAAATCGGTCATGCCATGGCCTGAACTGTGTGTCAAAAGCACCATAGGCCTGTGTAACAGCCTATGCACGATCGAGTAGCTACACGAAAACGTGCCTACGATTTTGGTATCCAATAATGGTTTTGGTTATTTCAGGTCGGCGGAAGCACTCTTGCCTTGGATGAGCCAATCTCAAATTGGTTTGAACTCACGTTTGACAAACACGAATTAGCCCATAAGCATTGACGAAGAGGCAGGATTATGAAAACATTTCACCTGAGATACTGGAATGCATGCTTTACAATTGTGATCCATAGCAGCCTATACGTGAACCAGTTTCGAATTGGAGTGATGTCAAAAACAGGTCGGTTCCAGACTTGTGAGCGAAAGAGAAACGTTAAGTGCCGAGACCAAGTAATGGGTAGCATCTGGGAATGGCAGAGGGAATTTAATATTTCCCTATCAGAATTTCGTCACGACATAAAGCACTTAAATTCTGCAATTGCATATACAATTCTGTCGCTCTGTGCTTACAAAGGTTTACATGTGTACAAATGGCGTCATCCCTTACACTGCTACGCTCTCTCTCTCTCTCTCTCTCTCTCTCTCTCTCTCTCTCTCTCTCTCTCTCTCTCTCTCTCTTTTATTTTTGACCCCTGGACTGCTACATTTATCTCTAACTGCATAAACGAAATCAATGACCTGAGCATCTGATTTTTCTTCTGGGCTGTATCCACCAAATTTTGTGTACCTATCCTTCCAATTCTCCAATTTTGTATTTCAGGAGATTTGAAACTCAATGAAGGGAAATTATGCCATGACTTTTGCTCAAGCTCTAATATACTAATATGTAGCAACAGATCAGCCACATTACATACCAGCTAAACCTTAACTTCATAAGAAATATTTAAAAGGCTTCTCTAAAGCAACCTTCTGTGGCCTATTATGAATGGAATACGAAAATGAATTTGTGGAGAAAACTATTACTCGCTAATTCTCCTGGCTATGTTTAGACAAGCCATTACGTTGAAGCAAAGGAGATGAATGGAGGCAAACACACGTGTCTTAAATTGGGTTTGCGCATGTGGAAAAGGGAAGTGAAATGCCATGGTGCTGCAAGAAGTAATCCATGGCGCCACGTCACAACACGACTATCCATACACGGATTTCACCACAACATATGCCTAAACAAGAACTTCCACGAGCCAGACGAAAACTGGAAGGGTATATTGTGCTGGCAGAAGTGTGGTAGATAGGTATTACATCATAACATGCTCGAAAGAACCAGGGCATTTATAAACTATAGCAAAGTTAGAAATGAGAAAATAACCAAGTGCTCAAACTTGAATGTACATTTCTATATTATAATAATACAAAAGTAATACAGAATATAGACTTAACAAGATACTCCTAGAAAGACCAGGATATACATTATATTTCTTGGAAACTGTCCTGAACATATATTTTAATCAACAGCATTGGAAAAATTTCTGAGACTATCAAACACTTAGGTATAAAACATGTATTTGATTCAGCAGGTAGTTAAAAATATGGAATTGTCTTGGACATCTTCGTGAACATTCGCAGACAGTTCTGAACGTACTCGTATAGACCAAGTTTCGCATTTAACAGACTTATGTTAGAGTTAAACGGTGCACACAAACCTTTTTCCATAATCGCTTTTTTGGTGAATCAGAAGTCCTCTAAAGGGCATTAAGATGAAATCTTGTTATAGAATTTTCTAGCAAAATACAGTAATTCCGTACTTGTACTAGAAAAATTAAAATTCACACGAATCCTTCAGGTAGCCGCAATAGCTTTCCTGTCTCAGGCTGCTGTCTTAAACCTCTCCCCGAATATAGCTATCATAATCATTGACTAATTTTAGCAAACATTCATTAACTATATCACTGTGATGCATACATTTTATATGGGTAAGAGGGGACTTATTAAATTTCCCAAACTACTGAAATTTTAACCCGAAACCTGGAGGGGACACAAGATTTACGTTCAAATTGAGTATGATTATGGATATATTAATCTGTCTCTTCTTTTCTTTGATCGGGCACAAAGACCTATGTTATTAAATTTGCGGAAACTGGATGTAAATGTGAGTATGAGCTGGATTATTTGCCAATCATGTAGCATGTTTTTCTAGAGGAGATGTCTAAATGATCATGTGGACGTTTGATTAATCCTAAGTAGAATGCAAAGGGGAAAGTGTGATGGGACAATTCTACATGTACAAGCTAAGACGCTCCTATATAGAGAAGATTGTTTACAAGTGATTATGTCTATGGGGGACAGACAGCAAAAGTTACTAAAAAATGCACATAAACTTTCTTTTGATCAATCAAGTTTCATTTCTGAAGAATGAAACTTTCTCCCCAGTTGCGATAGTAGACAGCACTATACACAAAAATTACTGAAACTAGAAATAATATCTGTTAATATTCGTACTAAAGTGAACAAGAAATGAATCAAATATAATGAAGAAAAATCATGAAAGAAGCAAATTTCAGGTATTGATATAAATTCACTGAACCATGCATCACATGTGGTATCCTCATTGGGGAGCTCCACGTTTGCAAACTATTACCTGATTTATTGTTTTCAGTATGTGCGTGGATATATTGACTCCCTTGTGTGCGTGTGGTTGTTTCTCTCTGTTTATAAGTCCTTGAAAATAAAATTAACCAGTTTCAAGGAATGTATGGCTTTATCAACAATGGTTGTGGTTTCTGAACGCTCCAAACTGTTTTCGAAACGTAGACTCTTGCATTATTTTCTGCTCTCTCAAAGTGCTGCATATCCGGCACTTAAATGCTGCATTATTCCTTTGAAAATGGCGTCGCATTAAACAAAATGTGAACCGGATCTGCAGATATGTGAATTTTTATATGTAAATACCTAAAATTTGCAAATATCATATTTTTTCGGCTTAAATTTCAGGCCTCGTGTACCACAAATGAAGACGAAATGAACTTGCCTTCCATTCAGAGCTGCACGTGGACTATTCGAAATCGGAGTCAACATACAAACCAAGTTAAAGTACTTCTGTTGCACCAGTGAGTGCAGGTATGATATGAACAGAAAAACATAACAGATATAGAAGGTACGTTCAGAAAGTAAGTTCTGTTTGGTAATAAAATTAAAGTGTGCACAGATACAGAAAATTATTTATTGCACAAAATTCTACAACGCTTAAAATACCTTTCCACATAACTGCCAAAATTTTGCAGGCATTTGTCATAGCGAGGAACAATTTTTCGTATACCTTCTTCACAAAAGTTTGCCGCCTGCGTCTTCAACCAGTTGGAAACATTTTCTTTCAGCTCTTCGTCATTGTTGAAGTGTTGACCGCCAAGGAAATATTTGAGATGCAAAAAAAGATGAACGTCGCTAGGAGCAAGTTCAGGGATCTAGGGCGGAGGGGGTGGTCAAATACGTCCCAGCCAAATCCCTGTAGGATGTTTTAATTCGCATTTGTAGTGTGCGGTCGTGCGTTGTCGTGAAGAAACACAACACCTTTTGACATCGCAAATTTGTCCATAAATTTCAATTGGGTTCACTTTCCTAGCATTCAGAAAACGAATCAAAGATCTGATTTCACAAGCGGTGTGATTTTCAATCAACACCGACATTGTAAACAAGCACAACTAAGCGTAGGTGGCTGAGAGCGATCTCACAATGGCGCAATTTCTTATCCTTGACACAGAGCGTCTACTGGTATGCGCGGAACCGCGATCGCAGTGCTGCAGCAGAGATAAATTGAAACAAAACCTACTTTCCGGACGCCCCTTGTATTTTAAAAGCCTTTCTGAACCCTTTTGTTTCTTCAAACTTATTGTGTAATAAACGGCTAATGATTTAACTATCCAAAAGCCTCGTTAATCTCTTACATCTCTGTGGAAATGTATATCTAACGAAGGTACATGCCTAACCTTCTATTATCACAAATGCGTAGCAAGATGGTGAAGTAAGCATTTATAACACAGTTTGTGGAGAAGGTATTTCAAGCTAAATACCTCATTTAAAGCGGTTGTTTTCACGCAGGAGAAAACTGTGCTTGACCAGGTATTGCGCGGTTGTCCAGAGATGGCTCTGCTATCGATATATCTAACCCTTATGAATATTTGCAACTTTTTACTAATGTTTATGACTAATTTGTGTTAGGTTTTCCGAATTCGGCTTAGATGTGCTTGATATCCATTGCCGGGAAACAAACAGTGCCTATGGTGTAAAATGAGTGAAATGAGATTAAAGAAAGTATTGACAGAGAGTAAGCAAGCCTTGCACAATGTGTATATATTTACGCCATTTTGCTCCATATAGCGTGGGAACAAGCAAATTGGAAAATTATATACATTTTAAGCTTGTAAGCCGGGTCTGATGTACCGGCACCAAGCAAATTGCTTTCATAATAAAAATCAAATCAAAGCAATATAGCGTGGGCTTTTTGTTAGAATTGTTTTAGACACGAGTTATTTTTGTTGGAACTTGAGAAATAAACAACAACTTTTGCAAACGAAGCACTGAGTAGTTTAAGAAAGCTACCATTATACTTTATATTGAATTTTCAGTATGCTTATGTCATGTGAGACCTATTCATAGCAGTAACATGGGCTCTAAGATGTGGAAACTGCTGACGCGCTTGATTCTGTGTAATACAGTGGGGTATAGACTATAAAACAGTGGCATACCCCGTGCCACTGCTAGCTACAAAACAGTCGCTCCACTTATTAGGAATTACAAAAAAGGGTATATGTAATAATAATGGTGCTTAGTAATTTAGTTATGAAACTGTTGTCAAAACAAAAAATGGAAAGGAAAATATAATGGCGTCCCACCACATCGAATCACAGATCTGATTTCACAAGCGGTGGGATTTTCAATCAACACCGACATTATAAACAAGCACAACTACAGTCGGGCCGTTCTTTCTCCGGCTCTGACAGTTCTCGAAGGGGGAAGTGTGCTGCTGCCAGTTCTTTAGCGGGAATTTCAAGCAGAGGAACATGTGTATTTTAAATATTTCACGCATTTGCAGATCGTAACTTCGTAAATGAACGTGGATAATGTGTATATACATGATCCCAGAATAGTTGCATATGGAGACAATGTACCATACCATTTACTGGAAAAGAAATAACAAAAAGCTACGTTTACTGAAATTGGCTATTAAACAACTTACATTCAGTCCAGTGGGAAGACGCCGCAATCCTCGTAAATATCCATATCTTCATCTTCTTCACTCATCGCGGCTTCATCACTGGAGTCGCTGCTGACGTCATCTTCACTGAATGAAATTATCAGCTCCTCCACACGTGTTTCCACTATGCCGTCGTCTTCCTTGGCTTGTCTTAAAAGTTTCCAAGTATGATCCACGGCACTTTTCCAGTTATCCTGGGTCACTTGTTTAACACCATTTTGCACTAATAGCTGAACATCAGAAATGCGGAATGTTGTGTTATGTTCTGCAACATAACCTTTCACTTGTGCCCAAATCAGTTGGATGGCATTGAAATGACAGTGATGGGGAGGCAGCCTGATTACAATGTGACCGTGAGCAGCAGCAATACTGTCTATTTCATGAGTGCAGAAACGTGGCTTGTAAAGTTTTACAATTTGCAGGAGTTCTGCTTTCGTCATTTCTGCGGACGCTCCAGGTATGTTTTTGTTCTCCAACCACTGTAAAATGACGCTTTTCCTGTCGCACATTGTCGGTGCTTTGTTTAATTGAACTGAATGGTATGGCGCATTGTCCATAACAATAATTGAATTGGCACTGATCTTTGGCAGAAGAGATTCTTGGAACCAGTTCTTGAATGTATCTCCATTCATTTCTTCGTGATAATCACGCGTGCTCTTTGATCTGAATAAGAGCATTGCTCCTGGAATAAAACCACGTACACCACCAGCATGGAGCAAAATCAATCTGCTTCCTTTTCCAACTGGCACTTTCATTGTGCCTGCAATAGTGTCATCTGTCCATGCCTTTGTCTTAGTGTGTCCTGCATTTACCCACGTTTCATCAAGCCATACCACCTTTTCGGGATTGCTCTTTAGAATTTCCCGCAAAAATCTGCCTCTCCATGCAACTATGTCACTTCTTTCCATTACAGCTTTCCTCCCAGAAAAAGTTTTAAACTGAAAACCTAGTTCTTTCAGTACTTTACTTAGGCTGGTTTTTCCGCCATCGAATAAGCCAGCTTCCTTTAAAGAACACAGCAACTTCGCACGAGTGGGAAATTCCTTTCTCATATAATATTGATATACATGTCGCCTTATAGCATCCTTTTGAAAAGCATCAAGTGAAGATTTAAGGCTAACTCGTTGCCTTTGCTTTCCCGGTGTACGCAGAACTGCAGACGGCGAACTTAAATCGGCTGGGCACTTTTCCTTGGTCACATTCTTCACGGTGGTTTTTCCCACCTTCAAGGCATCACAAACTCTGTCCAGCACCTTGGTAACAGGTAGTAGAGGTCCACCATTGTCCCGCTCCTTCTCGAAGTACTCACGTAGCCTGAATATAAATTCACGGCTTTGGCTCTTATAAGAGCCGATTCTTTTCTTGGATTCTGACGAACCAGTAGCCATATTACTATAATAGCAATAATAATAAGACTTACAGACGCTAGAAATCGGAATTCACGCACACACAAAAACTTAAACAAACCACCAGCGCGGATTCCAAAAGCAACTAAAAGACACGTGGTCCACACAAAATTGCAGGGGCAACACGGTACTGGATTTGCAAGCCACGCCCAGCAGCGACAACGCTGATTGGCGCTAGCAGACAGTTTTAGCTTCCTGACCACGACACCGGATGTACAGACTCCCAGTATCACCAACAGAAGCAGTTGGTGTGCGTGAAAGGTGTGAACGAAATATTTGAATAGAGTGATGTTGTAAAGAATATCTTGCATGATAATGAAATTACAAGTTGTATTTCAATGTTTTGAAGCTAATAGATTCCTATACTCTCATTATAAAGATAATTCTGACGATATGTTTTCAATTACTCATTATTATATGTTGGTACTAGTAACCTTCCCTCTCCACCTCCTGCAGCCACTAAATGTCAGAGCCGGAGATACAGCGGCCGGACAGTAAGCGTACGTGGCTGACAGCGATCTCATAATGGCGCACGTTTCTTCTCCTTGATAAGAGCGCCTACTGCGCATGTGCGGAACTGCGATCGCAGTGTTGCAGCAGAGATAACTGGACTCCCTTGTATTTTAAAAGCCTTTCTGAACCGTTTTGTTTCTTCAAACTTATCGTGCAATAAACGGCAGTCAAACTGTTATAATTATGAAGCCAAATAAAATATTAAGAAAGGAATTAAATTATGAGGCATTTCAGTGTTACAAAGAAAGAAAAAGAGAAACATATTTGTGCTATCATAAATAATTTGTCAAAACAAAAAATGGAAAGGAAAATGTAAATCTTGTAATCTAGTGTAACCGACCGCACTATGATTACATCATTTATTCATTCGTACATTTTTGCAGCCAGTGCAGAACTCAGGCAAGGGGTCAGCTGATTGTGTTCCCATAGCTCCATCGTAAACCAGATTCGCTAGCATACTGTCTGGCCGAGTTCCTCGTATTCTTTTACCATGGTGTTTTTCCAGCTGTTGCATCTTTTGTAATGCCATGTAGAAACTTACCACAATAGAGCGTTT
This sequence comes from Mantis religiosa, assembly GCA_030765055.1. Classification (NCBI taxonomy): domain Eukaryota; kingdom Metazoa; phylum Arthropoda; class Insecta; order Mantodea; family Mantidae; genus Mantis; species Mantis religiosa. Next base: position 193,657,490 of record CM060948.1, on the reverse strand, counting down.
GTAAATTGGTTGTTTCTGTTACAAGCAAACTAAACATTTTAGGATGAAAATTTTGGCTCTTACATATTTTGTAATGCTATGTAAAACTTAGCCACAATAGAGCGTTTGTAAATTGGTTGTTTCTGTTACAAACAAACTAAACATTTTAGGATGAAAATGTTGACTCTTACATATTTTGTAATGCTATGTAAAACTTAGCCACAATAGAGCGTTTGTAAATTGGTTGTTTCTGTTACAAACAAACTAAACATTTTAGGATGAAAATGTTGACTCTTACATATTTTGTAATGCTATGTAAAACTTAGCCACAATAGAGCGTTTGTAAATTGGTTGTTTCTGTTACAAACAAACTAAACATTTTAGGATGAAAATGTTGACTCTTACATATTTTGTAATGCCATGTAGAAACTTAGCCATAAGAGAGCGTTTGTAAATTGGTTGTTTCTGTTACAAACTAAACATTCTGGGATGAAAATTTTGGAATTAGCTTATTAAAGCTACAAGAGCCGTCGTTTGGTCAGAGCTTTTATACAATTATAGATGGTGGTTCTATTAAAATCATCATTTTGAATGCTTCCCATATTCTTTGTTAGTCTGCAATGCCATGAAGAGACAGTTTAGCTGCAAGAGCACAGTTAAAAATTAATTCGTCACAGCGTCTAACAAAATAAAAACTTTGTAGATAAACAGCTATGCACACTTGCTGGGGTTTGAACCATGAACCATCATACCGCTTGTCACATTTTACGTTTTGCCACTGCGCTACGATAACTGTTGATAGACCATGCCTTGTACCCAACATAAATTTTGGTTGTACTAAAATCTTAATTCCAAGGACTTTCTGTTTTCTTGCATATTTTCCAGCGCCAAATAGTGAATTGCTCAGATGGAAAGGAATTAGCTACTTGCTTTGCGATTTTTAGTCAGTATTTCGTCATGTTGAGCATGATTTTTAAATTAACAATGAATTATTAATTGACATTTACCAATATTAAAATATTCACAATTTTTTACAGAAGAGTTTTATTGTTTTCATTTTATATAGGGTAATTCGCCCATGGGATTAATTTTCCATATTGTTCAGTTTCAAAATCGTTGTTCGCTCTGTCGTTGCGATGTCTTTGGTTCAGTCTTTCACACTTCTTTCAGAGTCCTGCATCCTAGTGTTATGGTCATTGACTTCATGTCGTGACTCTAGTTCGTTGAGCTTTCCATGTTCCGTATATGTGTTTTCATAGTTTTGATAGCCCGCCTCGGTAGCGTAGATGGTATTTTGTCTACCTCACGTTCAAGAGTTCCCGAGTTCGAATCTCGGTCAGAGTGAGTTATCTGGATAACCTTTTTCCCAGTATTTTCCCTTATCCTAAAAGACGAATGTGGGGTAACTCTAAGCTCTATGGTCCCTGGACGACCGCTAGGTTCCGTCAATTTCAAGTTATCGTCCTACCGTTGCAATGGTAGCTCAACATCTTTCTATTGGTTCACGACACATCCTATTGTAACAATGGTCATTGCAATATTTAATATTATTTTTATAATTGTTCTTTTAAAGCAAGTTTTCACAATATTTAACATTAAAATGACACTTCTTTAAAATTTAAGATAATATTGTTATTAAAAATCGTGATTAATATTCAGTTTCCTCATCTTCTATCTCTCCGATCACATAGACACTTTCAATTGCTATCTTTAGCTTCGCTCCCTATCCAATACAATCACAAATAATTTTAAATAATATTAAATGTAAAATAACTACTTCGTTACCAATTTCAGGTAAGTAAAAACAACATATATAAAATCTTAAGATGAAAGTTGTGCAATTTTTATTGGATCTTAAAACTCACATTTCTCACCTTTTAGATGTGTTCATATTTAAGCTTATCTCTATGATAAAGTCATATTCTAGTCATATTAGTCATATTTGGTCATAGTGTAGCCAGGAGCCATTAGAGGTAAAAAAAAAAAAAAAAAAACAATATTATATCTGTGGCAGTAACACTGAAATCTTGTTTTTCGAAAGTTCGTTTTGCAGGTAACAGACGTTCGTACAGGTGGGCCTGAAGGAAACTTGGACGATTCTGTGCCGGAATTCCTTCGAGGTGAATTAATTACCTCAAATATGCTATTATAGCGTCAAGTGATGTGGAACGTGCTTTCTCCAGATAGTAAAACTTTCTGACAATAGAAGAGGCTTCCGGTTTGACAACCTAAAATGCATATTGTTGTTCATTGTAATTTTGCTGTTGATAAAAACCAAGCCCCGTATATGAATATTTTATTTCTCTTAATTATTCTTTTCTTCAACTAAAATAATCAATATTCTCTAATTTAGGACCTTCTGAGCTTACAGATTCCGTAAAGTGCTGAATTAAAATGAAGAGAAGATTTTTTTCTGCAGAAACGATTAAAAATGTTACATTTTCAGTCAAATAATATGATTAATAAATTAATATTGTTAAAAAGGTAATTTTTTTCGTAGATGTTTTTAAGCTATTTCAGATCATAAATTCGTGCACATTATCCATTTTAGGTCATATAAACCCGCCCATTAGTAATTACTATCAAATTTATAATTCGAATTGGTTATTTTCTACAGTTTTAAGTCATTTGCAAAGAATTTTGAGCGAACGTAAAAAAAATTAAACATTTTAAGATATCAAGCGGCCTCTAGTTTTCACACTAGCTTCAGCCACTCAGCATCCTGAGGAATTTGAGGAGATAACGAATCCTAGTCTAGAATGCCAAGTTGTCGGCTGCGGGTGCTGAACACATCTGGGCCCCATATCAATTGGATGACAGCTTACCTCTGCCCTGCGTATTTGGAGGTGAGGCTGGCAGTCGGATTTTTAAGTTCAAACTCAATTAGGGCTGTTATGCAATGGATTATTATTATGATCCATTTATTGTAGTTTTGGCTAAAAGCAACAACAGAAAAATGGTGCAAGTGATCTGCATTGAATAAGACTACACAAATAGGAAAGTAGATTTCGATTTTCCACATAATTATTTAATCAAATACCCAACTAAAAGCAATTTAAGTTAAATATACATTTTAGCTCGGAACTCTAATGCAATTTCGAAAAGTACAGTTAAATGTCAACAAAACATGTCCTAGTGTAGCACAGTGATACACATTTTAAATAACCTTGTGATCACTAATTATTGTGCTTAAATTCATTACGTATAAAGTCATACCTTTTAAAACTTGTAAATTCACTCACGATGATGATCATGATGATAATGAAGATAGTTGGAGCTACAAACCATTTAAACCCTTGGCCTCCCTACAAAATCAAGAACGTTTTCGAAACTGTTGCAGTTTCATCCTCAGCTGATTAGCGACTCATCACAGTTGGTTGTTGTCTGGATGTCTTGTAATTGGCTCCCTCTCCTGGAAGATTCTTTACATAAGTTCAGTAGATCACTCACTGATGGCACATCAAAATTAAGAATATGTGGAATGTTTTATATAATAATTTTTTTCCCCATCTTGTAAGCTCAAGTTGTGTTGAAAATGGTTTTAGTTGTTTGATCTCCTCTCCGATGTGGCATCCTGTTATCGAAAATAAGAAACGTCATTTAACTACCAAAAATGACGCGGACCAATCAGAGGATACCATTGCCGGACTACCCAGGCTCCACCCCCCAACAACCAGTACAAACACTGATAAGACCAATCATTACATACGCAGCCCCTGTATGGGGCCACTGCGCAAAGACACACATAAAACAGCTCCAAGTGCTTCAAAGGAAAATACTAAGGATAATTACCAAAGTACCACGGATCGCACCAGTAGACATCCTCCACAACAATCTTAACATGCACACCATAGAACAATTTACTAAGCGGCTAGCCTTTAACTTGTACAAAAGCTGCGAGAATCACTTTAATCCCCTCATTACGGACCTGGGGCAGTATGACGACAATATAGGCAAACATAAAAGGCCCCTGTCACTGTTTTACAGGACCATCCCAATAAACAATCACAGAGATGACGCAGACATGAATGACTACCTCACTCGACTTATACAACCAGCGAATTAACTAACAAGACAATCAAGACACCCACTGCCCTTCTGCGGCCCTCGAAGTCCTTGTGCTACACAGCCAAGGTGGTCCCGGGGGTAGAGGCCCCCCCCCCCCCGCAAGTGGTACAGGCTAGCACCTGCATCAGAAAGGCAGGCCACCCGTCATGTGCGCACTGTTGACGACAATTTACACACCAATGGACACGAGTGACAGACGCAGCCATAAGGCTAAGAAACATATATTAGTTCCATTAACAAATAACTATTATACGCTACAGTTCAATTAAGCTTGACGTTACCTATAGATACTATACTACATAGTGATGACGCCCCCCAGGCTGCTTTTATGTGCCCGCCTCGGTAACGTCGGGGTAGCATGTCTGCCTCACGTTCAAGAGGTCCCGAGTTCGAATCTCGGTCAGGGTGAGTTATCTGGATAAGGTTTTTCCGGGGTTTTCCCTTATCCTTCAAGACGAATGTCGGGTAACTCTAAGCTCTATGGACCCCGGGCTCATTTGCACCCATTCCATTCATCCTCTGATATGACTTAACGTTGGAGGACTTAAATTACACACACACACACACACACACACACACACACACACACACACACACACACACACACACACACCCTGCATGTTATGTACAGTAGCATAGATACAACTTGACCCATCCGTACACCGGGACTAGGAGAATTAGATTAAACTACTTACGACATAAGCGCTATGCGCATACCTGATTACACCCCAAACGCGCGGCACATTGCCCAGGATTACCCATAATGGAAAGGTGGGCATCAGGGTCCTGTGACCATGATGAGTCCCTCCCCAACACACCATAGCGGTTTGCCGCATACGTATAACAGACAACTGGATCTGGGTGGTTAATGTGGGACCAGCGAAACATCGCCAGGGTTGCTGCCCTAGGTAGTGGAGGGTTTTCAGTAGGTATTCCGCAACGGTGCACTCCACCGAGGCGGGGACTCCTATGTCACCAGCCCCAAGGGCTGGTGTGGGTAAATTCCATTTTTTCCTTCCACGTTAAACAAACAAAACAAAAAAATTGAACCCGTCAGACGCAGCGAAACTCTCTGCAAGGAAACCTCGACCGCGCCACTGATGATGTCTACCGCAGTTGTGGACGAAACGTTTGGACGTTCTTACGCCAACAGACCACGGCAAACCAGCCCGGAAATAATTGTATTATAAACTTTGAATTGTCCATCACCAAATGGTGAAGTCAATTGACTGAGCGTGAGAAACTCTAGCTAAAATGAGAAGTTTATCACAAATGCAAGTCCAATTCTATAATTGTAAGACCCCTTGCTAATATATAAACTCCAATTTCTAGAATACGTGTATTGAATTGAATATATAAAATCCATGCGCGCATCAGATTTTGTTTTTCTAAACATGATTTCAAGGCTGCCAGAGAATTTCCATATTTGTTCCAGTTAAGTATGTAGAGTACTTTAAGGCAACCTTGATACACAATTTACTTTCTCCTGCCATATATTGCAATATATGTTATATTTTTTGAAAAGTAGGAGGCACAATGGTTATGCTGTCATCTGCTGGCGATCTCTGAGCATTTATAGATACAGATAGGGAACGTCGCGACATCTGCAAGGCTGGGACTTAAAAGGCACAATCCGCTCACCGTACACAACTTTGTTTAGCAGTTACAACAAATAAAAGTCACTCAAGCCATTTCACCGGTATCCCGGCTTATCAGTTAGTCTGGTGGTACAGTTTACTATATTGTTCCGACATAGAAAAGGAATATGAAATCACAAAAGTCTGGTGCGTGCACTTACAGTAATTTCTCTACTCACTCTTGTACAAAAGTATTTCTAAAACCAGCGTGTTCTATCATATTAATCAAGATAGACATTTGCTGAAATTATTTCATTACATGTTTCTTATAGAAATAAGAGAAGTACGACAATAGAGTACCCTTAAGGGATAGGCAAATCTTTCTAGTACCGCTCGCTATGTCACGACCGCGACATTCCGTCTTTTTTGCATGTCAGTGACATAATGATAAGGACCTCCCAATTCAAAAATGAAGTATAATTATTGAAAAATTCAAATGAAATGGAATATATCGGAAATAATTCACTCGCTCCCCAAAATAATGCATTTCACATAAATGTGTTTTATTTAAATGTGTATTTTTGGTGAAGGGAGGGTATGTCATCACTTTGCTGTATACAGAAATCATCAAAAATGAAAAGAACTTCTAAGGATATTGCCAGAAAATTAAAGTTAAACCTTTCGCTTATCAAGAAAGGAACCGTGGCGTAGAGAAAAGTTTGGTTTTACAAATATATTGAGAAACCATGGCGGTCAGGGGAGTGTAAGACTGAGACCAAACAACACCTCCAACAAAAATGACCAAATGAAGCCGGATCTACCATAATAAACTGAATAAGCTTTGAAATCTAGTTTTAGAAACGAGGACCAGAATTTTACCAAATCTCTTAATGAAAAGCGATAAACTAATGACAAGTTGTAATGTATAAGAGGAACGGGAACAAAACTTTTGCTCTGGCATTAAAGAGTGCAGAGATCGTGCCTTCACCAGAGGAGTGATGGAATATCGAGGAGGTCAGGGATTGAACATTACCTTGAGGTGATTCGAGCTCGTAGAGAAACTGTTCGAGCCCTCCCTGTGCTCAATACCTCATAGTTTAGGAAAAGTGATGGGAGAGGGCTAGGGATGGGGAGATGTTGAACAGGTCGGGGCTTTTATGAGGGTTGCTCATCATGGACTGTGCTCTCTGCTTCAGATTGTGGCTGATTCCTTACAAGTTATGGATTTATGATTTATAGGATTTGATTAATTAGCATTTCTTAAGAAATCCAATTTTTGGTCATTTCTTTATCATTATTAGGTAAATTTCATTGACTTTTCATATCATGTTATAAGTCATTTTTCAAGCACCTTTAGGCCATCAAAATCCGCCCCCTGATTGTCACAATGCAACGCGACGTAAACACTGTAATGAACTTTATTGCCGGTGTTATTTATGCGTGTACTTATATTTGTAATCACTCAGAACTGAAATGTAAACGTTTGACATGACGTGGTAAAGGAATTACTTCGAATGGTATTCACAGCTTTATGAATGTGCCACTGGCAGTTTCGTTGGTTTAGAAAAATAGGTAACTCTTAAACTATAAATAAAATCATAGCATTTAAAACATCTGCATATTATGCAAATATCGAAGTTTCAATCGTGTTGACAACTGTATTATTATAAAAGCTTGCAAAATTCAGTTTACATTCCCTTACGTCTAGCGCCAAGAAGACGTACGTGTGCGAGAGAGAGAGGGAGGAATATGAAGACCGTGGAGGTACAATAACGATGTGGCAACGCAAGGTGCGCTAGCGCATCTGAATTACCACTGATCAGAACTCTTCTCATTTGGAACACATAATACTCGCAGATTATGGGATGTCTAAATAAGCTTATGGATAATATAAGTACAATGCTGTGAATGGTTCATAAGAGATCTCAAGATAATAGGTTTCTCTCCTATTTTCCTTGTATAATAGGTCTATTCATCTACCAACCTCATCTACCAGCAAATGTCTAATGGAGAATTTAGAAAATAATATGTAGAATAAGAAGAATAAAGCAAGGCTATAAATAAAACTTATAGTGCCTGTCACAAGTGCAGATAAAAAAAGGAAAATATCTACACAACCCTAAGCTATAAGTTCGCAGGATATCAATGTTTAGAACATCATAAAATAACATTACCCACTTCGGAAATTATATAAAGTATTTTCAATAATTAGTTGTTGGTCATATGTGGTTCAGTAATAATGACTAGAGGACTTTCTACTGTGTCGGGAAAATAAACATATGATATAAAAATTGATCAGTGGAGTATACAAATATCTAAATATCTACAAAGGGTCAATGTAGAGGTTGCGTTCCGTCAGCTGTACATACTGTAAAAAATTCTTACTTCACACAGGATAGCTGATATAGAAGCGAAAACCTTACTGCTGAGAAGTTACCGTCCCTCCCCTTCAAAGTTATTTTAGCTATAACTTAATCTCTTAAAGGAATATTTAATTTATTTAGTATTGCTTCCGTCCGATAAATTTTGTAGCGCTTGTAGCGCTTAGATAGAGTAATCAGAAATCTGCCCCGAACAGTAGTCATAGTTCAACCTAAGGCGAAATAAACAAGAAGTAGGTAAACTGTGTTATAATCCTTCATTTATCTAAGTATGAACTCCCTTATAATTCTCCCTTCTACTTAATTCTACGTTCCTCGCTCTTAGCTTTTTATATTATTGTGTAACATAATTACTAAATAATTTCTGCGATTCAAAACTACAGTAAGAATTCCCTGACAATCATTTGTCATAATAGGTTCTAGCAAACCTGCTTATTGACTTTACAATCGCTAGGCAACTGGAAGAATTCAAATAATTGCCTAGCGAATTACCTTCGTTAACTGCCTTTAACGGACGGACTTCTGCCTATAACGAACAATTAACTGTCTTGAACTGATAGTTTTACTAAACTTACCGTTATGACTTAAAATCATAAGATATTAACATGAGAGCGATTCTATTTGTTTTGCTGTCTTATAAATTCTGTGTCAACCACTGACCACAATTTATCTGTTCATCCCTGTATTAATTCGTTTCAAAGTTATAAATTATTTAAGGGATCCATAATTGTGCTCAGAGGCCTCTTTATCAAGTTTGAGGTAATTTTAGCGCCCGTATTCTACGACACGTGTCCACTTGCTTTACTTCGTCAGTAAGTACCTTTGCAACCGAGAAAATTCAACGCCCTCTGTCGGGTTTGAGGCTGTGACCTTGGAAAACGGAGGCTAGCTTGTTATCTTGATATAACGGAGGATGATATACTTACTGTGGTTACATTTATGGTATTATTAATGATTTTCTTCAGGGTGGTTTCGTTCGCGGCTCCCGTTCTAAGGGTCCCGAGTTCGATTCCCGGCTCTGGGGTTGGCGATTTTAAGTCGGCCCTATCCACGCCTTCACCTCTGTGAAGTATCCCCTATGCCCAACGTGGTTCGGAGTCCACGGTAAAAACTGTAGGTCCTCTCACCTCACCGCCATCTTCACTATCACCCTATCATCGGAGGTAATGGACACCGCCCTCTGGGTGCCTCCACCTGAGAAATGGGTCCGGTCATCACTTGGTGGGGTGAGGTTACCCCGAAGGCCAAGGTTGCCATGTGGGGAGTGTTAGTAACTAACTAACTATGATTTTCTTCATACAGTTTTTATACTTAAGTGCATCAAATAACCCAATGTCTCTGAGAAAGCGCTCGTTATGATCTTCTGAAAGAAAATAAGAGCAAGGTTAGAATTTTAAAACAAAATCTATGGTTTCTCCTGTTTCTTTTAAAACTTTTACAGCAATTAAGTGTACAACACTGACAACACTGCCTAAGCTTGGTAGTATATTGAAACATAGTCATTTACTCTCCTCCCAACACAAGGTTTACTACTTTTCTACAAATTACTAAATTTACGGTGCAAAACAAAAATGTATCTGCAAGCAATTGTCTTACAGGTACATCGTGTACATCAGCAGTAACAAATGCATTCCATTGCGCTCTTAATATTACCCGCAGCTTCGTATCATATCTTACATTAAAAGATTTACCCTGTAGGCATAAATCATACACTTATGGAACAGAGCTATTAAACTTTTTTTTTGCCAAATACTTGATGCAAACACTTTCTTCGATCACCAAAGTTAAAGTTAAGTGTCGGCGGAGTCTCGGCGGTGCACGGCACGATGATATCTCATGGTAAGCATCCCCTCCTCTGGTGGGACGTTCTTTGGGCCGGCCTGGTGGGCCGTTTCAGGATCGTGTTGGATGGTGTGCCGGGTTTACTGACCTGTCGGGTGGTTTCCAACTGGTCAAAGGTAGGGACCACACGGTCTGCACTATCGTGAGTACTTGGGTCGGCCCCTCTGTCTCTCACCCCATTCCGCCTCCCTTGGATGCCATACTTGGAGCATAAGCACAATAAATCAATTTTGGTCGACGTACCGAATCTACCCTAGAGATCGTATCCTATCCTAAGTCAAAATTGTATCCTATCCTCTAAACAACTATCTAAATATGCAACCCCTTGAAATGTGACAATATGATGGCACTTACACAAAGGTGGGCAGTAAAGAATTAGTTATCACACTCCCCGCCAATCGGGCCTAATCGTAAATATGCCTCTCAACTACAAGTTTAAAGCGAGCCTAATAAACCCTAACAGTGGTAATGCACAATTCGCCATTACGTGATTTATAACACTTTCTTCCGTTGTTTATCATCATCATCATCATCATCATCATCATCATCATCATCATCATCATCATCATCATCATCATCATCATCATCATCATCATCATCATCATCATCATCATCATCATCATCATCATCATCATCATCATCATCATCATCATCATCATCATCATCATCATCATCATCATCATCATCATCATCATCATCATCATCATCATCATCATCATCATCATCATCATCATCATCATCATCATCATTATTATTATTATTATTATTATTATTATTATTATTATTATTATTATTATTATTATTATTATTATTATTATTATTATTATTATTATTATTATTATTATTATTATCATTATTATCATTATTATCATTATTATCATTATTATCATTTTTATTATCATTATTATCATTATCATCATTTTTATTATCATTATCATTATTATTATTATCATTATTATTATTATTATTATTATTATTATTATTATTATTATTATTATTATTATTATTATTATTATTATTATTATTATTATTATTATTATTATTATTATTATTATTATTATTATTATTATTATTATTATTATTATTATTATTATTATTATTATTATTATTATTATTATTATTATTATTATTATTATTATTATTATTATTATTATTATTATTATTATTATTATTATTATTATTATTATTATTATTATTATTATTATTATTATTATTATTATTATTATTATTATTATTATTATTATTATTATTATTATTATTATTATTATTATTATTATTATTATTATTATTATTATTATTATTATTATTATTATTATTATTATTATTATTATTATTATTATTATTATTATTATTATTATTTATTATTATTATTATTATTATTATTATTATTATTATTATTATTATTATTATTATTATTATTATTATTACTATTATTATTATTATTATTATTATTATTATTATTATTATTATTATTATTATTATTGTTATTACTATTATTATTATTGTTGTTGTTGCTGCTGCTGCTGTTGTTATAAATATCAATCAAACACCACTGATATATGCATGTGTGAATTAAGTATGAATAAAATAGGGAATGGTCACACAGAAGAGTCTGAAAAATCAGACATAAAATACCGAATATATGTACTTCGTTTTTGGAAAGCATTATTTTATTAAAGCATGTGTACATAATTGAGCATAATATGAGGACATTATAAGTAAAACGACCTTTGATAACTGATAATAATGGCAACATTTCTGTTGCTTATAGGTAATATAACATGTTTCTTAAGTATGGCCGTTATTTAAAATCAATTACAAATTATTAACGTGTAAAGTACTCTCTTTTGAAGTCTGTATCAATCTAAGTCTAATTAAATCACATACTTACATCAGTGTTGATTTGTATTTATTTTAATATTTGGTTTAGAGGTGTTTTTAGACGTGGAGTATGACGTAATTTTGCGTAGTATTTCGCGGTCGAGTCCACGGGTTTAATTGTCAAAAAAAGGGGTGTCAGGTTAGTCATTTGTCATCTAATCCACTAGCTTCAGTATGCTGGTGAAAGAAGAGATCTTCCTCACATACTTGATTTGAAAGTTATCACTCGCGCACATCCGAGGAAGGTCACGCGCGACCTCTCTCTCTCTCTCTCTCTCTCTCTCTCTCTCTCTCTCTCTCTCTCTCTCTCTCTCTTTCTCTCTCTCTCTCTCTCTCTCTCTCTCTCTCTCTGTCTCTCTCTGTCTCTCCCTGAAGTTCAGATGAGAGGACTCACGCACAAGCTACATCAAAAGTCACATTGAACCTGTTACAATCTCCCTATCCTTAACCTCCGCACGCCACCAATCCTTAATTGTGAGAGGTTGAGCACAAGGGAGAGCTTGAAGTGGTTCGCTACGGACCGGACCACCTCAGAGAAAAACTGTGCTTGGCCAGGTGTTGCGCTGTCCAGAGATGGCTCTGCTTACGATATCTCTAAACCCCAATGAATATTTGGAATTATTTAGAAATTGCTATGAGTAATTTGTTTTAGGTTCTCGGGATGCAGCTAATATATCGTTAATATCTAAAAAAGGGGTGTCAGGTTAGTCATTTTTCATCTAATCCACTAGCTTCAGTATGCTGGTGAAAGAAGAGATCTTCCTCACATACTTGATTTGAAAGTTATCACTCGCGCACATCCGAGGAAGGTCACGCGCCACCTCTCTCTCTCTCTCTCTCTCTCTCTCTCTCTCTCTCCCTCTCTCCCTGAAGTTCAGATTAGAGGACTCACGCACAAGCTACATCAAAAGTCACCTTGAACCTGTTACAATCTCCCTATCCTTAACCTCCGCACGCCACCAATCCTTAATTGTGAGAGGCTGAGCACAAGGGAGAGCTTGAAGTGGTTCGCTACGGACCGGTCCACCTCAGAGAAAAACTGTGCTTGGCCAGGTGTTGCGCTGTCCAGAGATGGCTCTGCTTACGATATCTCTAAACCCCAATGAATATTTGGAATTATTTACAAATTGATATGAGTAATTTGTTTTAGGTTCTCGGGATGCAGCTAATATATCGTTAATATCTATTACTGGAAAGCAAACGGTGTCTGTGGTGTGAAATGAGAGAGATACAATAAAAAAAGTATCGACTGTGAGTAAGCAAGCCTTATACAATGTGTATATATTTTCGCTTTTTTCCTCCATATAGCGTGGGTTTTGTGTTAGTTCAATCTGTGAAGTTATGGTAATTTTTGTTGGAACTTGAGAAATAAACAGCAACTTTTGCAAACGAAGCACTGAGTGTTTCTAAGAAAGCCATACCACTGGTGTATAATTTGAGTGACCATTATCCTTTGTATTATGCTTTCGGTATGCTTATGTCATGTGAGGCCTTTTCATAGAAGTAACACGGGCTCTGAGATGTGGAAAGTGCTGACGCGCTTATTAACACAGAATCGCCCAATCGGTAGCGTATCTGCCTGTTACTCGAAAGGGTACGCGGTTTGGTTCCCGGTTGGACCAGTAGGATGCTTCCTTTAGGCAATATTATTTCCTATCCTTTCAAAATCCCGAAGGTACTATCTTTCAAGAAAATAAATGAACACTTTCCGCGGGACAGTACCTGAGGGTATGAAAACTAAATTGGCCATGATCGTAGATGTATAGTGTCGAGACCCGCCTCGGTAGCGTAGATGGTAGCATGTCTGCCTCACGTTCAAGAGGTCCCGAGTTCGAATCTCGGTCAGGGTGAGTTACCTGGATAAGGTTTTTCCGGGATTTTCCCTTATCCTGGAAGACGAATGTCAGGTAACTCTAAGCTCCACGGACCCCGGACTCATATGAGCATCATTTCATCCATTCCATTCCATTCATCGTCCGATATGACTTAACGTTGGAGGACGTAAATTACAAAAAAAAAGCGCCAATGTAACCTGTTACTCTTTTCAAAGGTTTATAAGGCTATATTAACCCCGCGGCTAACGAAAGAGACCGGCTTCGACGCGACAGGGAAACTTTCGTGTGACGTCACACAGGCAGTCTGAGAGAGTGGACAGCGTAGCACAGAAGTTACATTGTTTTGTTAGTGAACTGAATGATTGTGAATAAACAGTATTTCACATATGTTCATCATTCTAGACAATTATACTTTAATTGACATAATTATATAAACAATATTATATTAGGAGGGATTTTATGTCTGGGAACTGATTTTTGGTATGCTCGTACTACTAAGCTATATTACGTTTCTGATAATTACTTACGTATTTTTAATATATACCACTTATGTTATTATAATTTTAGATCTATAAACATGATACTTTAAAGAATAAAGAAATAATGTATAAATGATAAGATACAGTATATCACTCACCTTCAAATAAAGTTTTCAGAAGAGATTTTGAATCCCTTTTTCCTAAAAAAATTACTTATATTTCTCGCACAACTATTTCAGTTTAATTGTTTATCGAATCAGGAACTATGAATGTAAAATGTTATGATAATACCTAGAAAAAAAAGGTGAGGTAGTTAAATAAACAAATGAGAGTTATATGCAATTACACCACTATATGGAGATATTTATACGTACCAAACGTATGATGTGATCCTTGTATTCTGCCAAACTCCATACTTAGCATAATTATTTTTACAGATATTAGTGATAAATACACAGGTTTAACACTGAGTCTGAGTCACAAGATTTCTCATTGGTCATTTTAACAAAATTACTAATCAATATTTTTTTAACACAAAGAGCAAACACTATCCAGTTTCTCAACTAGGGTCTTCTTATGTAAACATTTACATTCAGTACCAGTATTCTGTACATCTGATCTCAGAAGTTTAATTTTACAAATTTTCTGAGCTACTGAGAGCTCTTTCCCAGAGGTTAAAAAATTTTGAGAGTCTCTTGCTAATAATGACATTGTATGCCATGCCAAACCAACAGCGAATACTACTTTGTATGTGGGTAATATTAATTTTCCTCTGTCCAAGTCCTTTACAAAGTCATATGAAGAATCGACTTCCACTTGTTTATTTAATTGGAGCCATGGACTGCAGATATTACACTTAGATTTACGCAGCACTTGTCTAGATGCAAATCCCCCCAAATATGTCAGTATTGGCACTGTATAATTAGGAACTACTTGCATTTCAAACTCTTCATCTAGAATATCCGAAAAACCATTCAGGTCAATATCATTATCATAATTCTGTTGGGTAGGTAACAGTTCTTTCAAATTTACACCACCATTATGAGCAGCAAACAACAGAGTATTTTTAAATCTCAATTTCCTCTCATTTTCCAATACCTGTAAGTAAGTTATATAGTAATTTGCACCACTTAGCTGCCTGTATGATCCAGAACGACCCTCCAAATTATCAATCTGAAATTTGCTTAGCAAAATGTAATCTATGTTGTATTTTTCAAATAAATATGGAATGATTTCCAGGAAAGATTCCAGCGTGGTAATCAAGGACTGAAATCTGCGTAGTTAAAGCATTTACTGATGGAACAGACACCCTCCAAATTTTTAGCCAATGACACATTTTACTTAGAAATTCAAATTGCATATCTCTTTGGCTTTTAATGGCCCCTCTGTATGGATCATTGAATCGTTTCCCTTCGAACACATTTTTAACATTAACTATTTTCCACCAGTTAACAATGATATTTAAGAAATTTGCAGTCTCATCAATATTTTCAGACACACCAAGATATTTTGTGACATGTTTCAAGGCCACAATGTAATTGTCATTGAACATTTTCAATGCCAAGCTCACATTCTGCTTCTGAGTTGACGATGGATATAACACTTTGGTGGAAAGTGTGTGCCCATACTTAACTAGGTTTTTCTTTTCTTTTTCATACATCAACTCTAAGTGCCTGTATTGAGTTGAAAGTATATTGGAGTGATGACTGAAATCAGGAAAATATATGGTCTTATTTGCATTTCTTTTGGTCTCCCAATTACTTCTGATACATTTTAAAATGTGGACGGTGTCTAATATAAAGAAAAGCCTTCTTGATGAGTCTAGTGGGTGAGTAATGCTAGGCTGCAAAATTTTATTTGGGGTCATAAGTTCATATGCTTTTCTGTTCACAATATTACTGTCTGCAATTAAACTAATAACTGTAAAGCCAATACTTTCCAACATACCCAGAACTTCTGTAATGTATGTCTTCAGATGTTCACTTGTTAAATTGAGAACTGGTATAAAGGAAACGACATCAACATATTTAGAAATTAGTGAGAACATCAAGAAGACTTGAGCAGTTTTTGCACATTTCTGAGGATCAGTTGCGCTACTGCCATAAATCGCACCTCCTTTAAATGACAGTTGTGGCTGAATATATATTTCATCCATCACGAGAGATACTAAGTGTTCATGACTTTTTAAGTGCTTAAATCTGTTTTCCAAGTAATAACTACTTTCCGAGGATAATTCATAGAACGAAATTAGTTTCTGCAGTGTACGTGGGTGTGGAAAAATCAACATATCGCATTTTCTTAGTGCATTGTAGGCGGATGATGAATAGACATACAGAGTGGAAGCAAGAATCATGCATTTGTTGCCATAACGCCTGATATTCTTTGGAGTCTGTAACAGATTTAATTGCTCTACAATAAACTTCGTATGCTTATTCTCATCATGGTTTGGTAGAGACTGTAGCAGCTGGATAGCAGATTCTATTTTATCTCTAACTGTGGGTAATATTTCACCATTTTCAATTTGTGTCATAATACTATCCAAAACATTTAATGAATTCAATTTTTCACATTATTAGTACTAGAAGCATTGATGCAAACGTTGTCCAATACAACAGTATAAGTTAAATCATCTTTGACTGTTATAAAAAAATGACACAAGGTGTGTCATTATTTATACCCATTAAACAGATATAAATCGTTCCCTCTTCCTTAATTACTGTCCAATTAGCCTTACTGGAATTGATTTTTATTATATCTACAAAAGAAATAATGCTATCTACATTATTTATTAAATCCATTTCCACGTGCTGTTTATTTGATTGAATGCTGTCTCGAAATGCCTGGACCAAATTCTCGTCTTCTTTATCAGCAAGACGTTTTATTTTGGGAATCGTTTTAGAACAGTAAGAGGGTGTATTAGGAAATATTGCTGGTACAGCATTTTCTGTGAGTTTAGGGATTTTTCTTTCATATTCTATCAACTCTCCCTTTGAAGTAGAAATCCTGTATATTCTTATAACACATGACTCCTCAAAATGCTTTATGCACACAAAAGGATTTTTTAATTTCGAAAAATCCGTCGGAATATACCGTAGCCAGATCTTACGAAGATTTTCGTCTTTTGGTAGTGAAAATGCTGTAGTTTCTTCACTTTCTGTGTCATAATTTGATCTACACCCAAAGACACGAAGACGTTGAGTCATTTTTTACAACTCTGAGTACCTAAAAAGGAAAATAATAGTAATAGTAACATTTACTTGTATCCACCATGTGGTTGAACACAGAAGTTATTATTTCGTTCAATAATGGAGATAATTTTTCTGTGCATATAAACAAAGATAGAACTATGTAATATCACACGTATAATAAAAGAATAAGCAGAATTTACTAAAATAAATGCTTCAATCTAAATTCAAGTGAGAAGATGCAATATGACATCGAAGCCGTTAGAACGTTCCCAGAGGTTAACTTACAGCCTACTTGAAAACACTACTAAATACATAAAATTTACGAACAAACTGGAATATGTGTTAACTACATGATAATATAACACTTTTTCACTAACCCGAACCACTAAATATTATTCATTTCACTAGTTAACAAAGTAAAACAAACGTAATATCACACAGACCACACGAACGACATACAGCCCAATGCCTATACTGCTGTTATCAGCTGATTCAAACGCACCATAGCCTGGCTCTTTCGTTAGCCTCGTATTAACCCAATATGACGAAAGATTGACTAAATATCACAAAGCAAGGAACAAATTCTCTTACATCTGAGCTATTAAATACACCTTGTTGAAAATTATGAAGAAAAACAGAAAATTCTTGGAATTATGATTTTAACAAAAACAATTCTATGTTGTGCATAAGGAATGTTTTCTCAGCTGCTATCGTAGCAAAAAACGCAGTTTGAGAAAATCGGGATGAGGATGCACGGTACGAACCCTAATATGCGAAAATGCTTTTTATCTCATAGTGCTTCGCTTTGTTAGATGCTGTAAGGAACTAATTTACAAATGTAAATGTGCTCTTGCAGATAGGCTGTATGGAAGCGACGCGTAATGATGATTTTAACAGAATCAACATCCCCATAAGCAGTGTCCCAACGGCCGTTCTCGTAGCTCATTAGTAAAACACACGCTGTACCAACGGGACCGGGAGTTCGGAGTTCGAATCCAGTCTGTACTAAAATTTTATTCTAAAATGTTTAGTTTGTTGGACGCAGTAAGAACCAAATTACAACTGTTCGCTTACGTCTAAGTTATTACTAGATACCAATGAAGGATATGCAAGAAGAGGAAAAACACGTGGAACCACCACCTACCATGTAGGTACATAACCTACGTTGCAGTGTCTGTTGTCGTTACTCAATGGTGAAACCACGCTGGGCAGAGAGATCACTGTTCGAGCCTAGCACATGATCAAGCTGTGTTTTATTCTAACGTTTTTCTTTGTAATACGCGGTAACGAATCAAATTACGGTATTGCTCCTACTGCTAAGTCAATATCACATCATTTCAAAGGGAATACCAGTAGGTTAAATAATAATATTTTAATGAATCCAACCGATAAGTTCTATAGTATACTATCCATCTGATCATAACAATAAACTTACACATAAACTTACACATAAAGTAACAATAAACCGAAGAGTTCTCATCTAGAGAAGAACAAACTTACAGCTGCAATATAATTCTGTGTAGTACAATGGGGTATAGAGTATAAAACTGAAAGGGCATACTCCGTGCCAGTGCTAGCTACGAAACAGTCCCTCCACTTATTAGGAATTACAAAAAAAGGAATATGTAAGAATAATAGTTCTTAGGAATTTAGCTATGAAACTGTTGTAATTATGAAGCCAAATAAATATATTAAGAAAGGAATTAAATTATGAAGCATTTCAGAGTTACAATGAAAGAAAAAAAGAAACATATTTGTGCTATAATAAATAATTTGTTAAAACAAAAAATGGAAACGAAAATATAAATCTTGTAATCTAGTGTAATCGACCGCACTATGATTACATCATTTATTCATTCGTACATTTTTGCAGCCATTGCAGAACTCAGGTAAGGGGTCAGGTGATTGTGTTCCCATAGCTCCATCGTAAACCAGATTCGCTAGCATACTGTCTGGCCGAGTTCCTCGTATTCTTTTACCATGGTTTTTTTCCAGCTGTTGCATCTTTTGTAATGCCATAAGAGAGCATTTGTAAATTGGTTGTTTCTGTTACTAATAAACTAAACATTTTGGGATGAAAATTTTGATTAATAAGCTACAAGAGTCATCGTTTGGGTGCAGCTTTTATACAGCTGTAGATGTTGGTTCTATTAAAATCATCATTCCGAGTGTTTCCCACTTTTTTGATATTCTGCAATGCCATGTAGAGACAGCTTAGCTGTCACAGCGTCTAACAAAGTAAATACATTGGAGACAGGAAAAGTATGCGCACATGCTGGGTTTTTAACCATGAACCATCATACCGCTTGTCACATTTTGCGTTTTGCCACTGCGCTACTATCCCTTGTAGATCTTGGTTGTATTAAAATCTTAATTCCAAGGGCTTTCTGTATTCTTGCATAGTTTCCAGCGCCAAGTAGGTAGTTGCTCACATACAACAGAACTACTACTTGCTTTGTGACCATTAGTCAGTATTTTGTCACATTGAGTGTGTTTTTTAAATTAACAATGAATTAACATGTAACAATCTTAACATATTTACAATTATTTACAGAAGAGCTTTCTGGTTTATATTTTATATAGGGTGATTCGCCCACCGGATGAACTTTTCATACTGTTCTTTTTCAAAATCACTGTTTGCTGTGTGGTTACAATGTCTTTAGGTCAGTCTAGGAAGGTTTACATATCTTTTACACAATTGGCTAACCTGCGTGTTTGTACTACGTCGATTTGTTTTGCGTCTGAATTTCTGATTTCTAACCTATCTGTTGGGTGCCTTGACCATGTAAATTTCTTAAATTATAAGCATCCTATTGTTAACGTCATTGAATTTATGTCGTGAGTCTAATTCGTTGACATTCCATGTTCCGTGTATGTGTTTTCATACTGTTTTGAGGATAGGTTTATGTAGTCGTTTCGTTGTCTGAAATTTATCAAGCTTGTTTCATATAATTACGGAGATGTGTTGCCAGTGCAATCTGGAATAGTCGTGTGTGTTTGTGAGAACAAATTTGGTACATAGATGTTACAATTCTCATCAAGATATTGATTGTTTGAATCTGCAAGAAACATCTTATAACCATCGATATCATTACATCCATTGTTCGGTAAGTCAACATAAGTCATCTATTTCAATGTTATGTATTACTATATATTGAGGATCCTTTACATTATTTGCTTGTAATATTACCTCATTATCAATTAATCTTTCTACATTATCTGTCTTACTATTCAATGATAGTTTATTTATCTTCAATTCTACTTATAACTTACATTCACCTACATATTCTTTCGCACTATTCTCTGATTCTTCATCTATTTGTGGCACTATTTTGTTATTACTTATTCTCCTTATATTTTCATTCCTACTACTCATTGCTACCTCATTTACTTTTAATTCCGCTTCTAACTTATATTCACTTATCTATTCTTTCTCATTATTCTTTGATTCCTCATCTATTTGTGATACTAATTTGTCATTATTTAATCCCCTTACAATTTCTTTCTTACTTGATTCTTATTACCTCCATCCTGTACCCTCATAGACGTTCTTTCCACCAGATTTCTATGCAAGTTGAATTAGCACGATGTCGCGTTGTTTGAATCCTCCACATCCTACTCTTACCTCAGGTTGGGAAGCCATTTGTAACGAAAATGTTTCATATGTTGGGATGTGGCGATGGTCGTGATGTGATGCAATGATGCACCTAGCTGATTATCTCGAAGCTGGACCCAAAATTCCCAGTTGCGGTGGATGCTGGAACTTACCACAGCTGCTCTCGTTTTAGCATGAAGATCCATTTTTCAGGCTATGGTCGCGGATGGGAAGCGATTATGAATTTGCAGGTAGATGAAATAATATTTATAACTTTCTTTTCCAAAATTATATTTTAATTTAATAATGCCATTTAAAACTCTGAACAAATAATCACTTTTGGAACATCGATATTACATATACTTAATACAATTGTGTTACTTAGTCAATTTTTTCTCGACTGCGTTCCTTCTCCGGACTTACCGGACTAACACACACATCCGATCTCTACGGCAGCTAAAAGAGGAAGACCGCTAGCTTCCACCAATTTCAAGTTATTGTCCTCCCGTTACTATTCAGTCTTTCTATTGGTCCAAGTCACATCCAATTATAACTATGTTAATTCTAATATTTAAACATATTTTATAATTGTTCTTTTAAATCAATTTTAACACTAACACTAAAATAACATCGCTTTAAAATTTAAAATCATATTGTGATTAGAAATCATGACTAATAATCAGTTTCCTTTTCTTCTATCTATCCGATCACATTCGCCCTTTCAATTGTTATCTCTAGCCTCGTTCTTGTCCACTAAAATCACAAATAATTTTAAATTAAATCAAATAAAAAATAACTTCTTCATTACCAATAAGAAAATGAAATGTTTTAGGACTGTTCTCTTGAACAATAATCGTCAATTTCTCGGATCATTTCAAATTATTAGTTCTTAATAAGCGACGGATTCCTTTGACATAGCGAAGCCTATAATCTGAATTTCAGGTAAGTAAAAACAATATAAATATCTTAATATCAAATTGTGCAATTTTATTGGGTCTTAACACACCCCAGGACGGTGTAACTGCTCCGACTATACTAAATATTTTATGCAAATACATCAATCAAAACATGCGAATGTTACAGAATACTATCGATTAACAATGGATTGCATGAAACTTTTAATTGGCCATCACCAAATGATGAAGTCAATTGACTGAGCATATGAAACTCTACCTAAAATGAGAAGTTTATCACATATGCAAGTCCATTCTATAATTGTAAGACCCCTTGCTAATATATAAACTCGAATTCCTGGAATACGTGTATTGAATTGAATATGTAAGTCCATGCACACATCAGATTTTGTTACTCTAAACATGATTTCAAGGCTGCCAGAGAATTTCCATATTTGTTCCAGATAAGTATGTAGAACATTTACTTTTAATGCAACCTTCATACACAATTTACTTTATCCTGCTACTAATTGCATTTTTTTTAAGTAGGATAAACTGTAGTTATGCTGTCATCTGCTGGCGACCTCTGAGTATTTATAGATACAGAGAGCGAACGTCCCGACATCTGCAAGGCTGGGACTTAAAAGGCACAATCCGCTCACCTTACACAACTTTGTTTAGCAGTTACAACAAATGAATGTCACTCAAGCCATTCCATCGGTATCCCCGCTTATCAGTTAGTCTGGTGGCACAGTTTACTATATTGTTCCGACATAAAAAAGAAATATGAAATCACAAAAGTCTGGTGAGTGCACTTACATGAATTTTTCTACTCACTCTTGTACAAATGTGTTTCTAAAACCAGCGTGCGCTATCATAATAATCAAGATAGACATTTGCTGAAATGATTTCATTACATTTCATTATATGTTTTCGTATATATATTATATATAAAAAGGAAATACGACAATACCGTACACTTAATGGATAGGCAACTCCTTTGGTGCCGCTCGCTGTCATGACCGCGATATTCCGTCCTCTTTACATGTCAGTAACATAAATATAATGACCTTCAAAATCAAATATGAAGTATAATTATTTAAAAACCCAAATGAAATGGAATATATCGGAAATAGTTCACTGGCCCTGCCCAAAAAATGTGTTTCACATAAATGCTGTGCTTTATAGAGGTGAGTATTTTTTCAATGTCTCTCTTGCTGTAGATGGAAACCATCGAAAATGAAAACTTCTGAAAATGTTGCCCAAAAAATTTAAGTTAAACATTTCGCTTATCAAGAAAGGAACCGTGGCGTAGAGAAAAGTTTGGTTTTACAAATATATTGAGAAACCATGGCGGTCAGGGGAGTGTGAGACTGAGACCAAACAACACCTCCAACAAAAATGACCAAATGAAGCCGGAGCTACCATAATAAACTGAATAAGCTTTGAAATCTAGTTTTAGAAACGAGGACCAGAATTTTACCAAATCTCTTACTCAAAAGCGATAAACTAATGACAAGATGTAATGTATAATAGGAACGGGAACAAAACTTTTGCTCTGGCATTAAAGAGTGCAGAGACCGTGCCTTCACCAGAGGAGTGATGGAGCCCTATCGAGGTCAGGTATTGAACATTACCTTGAGGTGATTCGAGCTCGTAGAGAAACTGTTCGAGCCCTCCCTGTGCTCAATACCTCATATTTTAGGAAAAGTGACGGGAGAGGAGTAGGCACGTGTGTGTGTGTGTGTGTGCGTGTGTGTGTGTGTGTGTGTGTGTGTGTGTGTGTGTGTGTGTGTGTGTGTGTGTGTGTGTAATAACTCAAAACTGAAATGCAAACGTTTGACATGACGTGATAAAAGAATGAATTCGAATAAGCCAAGGTGTTATATTCGGTAGAGAGGAAACTGTACATTTCCTGCTAGCCTTGCAGAACGCGAGTCCTCACATTAATGTTTGTTTATGAATGGTTTGTAATCTCTGTTTATTTTAGGGAGTTTAAATCCGTGGGATAAAGTTGTTTTTCCGTTTAAAATGCAGGGAAAGGTGCAGCAGTTAGACCAACTTGCAATGGAAATAAGACATAAGGTAAACTGTCTTCCTCCTTATCACTGCCAGTATTATCCTGCTGCTCAAAATGTTACCCTGGCTTTATCTTTGCTAATAGAAACCTCTCAGATAATGCACTGATTATTCTCGAACGAGTGAGAGGGAAACTGTTGTGCTTCTCGTACCTGTGTTAAGCACCAATGAACGCATCTCTTCAACCAATGGAATGCGCAGGAATCACAAAAGACAGATACGTGTTCTGCCCACGTGGTGTAATCACTGTGTTATCTGAGAAGTTCCTATTAACTAAGGTAAAGGCAGGGTAACCAATCAAGCAGTACAATAATTCAATCCAATTGAGTTAATGTGAGCTCAAATTATTTTGCAAACAGAAATAATACTTTTATCCTGACTGACGTAAACGATTTACTCGCGAAGAAATTGACAACGTAACACATGTCCAGGAAAACAGCTTAAAACATGCAGATAAACTACAAGAAACTTACTTTTGTAAAGAAATAGTGCGTGAAGAGATTTTAGAGCCGACCATTATAAATTTGCAACACTCGGACGATGACAGTAACAATATCAATGACGAATTGTTTTTGATATGACATTCACATCGTTATGGGTGCGCCACTAGTAGTTTCTTTGGCTTAGAAATATAGGTAATTCTTGAACTATAATTAAACTTATAGCATTTAAAACAGCTGCATAATATGCCAATATCCAAGTTTCAATCGTGCTAACAACTGCATTATTAGAAAAGTTTGGAAAATTAGCTTACATTCCCTTACGTCTGGCGCCAAGAAGAAGTACATATGCGAGAGAGAGAGAGAGAGGGGGGAAACATTATAAAGAGATTGGGGGAAACGATGTGGCAACGCTGAGTGCGCTAACGCATCTGATTTCCTCTGAGCAGAACTCTTCCCATTTGAAACACATAATAGTCGCATATTATGGGATATCTAAATAGGCTTAGGGATAATATAAGTGCAGTGCTGTGAATTGTACATAAGAGATCTCAAGATAATGGGTTTCTCTGTTATTTCTCTTGTATAATTCAACTAGCAACCTCATCTACCTAGCAAATGTGTAATGAAGAACCGAGAAAATGATGTGAAGAATAAGAAGAATGAAGCAAGGCTATGAGTAAAACTTATAGCGCCTATCATAAACGCAGATAAAAAGAGGAACATATCTACACAACCCTAAGCTATAAATTCGCAGAATATCAATATTTCGAACAAAATAAAATAAGAGTACCCACTTCGGAAATGATATAAAGCATTTTCACTAATTAGGTGTTAGCCATACGTGCTTCAGTAGGAAGGACTAGAGGACTTTCTACTGTAAGTGTCAAACCACTGTAGAATTGCAGGGAAATATAACAATTATATCAGTGGAGTATACAAATATCTAAATGCCTACAAAGGTTCAATGTAGAGGTTTCGTTTAGTCAGCTGTATATACTGTAAAAAATTGAAGCCGTTATTTCACACAGGATAGCTGATATAGAAGCAAAAACTTTACTGCTTCTCCAAGTTGACGATTTGCACGCCTGTATAGATGAAACCTTGGCGTTCTCGTGCAGCTCTCTGTTGCTGAGAATTTGCCGCTCCTCTCCCAAAAATTATTTTAACTGTAACTTATTCTCTTAAAGGAATAACTAGTTTACGCACTACTGCTTACGTCCGATAATGTTTGTACAAGGCAATGCAAACGATGTTGTAACGCTTAGATAGAGTAATTAGAAATCTGCCCCGAACAGAAAGCCATAGTCAACCCAAACCGTAATAAACAAGAAGTAGGTAAATTGTATTATAATCCTTCATTTATCAAAGTTTGAACTCGCTTATAATTTTCCCTTCTACTTAATTCTACGTTCCTGGCTCTTAGCTTCTTTTGTTATTATGTAACGTAATTTCTAAATATGTTCTGCGATTCAAAACTATAGTATGAATGTCCAGGATGTCTTATCTGACAGTCGATTGTCATAATATGATCTAATAACCGTGCTTAATGACTTTACAACCGCTAGGCAAGTGAAAGAATGAAAAGAATTGCCTAGCCAAAATCCGTCCGTTAACTACCTTTAACGGACGGACTTCAGTCTATAACAAGCAATTAACTCTCATGAACTGATACTTTTACTAAACTTGCCTTAATGACTCAAAGACATAAGATATTAACAGTTAGAGCGATTCTGTTTCTTTTGCTGTCTTATAAATTCTTTATCAACCACTGACCACAATTTAACTGTTCATTTATTTATTATTTTCTTTCAAAATTATAAATAGTTTTACTGATCCATAATTGTGCTCAGAGGCCTTTTTATCAAGTCGGAGGTATTTTAGCGCCGTAAATGTACGACAAATGTCCACTGGCTTTATTTCCCTGTGGCAGGAAGTTATGCCAAGTACCTTTGCAACCGAAAATATTCATCGCCCTCCGTCGGATTTGAACTTGCAACATCGGGAAACGGGGGCTAGCTTGATATCTTTATACCACGGAGGATGATATACTTACTGTGGTTACATTTATGGTATTATTAAAGATTTTCTCCAACATGGGACAATAGTCACCCTACAGTTTTTATGCGTAAGTGCATGAAATATCCCAATGTGTCTGAGAAAGCGCTCGTTAGGATTTCTTGAAAGAAAATAAGAGCAATGTTAAAATTTAAAAAAAAAAATTCTATCCTTTCTCCAGTTTCTTTAAAATGTTTACGACAATTAAGTGCAGCATTATCTTACAATCCCGCCTAAACTTGGTAATATATTGATACATAGTCGTTCACTACTTTCCCAACACAAGGTTTACTACTTTTTTACAAATTACTAAATTCATCGTGCAACACAAAAATGTATCTGCAAGAAATTGTCCTACAGGAACATCGTGTGCATCAGCAGTAGCTAATGCATTCCATTGTTCTCTTAATATTGCCCAAAGCATGGTATTATATCTTACATTAAAAGATAAATCACATATGGAACAGAGTTTTCTAAACTTTTTTGTTTTCTTTTGTTTTGCCAAGTACTTGATGTAAACATTTTCTCCGAAAACCAAAGTAAACTTTTCACTTTTTGTATGCGCCAATCGCTTGTGATATGCTACAACTAGTTTTATATTCCACTTTGTTGCAGTTCTCCCGAGAAACGTATAAAAATATTCCCCTATATATCGTTAGTAATATCCCTAATTATTTTCCTTAACTTCTAGTGCCTTTTGCCTCACCTTATAGATGTCGTCATCGTATTTCTGTAATTGCCCCAAGTTTACAAATTTCTTAGCTAGTTGTCATCCTTCTGCGATTTCAATATATAATATGGTCACCTAAACCCTGTTTTCGTTAACAGTATCTGATAGGATTGGTATTTATGCGTCAGAACAAATCACTTAAAATGAACATATGTATCTACATAGAGAATCTCAATGTTGTGTGACGTAATCTCGTAGATATATCTATAGATACATATATTAGTAATTTCTCATCAGTTCGTAAGTGCCCACTAACGTGATCAGTGTGCACTATCACCGGTTGTTTAAGACGTGTCGTGAGAACCTGAGTAAAGTGGAAGAAATAGCCGCTGTTTATTTTTCTATGGTGAAGAATGTGCTTCTGTTTTTGAAATTCCCCTTCGTTTGCTAATTTATAACAGATCCATATAGAGCCCGCTAATACTAATATAAACAATAAATGGGAGATCTTCTCTTGTTTTCTTCTACAAAATGAACACGACAAATATCCTTCCATCACAGGCGATATCCAAATTTTACATCCTTTTTTAAAAGCTATTTCAAGAGAGCCACTCAAGTTGCGAATTAAATAATAAACCATGAGTGGTAATTTGAGAACATGTTTTCACCTGTTTTATATTTACCGAAATGTTATTAACAGTATTGACTATCTGCGAATGGCCTGATATCCTCATTCGAAATAACTCTGTCGCACTCCAGGGGTTGAATGGCCACTGGGGTGCATAGCTGGGAATCAGACGGTAGGGCAAGGGATAAGGAACAACACCGAAGTCCATTTAGTCTGTAAATTACTGAGCTGTCATTCCGGATCTTAATACCCATTTACAACAGTGTTTGTATGCATTAATATGATGTCATTATTAAATATACATGACTGTATGAAATTCTGGAGGAGTGTTACCTTTCGGAGATACGCCCGTACATGGTGAGGGAAGGTCAGAGATTCAGCGTGACTCCCTGCAGAAGAACTCAAGTAAGATTGGCCCACATCTGCCAAAATACGCGGCTATAAATATGAGCAATTAACCAGGGAGAAAGGGGGGGGCGGTGAATCACTGAACCCGGCATCTTTTCACATTAAATCAGCAGAAACCTTACCAAAGTTCTAGAACATTCCACCCAGCGTGTCCGTCCAAAATTCACAAGACACACTGGTTGTGAACTGTCCTTTGTTAGGTTTAATGGCCAGAACTGTTGAGTTCGACACCCAAGTGCGGCTATTGCCCCGCAAATTGACAAGCTAAGGATTTCTCGTCCTTTGCCGTGCTATGAGGTTCAACATCTTTAAAGAAAGAAATGGTAATTCAATTCTATAGAGAAAACTTATACTGTTAAAATATCGATTAAAGCTTTAAAATAAATGAAGTTCTTCATCTCACCAAAGCGTACGCGAAAATACAGCCTAAAAATTCAACCAGTCTAAAAATAATTAGTTTTTACATGCTTTACTGTCATGTTGGCTTCCTCAATTTACTTAACACGTACTCTACATGAATCAAGTTGTCCTCTATGCTTATTGAATGTGTCAAAAAATCGCCCAAATACGGGGCTGAGAATTTGTTTTTGTTTCTGCGAAAATTTGGTCGAGTGCTCTTAATAATGCCTGCCACCGATATTTATATCAAACGCCCAAATTCTCAGCCAATATAAATCTCCTGAGACAAAAAATGAAGCATATTTTCTTAAATCTTCCCTATTTATGCATTGAAATACATACCCTAGGAACGGAACAAATACACATATACTTTGCTAAGGTTTTAGAAATGGTTACTAGAGGGTACACTCAAATACCTACAACACCCATCTCCTCCAATGCCTGCCATACTATTCCTAGATAACGCACAGAACATATCTTGCACATAAAAAGGTGTCCTTGCGTTCCTAAACCTCCACACTTACAATGCAAATCGACTGAGTGATCATTTGAGGTTTAAAAGCGCATCCAAATAATGTCCGGGGAGCTAACTAGCATTTAATATTTTAGATCCCCAGTAAACATACACATTGAATAATGCTCCTTTCTACGGGAGAATTACGGGAGTACGTGCCACAGAAACTACGGCAGGGCACGCAAATAAATGAGAATAGTTTTTTTTTTTTTTTTCTGGAGAGAGAGGAATGAATCGAAGAACCGAATCGGGTGACGAAATGTCCAAGCATAGACTAGGTCCCTAAAAGTTCCATCAAAAAATGCACTCGGGTGCCGGCCCGCTTTGCCAATATGCTCCGACCCCTCAGGAAATTCGACGTAGAAGAGGTACCACTTGTAGCATTCACCTACCGAGATCGGAGGAAAAACCAATGTCAAATTGGCCGGACCGTCTGGAAGAAAATGTGGCACCTGAATGTGAGCCTTATGCAATACGAAGAAGCTAACCGAGCGGGATGGTTCAGGCGGTTGCACATTTGGAGATCCGGATTCGATTCCTGTGGCCGAACTACCTGATCCATGGATTTTTGGGGGATTTTCTCGGGTCGCCAGGAGAATGCTAGAGAGGTTGATTACATTCCCCGAATTTCCTGTCCTTCAATTTCTTCTCCATTCTCATTTCACGTCATCTCTCATCTGGTGGTCTCTTTCAGGTTAGAAGTGTCGGTGGGAGTCTCGGCGGTGCGTGGCAGGATGATATGCTCTGAGTGAAGCACTTCCTCCTCCGGTAGGTCGGTTGCCGGTCTCCGAAACGGGTGCTGGGACCGCTTCCGCACCACAGTGGGACGCAACGTCCAGGCCTACTGGGGGAGGTTTTCGTTTAAGTAAACTATAGAGTAACTGCTCTCTGAACTATCCTGGATACTTGGGACGGCCGTCCTCTGTCTCCTCCCGCCTCATCCTTTCTTCCGGGGTTGCTGCACTTGGAGGCATAGGTACAATAGTTCAAGACTGGTTGCAGTGCTGATTCTTCCCCTTAGTAATCCTAATCCTACTAAGAAGCTTTAGTTAATAGTACCACGTAAACACTATTAGTTCCAGTTTAGTCATAGTTCTGATTGTTATTACTTGGTTCCTATACATAATATAACTAACTAGCTGTGTACTTACGTTTTGCATTTGATTGATACAAACTTAAAATAATCACAGCGTAAGCTTCTTGGCAAAGTTTACTTTTGTAGAAGTGAGGTCATAAAGCTCCAAAAGCGTATGGATTAAGGTCGATGGCTTGTGGGCAATGGAAAAGGTAACACACCCGTTTAACACAACGCCAGATTCTGTTATTACCTTAAATGAAATTCGCATTATAAACTTTTATGTGCCAGAAAAGTGGATTAGAGAAACGATAAAACTTTTAAGATCAGTAATGGTAATATGAGAAAATATTACACCTAAAGAACTAATGATACAGATTGAGTTTTGAGAGCTATTCATGTTTTGAAGGTGCTACATATTATCACTGTAGGGCAGAGAGAGGCCACAAAGACCATTCTGAAGCTGTCAGGAATGTGTAAAATAGATGGCACAAATTCGGGATTGTGTTTCATTAGTAGTTTCTGCTACATTTTACTATGGTGTTTCATAATACCTAAAGGATATATTTCCGTGAAAATGACCACTGGATCAAGAATTAATGTGCTTCATGATAACACTCTACTAAAAATTTCAAGCGGGACGATGTTGAGCGTTACCAGGCAGGCAACCAATCAGAGTCCTTCCGCATTGAATTCCTCTTAATTGGGGCGTGATGCGCGCTAAGTGAATCCGTCTCTATTAAATATTGTTTGAGCTAGAAAAGTACTTAAACGTTTTTGTCTGAAGCTCTATTCAAAAACAACACAGCTATTTAACTGACTTTAATTACTGAAATTTCTAATACTAGTAGAATTACTGTAATTAGAAATAAGAGTACACTTACTATGACACCCTCAACTTTATTATTATTATTATTATTATTATTATTATTATTATTATTATTATTATTATTATTATTATTATTATTATTATTATTATTATTATTATTATTATTATTATTATTATTATTATTATTATTATTATTATTATTATTATTATTATTATTATTATTATTATTATTATTATTATTATTATTATTATTATTATTATTATTATTATTATTATTATTATTATTATTATTATTATTATTATTATTATTATTATTATTATTATTATTATTATTATTATTATTATTATTATTATTATTATTATTATTATTATTATTATTATTATTATTATTATTATTATTATTATTATTATTATTATTATTATTATTATTATTATTATTATTATTATTATTATTATTATTATTATTATTATTATTATTATTATTATTATTATTATTATTATTATTATTATTATTATTATTATTATTATTATTATTATTATTATTATTATTATTATTATTATTATTATTGTTATTATTATTATTATTATTATTGTTATTGTTATTATTATTGTTATTGTTATTGTTATTGTTATTGTTATTATTATTGTTATTGTTATTGTTATTGTTATTGTTATTATTATTGTTATTATTATTATTATTATTATTATTATTATTATTATTATTATTATTATTATTATTATTATTATTATTATTATTATTATTATTATTATTATTATTATTATTATTATTATTATTATTATTATTATTATTATTATTATTATTATTATTATTATTATTATTATTATTATTATTATTATTATTATTATTATTATTATTATTATTATTATTATTATTATTATTATTATTATTATTATTATTATTATTATTATTATTATTATTATTATTATTATTATTATTATTATTATTATTATTATTATTATTATTATTATTATTATTATTATTATTATTATTATTATTATTATTATTATTATTATTATTATTATTATTATTATTATTATAGCAAATCCTATTTTACAGATTAAATTGGGGTTAATGATACTAAAAATTAAGAAATTAGATTACAAGGGAAATTAAAAAAATTGTAAACCAGCATAGCTTTAGGAAATAAACTTGACTAATTCAATTACGTAATTATTAAGCAAAAATATAAATAATGAGGCGTTTTCAATTAAGTTACACTGAAAGCTGAAGTCTTAAGTAAAATCTCTGGCTTTCAGAGAGAGTGCAATGAAAATCACACGTTCCACTCTTCGGCTATCTTTTCGTTTGCACAAAGAATCCTCTGCACTCTTGAGCATGAATCTTTCAAAATAGACACAAAATTCTCTGTCTCTATTTAGAAAGTGGTGGATTATGAAGTGTATTAGAAAGAATTTACAGCTTAAATGTTCTTGAACAATAAAAAATTGTTTATTTAGATCACAGTGCAATTAACACTGAAATTACAATATGTATTCCATTTTAAAATAACGCTTAATTTTAATGTTCTGTTTGATGTATGAAATACATAGGACAGAGTGAATAATTATATGATGCTTCAGTTAGTAAGAGACGAAATATTCCACTATATTCACGCAAAATGCTATCAAACGCTGTTCGAACACCCGATTTCTCGGAAAGTCATCCAAATTCGGAAATATAAGTACTTTTTAGCGGTGCAAAGAATACCGGTTGGAGTGGAAGCATTAAATGTGAATTTTAAAGTAATTTAATTCCCTGAGAAAATCGACGAGAATAGTAATCAGTTAATGCTACAACATATCGATTTTCTTATTTTTAATATTAGCCATTTTGTCTCCTTATGTGTAGTGTTATTTAACATAGGGGGATTTGCTGAGGGCATAACATCAACATAAGTACAAAGGAATTAAAGCAAAATGGTTTTACAACAAAGTTAATAGAAACGTTTGGCATCCAAAGGCCTCAATAAATGCTTCTATAGATGAAGAACAATAGTTAATTAATGTTTTATGGTTTTGTCAATTGTCATTGCACACAGTACTTGTTAAGGGGCAATGAAAGATGTAAATTTAAAGTACGAATCGTGCAATAAAAATACGGTGACTTTCTTTTTGAGGATTGATTTTCTCATGGAGTGTTACGCCACGTCCATCTGTGTATTTTTCTTGGAATAAACTACAATGGACTTTTCTTTTACCACGAATTCTCTGTGGGGTACAGCAAACTGGTGGTATTTTGCTTCTGCACTCATTCTCTATAGAGTATACTCCTCCACAGGAGTGAAAGTCTCCGAGGGGCGTGACGCAGGGGGGTGGCCGAGGGTCCCCACACCCTCCCTGGACAGGTTTATGACACCCCATGTCAGTACAGTTACAGACAATTCAAAAACATTCTAACGGCTTCTACTTTTGTGAATGAATCTTCTCGGCTTTAATGTACAGAGTGAATAGGGCGCATGATTTTTTAACGGTCTGCTCCTTGTATAGCAAGCGTTCTCTGCCACACACATTCGCTGTCCTTGTCCCACAGCACATTCCTTACAGGGATTTTATTTGCGTTGCTATACTATACAACCGATATTTTCTGCTCCATGGCATTGTAAGACAATGGGTTTTAGTGAGATATGAATTGAAATTAAGTGTTTTAACACGCATGTTTGTAATGAAGATAGTGGCCTTCAATGGTGCCGGAATTATCAAAATCTGTTCAATAGTTTTTCAGATTAGTTTGTATATAAACTCGTACTGGGCGCCGGGTGGCATTCTTACAAGAATTGATGCAGGGGCCCCTATTGTTATGAAATCAAAGACGAATTTACAAAATAAACCCGTTCTACTAAGGCGCAAAACTCTGCAGCTGGTATTAATAAAGAGTACCTGCAAGAACAGCTTCTCATACGGTATTTACCATCCATGTTATTTCTTGCACATAGTTATTAGACAATTTCTCGTAAGCAGCTAACCACGATTTCGTGGTCGCTCCATTTGGTGGCAAAATTCTAGTCTAGTTGTGAAATTAGGAGTCTTTAAGTGCTCCTGCTGATCTGCAATTACGCTGACATTCTCGAAACCTTGACAGCATACTAACGAATGTATTTTTTCTTTATCATGGTCACTTCATAGCACAAGCGAAGAAATAACCTCCAAAACGGAGTGGGAGTCACATTGTTAGCAAGATTGAGCATGTGTCCGTTAGTAAGCTACATGTTGCAAATGAGCATTACTACCAAATTCCGAGGATACCCTGCTCCTGAGCAAATAGGCCACACAACCTACAGCCCCGTATCTATACGAGCCAGGCACTGCAAAGAACTTACAGTTTTTGTTTCCCTGTAGTGCAGCTTTTACATCCAATCCTAGAATTTATTCATTAAACATTAAAAAACGAATTAATACAGAACGTTTCAATTGAGAAGACCTTCCTTTTGTATTACTGTACGTACATCTTCTATTATTTCCGTTTTTGCGAGGAAAAAGATTGTGTATTCAGTACACCAATGATTTACTCAAAGGTTTCACTTGTTATTGGCGTATAATTTAAATTCCAATTGCGGTGAATTTTAATTTAGAACACAATGAAAAAATGCATGTAATTTCACTATAAAGAAGGATTGAGTACATTGTACCGCATACTGCTATGGTCATCTTAAAACTGCAATTAATATTGAATCGCAAAATGCATTCTCTAGAGACTTTTAAATGTTCACACTTGTATCAGAACAATCACACACGAATTAAAACCGAGTATGAGTACTGGAATTTGGTTCCTCGTGTACTATTCTCAGCAAATGAGAAGCAAGCACGGGGAGATAATTTTCCATTTATGTCAGCTACCCACCCTCCTCCCTCGCACCCCTTGCCTCAAGTGCGATTGAAATCTCGAGATGAGGGAAGTGAAGGTTTACCAGCATCAAATGGAAATTCGATTTAAAGAAGAGTCGACACTTGAACAAGAGTATTAGACTCGGTCAGGCTTCATCTGGAATGGAGTGTGGTTTGAGGGAACCCCACATCAGTCACATGAATGAAATTCTCTGATCTCTATTTTCTGTCCCACTTCAACACCTTCGCCGATGCAGGGATTTTGGATTCTGAATAATCACCAGATGACATAAAACCCTGATTACGTCATCCTGAAGGAGTACTTTTTATACTGGTTTTTCTTCAACAAGCTAAGGCTTGCTTCCTGTTAATAGGAATCACTTCAACTTGGTAGTGAGAAATTGAAGAGCAAAGGGGGGGGGGGGGGGGGAGAACTCTTCATTGGATAACACATTTCTGCTAGACTCAATTCAACAGAATTATTCTCCAAATAACATCAGATTAACTTCTGTGACATCCATTAAATTGAGAACATTTCTGCCTTTTAATTCTAGGTTGAAGCTGATATTAGGAAGGGTACATGAGATGCTACCGTATGTATATTTCAAAATGTTCTGTAAAGAAAAAACGGTTTATTGAAGTGAGGCTTATATTTTGGTTCTGAATCATGTTAAGGCCTATAATGATACAGACGTGTAATGCCTACTTTAAAGCAAATGTTAATAATGAATAGTATTATAAACATGAATATGCACAATATGCATAATACAACATTAAAGTGCCCATTGTTCTAGCAGCCTTGACAGTCAAAGCGTACATTTAATTTTCGAATTTAAAAGGCTTAAAGACAAAAGCTATATTAGACCTAATCAAATAAGTAACCGAAAAAGAACCTGAAATTTCAACCACAATTAATTTAGTAAACAATATTCAAAGTTACTGGTGGAATTTACAATAAGCTTAGGTTTAGAAATGTTAGTAATATACATAAATAGTAAAGACAGTAAGAAGCCAGTTAGGGAAATGGGTTCGAAAGCATAATAAATATGTTAATATGTTTTGTGTTCAACAACTAATTTACAACTGTTATTGCCGAAACCAATAAAATACTTTCCAGTAAGTACAGCACTACTGTCAATATAGTGGAGCATATTGTTGAGTAAACAAAAAAGAAAGATGAAAAGAAACGAACGTCCAGCAAAGGAAACGGAGTGAATAGTAATAAACGGATTAGTGTTATTTTGTGAAAGCGTTTTTCTGTTCGACAGGAAATCAGCTACTCATGTTCCAATAGGTGATTAAGAGCCACCTGTCCTCAATCAAATACTAGTTCATCCAACTCAGGCGACCCGCGTGACGATACGTTTGTTTTGGCTGGTGTGTCAATTTTCTGGGCTAGGCAGAAGGTCCAGGAGCCGGGGACGAAAAATTATTGGGACATTTTAGCACATAGTAATGCAGTAATTTTATATACATATATAAAATTTAACTAAAATATGAGGGCATAAATTGAATTAACCTGTACTCAGTAACAAATGTAGGGCAGGTGAGGCAAGTGGAAAGGTTGGGTTAATTGTTATTGAATAACTGGCGGTGCAAGGGGAATTATTTGTTGAACTTTGTACTTAGATGGTTGCAAGATATACTGCCTGATCTTACCTTCCCCCGCAACC
The DNA here is from genome assembly GCA_030765055.1 of Mantis religiosa. Classification (NCBI taxonomy): domain Eukaryota; kingdom Metazoa; phylum Arthropoda; class Insecta; order Mantodea; family Mantidae; genus Mantis; species Mantis religiosa. Next base: position 193,621,156 of record CM060948.1, on the reverse strand, counting down.
CGTGACTATAAATCTCTGAAGGGATGTTAAATCACATGCGTGTAATACGTCACACGGTATTTACTTGGTTGGCTATTCTCCTCAGCGGTTTTTTTTTTTACAAAGTATATATCTATGTATACAGATATATTTTTTTCTCTTTTTCTTATTTAATCGATTTTTCATTATTTACGTTTATTTTCTTATATATTTTCCTAATTTTACAAATATTTCCTATACACATAAACACCCATGCCCAAGGCGGGACTCGAACCCGCGACCCTCTACACGGTGGTACACTAGAGACATACGCTTTAGCGACCATGGCTAAGAGGGCCGGCTCGTGTTAGGAGAATTTTATAAGATTATCCAATATCACCAGAAGTTCCTTCTGTGAACGTTGAGCAGGCATTTTCGGTTCCTTTCTTGAATCATTTGGTTTCCTGAATAAGCCCTAATGTGAAAACTTTAGAAGTACACAAATCCAAAAATATAGAACATACCTACGAAGTTCGAGTCTCGTTGTATAATTATACCGAATGGTTTTCTGTATTTTAGGTAATAGATTTACTGTCGGTTTGGATACATTTTTGTGATGACGAAATCTTCATAACATGAAGCATAATATGCATAATATGTCTTATCTATATTCTAAAATTTAAGAGTGGAATTTTTGATAATGTGGATGTACTGAGTTCTAGACCAGAATAAGCTAACTCAATTTCATGTGCCATACTACATTAGCGAGGGGTAATATCGTCCCTGGGATCCGTAGGCAAGATGTCTCCGCTAGCAATACTTTGCCATAGCCCTTATAGGCCTACACTGCACTTCTGAGTTCTTTGCCAACGTTCCTTCAGATGACCTCATATGGAATTTAGTAGCTGATATTGATCCATTAATATAGTATTATTTATTGCAGTTACTGCAGCATAATGATACATGAAATAACCAAATTAGCTAAATTCAGAATTTAGGCAACATTATTTTTAGTGGAGAGCTTCATATAGCACTGAATTTTGTATAACCAACTGTTAGGAGCGGCTCTCTCCTCTTGGCTAAGCTTTGTAAAGTAAGACAAGATTGGTGTATTATTAGGAGTTGTTATTTGATACTTTTCATTGAGGAAATAAAATCATGAACATTTTATTAAGAATCTAAATACAACATGGACATGTGCTATATGTTCTTTTCCTATTTTCAACATATTTAGCAGGATATCCCAGAAGTAATTTCAATTTTTGATATATGTTTGTTTCTTTATGGTTATGGATACAATTATTGCCTTTTGTGAAACATTTTGGAATCCAAAGCATAACAATTTTTAACATTACAAATACATGTACATAAACATATTCTTTATGTATTATTTTTTGTGAAAAAATGAAGCAACAAGTAAATCTTCTAACAACATAGAACTTTTCACGATAAATTAAGGAATAAATATTATTTCAAATTTAGCTTTGTCACAATATGCGGAAGACAGGCTAATGACTTATAAGTCATAGTAATGAACTCAGGATGCAGTGCAATCGGACAAGTTTAAGTATGCAAAATATATTTCAGAATTTTAATATTAGAAAAGTAAACTACAATTGATAATATAGCAAGTTTTATATTTCTTTCTCTTGGAATTTCCCATTTATATAAAAGTGTATAAAATTGAATATAATAAAGAGAATTTCAGAGCTTGCTGGAGAAACAACTGAATATGTATTTTTATTTCAGAAGCTAGTTTCTTAAGCATATGGCATTTGAATAAAGATAGTAAGTCGTCCTTGGAAAGGAAAACAAATGGAAAATCTGCACATAGCGAAAATAATATTGGTATTTTTCCTAAGTTATAAAAGTACCGGTGAGCCTGCCTCTCTCTTCTCTATGGGAAAGCCGTAGTGAAATTTAACTTTGATATCTCTTTTAAGGTATCCTTGGTTAAAAGGAAGTCAAGTCTCCTATGTAAGGATTGTATCTCTAAATTTAATGAATTTTGGTAGGAATCAGCATCAGTTCTCGAGAAAACTACAGTTATTTCAATCCAATTTGGTGGACCAGTGGCTTATAATATAAGCATAATGGTGAGGTTTATTTTAACCAATGTGGGATTACCGCTCACTAAAAAGGAATTGTCTGGGCCTTTTTGGTGGAATAGTACGATTCGAATCAACCGAATGATCATAAATATTTCTGTATTTTATCCGTTTGGATTTATTTCTGAAGAAAATTGTTTAAAATAACGTATTGATACAAACTCTGATACAATTCATTAAAGAGGCATGCCAAGAAATTGATACAAATAATAAATGTAGTAGCAAAATGTTCTTGAGTGCCAAATCTATATTATAACAATATGTACATTGTTAATTTTAAACAACGATAAGGAAATAGCCTAATTACTAATTTCTCAATTCATGAAAGTATAATATATTATTGAACTGTTTCTTTGCACACTTACTAATTAAATTAGTTAATTGCATATTAACTGTATACCGAAGCTTTCCCCGCCCTGTATTCGGTGACATAGTGTATATGCCATATACGTCATATGTAACAAGCAGGGAGCGGATTTATAGGCACTAAACATGTGTGAAATAGGCAGGCAAACGGGCACTGAAATTGGCCAAATAGGCAATTAAATAGGCAATATAAATTTGCTAAGTAAACACTTATAAATATACAATTTTAGAAAAATGGCTCTTAAAATGCACTATAAATGCACTATCACAAAATAAAAGTATCGCAAAATACGCTGCAACAAATTCGCTAATCACATACTATTTTGTGGTTCCCTAGGTGAAATATTTCTACATTTATTTCCAATTTCATAAATGGCTCCACAGCAAGTTACAATAACACATATTGTCGTATAATTAAAATACATGTAAATCCACTCCACTAAGTAAAAACCATAATATGATGAAAGGTGTGAAGTAATTATGTCAAAAAGGGACATGGTATTTTTTGGGGGGTGCGGGGACCTTAAGGGTGAAAATTGAAATATCTGAAGCCTTTGTTAGATTTGTTTCAAATTTATACCATTTATTTTTGAGCGATCAAGAATAGAACAATACCAAGTTTCAGCTTTCTAGTTACAACAGTTTCTGAGGAATTAACAGTTTATATCTAATTTACAGGCGATCTTCAAAATGTCCCACATATTGTGATTTAAAAGTTTTAAAGTTTCTGCTTCCATTTTAACCTATTAATCACCTGTATCTATATGAAATATTTGTCTTCGCTATATCAATGAAGGACAAAAAACAATCATACCTATTTAAAATTTTCTATTTTCCTATGTGTTTTCAGTAAGAAGTAAGCATTATAAACCTTTTCAATATAAATAAGAGAAACACAAGTGTAAGTGGGTACACTTAATATATAGTTGCCCTTACATGCATGTTGAACATTTTGAAGTTAGGAATATGTAGAAAATATGGAATCTGAGAAATCTGAGGTTAAAATTACGTAATAGCATGTACGATACAGGTGTATGGTTATTTAAATAGTCACGCGAAGTTTGCGTGGTGCCGCTAGGAAAAGGAAACTTTATATTATTGAAGCTTGTCTATATTAATTTTAAGACAAAAAACTAAATTTGGAATTGTTGTAAGTTTTGAGCCAATTTGCACAGGTGAGTCTCCTTAATAGAAACGATTTTTGGAAAGATAAATTCAAACGTGCATCACAGCAATATCACTTAAAATGTTGTCGTGATGTGTCAGAAAGATACAAAGCACAGAACAAAAATTAATTACAAACTAAATCTACTGAGTCCTAGTTTTTGTAATAAAAACCCTAAATGCCCCATTGTCGACTAAGAACAGAAAATGAAGCACAGCTTTTCCCGTTCATTCAAACAGAATAACAGCAATTACAGAATCATGAAAAGAATTCTCGTACCTACTTTTATAAAATTGTACTGTAAAATTTTACACACACCACTAAGGTTTCTTGGTCTGCAGTTTCATTTTCTACTTTGGGAACAGCACCGGAAGTCTCCTAGCAAACGATTTCATGATTCCTTGAGATATATGAAGATAAACGTATATGTATATATATATATATATATACTCTTAGTCTCTGTAGCTTAGCTAATTAAGCGCTGGCCTTGCAAGTTTAAGTTGTAACCTGAACAGTCCTAGAGGGGTGATTATAAGATTGGGTAAAACAACAGCTTGGTGTCAAGTAGATTTACACACACGTAAAAGAAATCTTACGGGAGTAAACTCCTGCTTACCAGTGGTACTGATTTTGAATTGATATGATTGTTAACAATAATTGGCACCATCAATAATTTCATTAATAATGCCTCCCCCAAGTATTACTATTAACTCAAGAAATGACTTAAATATTAGTTCCAAAACATCTGCAGTTTCAACTGCATCATAAATAATAATGAATATTACACAATACAAGAGCTGTATGACCTACATGGTAGTTATCTCTAATACATTTTATAAAGCAGTGTTATGGTTATTTAATATTTATTATTCAGATTAACTAACAAATTGGCACTGACTAAAATTTTTTACAAAACATATAAATTTAAACATAACTCAGATAATCTATCATTTTTGTCTAAATGGCCTTAAATAAAGTGTATGTAGTTTGTATTTGCAGCAAGAGTTCATGAAAACCACCAAAGCCATTTCAAAATGAACATCAATGAAAACCGTTTATAATATTTATTTAATTCAGTATCTTACACTAATTTACATCAACACCGCTCCTAGCTCACTGACTAGCAACTCAGTTCAACAATTGCTACATATTTACTGTATCTAACAATAATGGTATATCACAATTTTAACTGCTGTACAACACTTCACACATGATGATGATGATGATGATGATGATGATGATGATATATAAGGGCGCTCAACTACGGCGGTCATCAGCGCCCTCTAAAAAACTAGTCATGGCAAAAGCCAGATATAAAACTTTCTAAAAACTATACAAGTGTAACAAATCCTGTTAAAAATACACGTACATAAAAAACATCAATCAAAACCTACTAAAAATGTCGTTCACTAAATCCTTAACTCTAAACTAGACAAGAATCTAAAAACATTCTCCACGGATCTCCACGCACGGCCTACACGTGGGTGGGCCTGTTGACCGTCTCCCTCAACCACGAAGAGGAGCCCACACGAGGGAGACTGTTGGCTCGGGACCCCGGGTGCGCCAAACCCGTACCTACCGAAGTAGGCCCCTGGGGGGACTTCACACATGCAATTGTATTCACAATGGTAACTGTTGAGACTCTTAGTTTATCCTCCTGCGTCCATTTGAAGAGGAAAGTCATTGCGAAAGACTGCCTGACTCTCTGAAGGAACACTGTTCTAAGAAGTATTTGGCGAGAAAAATGGTCTTGCTAAACATTGTCTGCGCTCAGTAAAAGCAGCCAGTCTGGATGTTGGGATGGAAGTTGACTTCTTAACTAGTGTAGCGGAGCTCAAATTAGGTGATGTGAGGCTCCATGGTGGGGATGAAGGAAAGTACATTGTAGCAAAAGATCTTTGAAGTCGAAGCTAACAGGAACATTCATAGTAAAGAGACCCCATGAATAAAAGAAGAAGCAAAGAAGAACAAGCCGTATGTGTTTTCTGGTTCTTTCCTTTTAATATTGCCAAATCTCTTCTCTACGAAGCAAGTGGTGCCGCTAGTTCTTTGCGTTACTTGAAGTCGGTTTGTTTTACCTCTGTAATACATTAATAGTTTGTCTTACAGCTACCGTTACTCTTATATTAATTAGTACCTGCATTAAGAAAGACTGCAGCTGTTCTTGCGCCGTTAGCAGTCTACACCGGTGAAGCTGTAGCTCTCAGTCACGAAAAGTACTATTACGGCAGCTGAACTGTGAAAACATTAATGTGTTATAAGAATTATTATTTCGACTGTACCTTTCTTTTCATTTTTCTTTCATTTTTCGCTCATACTACAAGGCGTCAGAAATGGAAATTCCTGCAATGTCTTGTACTTTTACCAAAGATGTTAATAAAGTGTATTTGACCCTTAGTATATGATATGTATACTTATTATAGCCGACATGCTATAATATTGTGGTTTAACTCTTACCGCCATTAATTCATTTTTAAGGTTTAATTTGGATATAATTTGGGCAGCATTTAAATAGGACATTTTTGGCGCACGCAGCCTTCAGTTGCTGACCGGTTTGAGAAACACATGGCTGGTATTGCTTTTGAACAGCTGACTGTGATTAATTTTATTTTTGCAATTGATTTGTAACTTAATTCTAAATATGTATTTGCTTGTATGAACAAAATTTACAATGCATTTTGTCAATTGCCGTGGCAAGAAGGATGGAACGGCTGGCCCCGAAGCTCAGTCGGTTGAGCACCTACCTACTGTGCGCGGAGTCCCGAGTTCGGTTCAAGACTGGGGTGGGATTTTTCTCCAACCAAGATGATTACCCTATCTTCCCCAGAACCTGGAAGTACGAATGAGAGTGCGAAAGTGTGCGTGATCGAATGACTAATAATCCAAAGTACTGCAACCCAATGTTTACGAGATAACACCATCCCTAATAAGCAATATCTTCCAAGGCAGAGCGGCCGCAGATATTTAAATTTGTGGAACTAGTTTTACTGCTTTACGGTACAACATTCGAGCTCCTCTCGAATGGGACTTCTTTGGATTGGGTTGGACTAGAGGGGCAGTGTATTCCCGATACCCATGGGATATCGGGTACCTCAGGCCATGCTTCGGATGCCCGGAGGGGAAAGCCTAAGAAGTCCCGGGTGCTATACCTGCTGAGGATAATAGAAGGTGTGCTAGATCACCAGGCAGCCCCGCAGAGGTTATTCGGTAGTCTTCCCTGCGGAGTTAGCGCGCGAAATTGGCGTATTCACTTCCACCCGTCTTGAGATGGGGGGGGGGGACTTTTTAGACTCAAGGTATTGCTCCAAGGAAAGCACCCCGGAGTTTTCCATCGCTCCCTTGAGATAGAGGCCGGAGTCACCGGACTTTCCTGTAGACCTCTTCGTACAATGCCATACAATGTTTTACGGTACCAGCAGGAAGTGATATAATACTACACAATAGTAGCAATTTTAATTTAGTATTGCTTTTATGGTTTTTACAAGTATTGCAAAAAGTAATTGGCTAACCACGAACTGCAAGTTACTTATCAGATCTCGAATGCATTCTCGACCTGATAAGGATCTCTTACATTTCGTAGTAGAGAATATACTATTTCACCTTAACCTTTCCATTATAAATTAACGTTGAAATACTGTCATGTAATACATTGCGTTAAGTGTTTTTAAAAACTTTGGAAATGAAAATTCGTCTGTTTGTCTCCTATTTCAAAAATTTTTCTTCTTTTGTGCAACAATGCACTTAAAACACTTATGACGTAATCCACTATTATTCTCTTAGGAAGAAGAAAGCTTTTGCTTAGCTGCTGTGATTCGGAAGACAGAGATTGTGTCTATAATTAAATTGAAAATCTTGTGTTTAAAGCACATAAGCCAACGTCACTTAAAATTACTTGCTGCTACTCTGTAAGCTTAAGACGGTAAAATTACAATTTACACAGGTATTTCATTCCCGTATAAAACAGGAGCTACAGAGCAAATACAGCGTGTACAGTTGCTATTCTCTCTGAACCATCCACAATTCTGAGTAAAATCTCGTTTTCATCCCACAATAAACTCGTAAGACCCTTTCTTAGAAAGCTCTTAGGAAGCCATATAGAAGTAATAGGCAGACAGTTCCTTGTGTAACTACATAATTCAGAGAGATTGTGTCGACACCTGGCAAATTCGTTTTCTCTGCGCGTACACCACCAACTTCCTTTGAGATCCTTGTACGGTTTCTTTAATTATAGAGTGCCGTTTACCTTGCCTTTACTTTGGCTTTGTACACCTACCCAAGCTGTTTGAAGGAGAAATGGAGTAAAATGTCTTCTCCCTTCAAGGAAGGTGATGTATCTACTTTGTTCCATTTTGGATATTTAACTATTTAACGACAAAATCGACAGGGAGGTATTGAGTATACCTTAAATTTAAACCTGCTGTATGACTTTATTTGGGCAGGGTTTCCATTCCCAAATACTGGCTATGAGGTAAACCAATCACAGTGAAACTTGCACATTTACGTAAAACATTAGAACGTGAGAACAGCGTAAAGAAGATAGGAATTATCCTGCTGGAGAGGATGAGTAGGCCACAGTAATACGAGTATAATAGGTAAGTGTAAGCAATGAAAAAGCAAAAAAGAAACATAATCCCTTAAAAATTGGATGTGTTGTATTCAGTTCCTCTAGTTTTGACGACATGTTTATACAAATGCTAAATATTTTATATTAATTAGATGGTATTTCTGGAAAAAATTGAGAAGTATTTCTTAGTAATCTGATAGTTATGAAATTCTGGACTCTTTCCATGACCGAGAGTAACAAAGCGAATAATTACTTCTTATTTCAGAAAGGATAGGTGTTTTAAGATGCAATCTATTAACAAGGAATATATCCACGAAAATGTATTCAAAATAAATCGTACTTTAATGTGATGTAAATTTGCTTATGTAGTAAACTTTTCCTTACCTGTTACGGTTTACATGTTATTTATAGGTCATTCAGGAAAAGAAGGCTCCAGAGGCTATATGCAGGAAATTTGGGATAGAAATGTCATTTGTTATGAAAATGACTTACAAACATAACCAAATTTTTGTGTTATTTTCCATAAAATGCAACTTATAGAAAACAGTTCCAGGTAAAGTGTAGTGGAGAGGGAGGACCCTTTTGGATAGTTTCATGTCGTAAGAATATCCTGATTTTAAGTAACAAGTTTGCCATTTAACTGACCTTACGTTTTTGGAGTTGTGTTGTTCACAGTCAGACAGAGAGATAGACATACATATGCAAACAACAACAAAAACACATGTTTCTAAAAATACACTTTTTATTGAAGGAGTCACAAAACATAACTTTCCGGTGAAAACTCAATATCGAACTTTTGGATGAAAAGCAGTACTTTGCTTACTGTAAGGACGTAGTAGACATAGCAATAACCTTATCGGATGAAATAATTATCTTTCCTTACTCTTCAGAAAGCAAGCACGTCTTAAATGAATAATAGAGATGTCACATTTGCACTTACAAGTTATATTTGCAATGCGTTTTGTTAATTTACAATGCACAAGTACATTTTTACTTTATTTACTGTTTGCCTTAGATGTAGGAGAATTCCGCCCAACATTTCGATTCCAAGGTTTCAATGGAAGCACATAATTCGAAATCCCTGAATCCGAAGAAGTATTTTTAGAAAATACTTCGCGGACGCGCGTGTGTCTGCTGTCTGAACAGAAAAGCTCAAAACTCAGAGGATTATATAATCTTTACACCTACTTTTCGAACAGATAATATCTCGATTAATCGATAGATAAATCGATTAAAGTAACATGGTTAATCGATTAAAATTTTGATCGATCTACAGCCCAAATAAATAGTTATTTGACATAAATTGTGTATGTTAATATCTACATCTTTATGCATTTAGCTCTTCCGGTTTACAAGTTATGTAAAAATCATTCAGAATGAAGACGACTTCAGAGACTCTTCCCAGAAAGTTGAAGATACGACCTACATATAATTAGCCAAAAATGTCTTAAATCTATGGTATTTTTTAAAAAATGGTTAAGAATTATTTTGAAATAATCAAAGTTTTCGAAAAACCTCCCATGTAACAGGTAGCTAAGCGTGTGAGATTTTCTTGAAAAATTTCTTGCCGCACCCTCAGATGTTGATGAACTTAAATATCAAACTAAGGATGCTGGTCTCTTTTAAATTCAGAGATCCCAAAACGTACCTTACAGTAATATCCCCCTATAAAATTGTTGGGTGGAATGCAATAGCTATCTGATCTAACTAATACTTACGTATATGGTAGAGAAGTTAAGAACTGACGAGATGACATCTTCAGATATTTGTAAACTCTCATTTAATTTTTTTACATACTGACATATGTAAGTAGCTATATATTATTCACAAATCATTTTAATTTGTTAATACATTTATATCTGGTCAAACTTCCTAAAATGAAGACAAAGACAAAACACGAGTAATTATAGTTTCTGTCCATTTAGACTATAAACCTCTCAACACGGTCTGTAATATCAATATTACCCTTGTCAGCTGGCGATCTGAGGAACGAAATTCCAGATGTAGAACTTTTAAGCTGTAGTGAATAACGGATTGGCTGATAATTCGACATCTTGTAAACACTCGCTAGTAGCTTTGGCACATTAATTAAATGCAAAATGGTGTAGAAAATGTCTTTTGTTGTCGACTTCTCACTTCAATTTATTCACCTAAAAGAGCAGCCACTATATAAGCACACGAAAAGTAAACGCAAGTTTTGTAGAGCACATAATTCTCTATCAAATAACATAAAACACATTGCCTAAAAATTTATTTTGCAAGCAAAACTTTCACTTAAAGATAAGCTAAAACTTATGCCAACCCATTATTTAAGTAGCCGCAGGCATATTTTAGGAATTTCACGACATATAAATTTTTGCCAGCCATCAGGAGAGCATTCTTTTCCTATGACAAGGAAGAGACTTGTCTTTTTCTTTTAATCTATGCTTTTGTTATTTTTATGAAGGTAAGAAACTTAATCACTTCGACTCTATCTAAAAATAGTATGACAGTAAACATTACATTTACAAAATAAGTGCTTAGTTTTACTGAATAAGAAAAGAACAGAAAGTTTCCCTTTTACGATATAGCGAACGATACCGCAGATGTAATCTTCCTTCACTGAGATCGTTTTGAATCAATCTCGTTAGTTACACAGTTCCCCAAACGTGATCTCATATGTTGATAGAAATAATTAAAAAATAACAGCACGTTAGGACTTGGGGAATCGTGATATGTCAAAGAATCGGCGCAGAAGTCCACACAAACCAACTGCTTCCTTGGATACACACATCTTAATTATATCTTCCCCATTGTCAAAGAAAGCGGAAAATGTCTCATTTGTTAAGCAAACACCAAAGAAATGGGCAAAATATAGCCCAACATTGAAATACTCCAAAGGAACTAAAACAATTATTTTCTCATTGGAATTATTTGAGCAACATTCGTTTCAAGGGGAATATAATTGGCATCGTTTAAAAATGAACTAGCATTAGCAACTATTTTATTATCCATTTTAGGCTCAGTTCGTCTTAGTAACTATTCTTAGAAAGTAGCACATTATTGTGAAATGTATTAGTTGGCTCTTTGTTTAATTAAAATATTGTTTTGCATTGGCGAACCTTAAATTTCCTTAACATGGCTGACTCAATCTCGAAAATCTTTTGCAGTGCATTGGCTCACCACTTATCATTTCAGGATGTTTATATGTAACACTAAAATATAATGGTTATTGCATATATATGTGTCTCACCCTTCACGTCATAAAAATGACCGCGCCGTGGCGGAGTGGTGAGACCGCTCGACTCTCACAAAGACTGAGAGGTTAGGTCCCTGGCGACAGATTTGTGGGGCACAACACGGAGCTGGGGCGGGTTTTCTCCGGGATCTCCGGTTTCCCCTGCCATCTCATTCCGGCGGTGCTCCATCTCTATCTCATGTATCACCAGTGTCACCGCCTGCGGCACCGCACGTAATAAAAGCGGGCTTTAAACACTACACACAGACTCACATCATAAGATTCCTTCAAATTGTTTCAAATTAACAAAAGTTCTTGTTTGGAGCCAAAACGCGGCAACGGCGCTCAAATGCCCATCTTTGTAGTGTAGGCTGTAGTGTGTCTGCTCATGTTCAAAGATCCCGAATTCGAATCTCACTCATTGTCAGATATCTGGAATTTTTCTGTGGTTTCCCCTTGTCCTGAAATATGAGTGTTGGCAACTGTAAGTTTTATGGACCCTGGACTCATTTGACATCATTTCACAGATTTCATCGGACGGATCTTCCGATATGACTTAACGTAGAATCACTTAAAAAGCGTCCAACTGTTTAGTCCTGCTCTTTAGTCTTGCAGTCTTCAAATGTTTAAACCTGCAAGCATCTCAGTCAGATGACGTACTTCTGGGAAACCGTAAACAAGAAACATTTTCGAAAACCGATCATCACTATTAAAATAATTATTTGATAATGAGCTCAACATTTTCCCAATACAATATATATTTCAATTTCCTAGATGCAAGATCATTTCACTCACTACCGCTGTTTAAAAGTAGTGTTGCTAAGGCAAATTAATACTGCTATTGTCACATTTCACCAAAACAAATGTACTGATTCATAAGTTAGTTTGGATTGGGTTGTTAGTCGTTGGTTGTTTATTTAAAATGGAGAAAGGGCAGCAATGTTCAGTGACTAACTTTTTACTTTTAGGTGGAAAAATTTAAGAAGAGAAAAATCTAAATTTTATGTTGCTTTTGGAAACTTTTCGCTAACTAGGTCTATAGATATTGATTTACCAACACTAAACGTGGTAGAACATCCGTTTTAATGAGAAGTGCTCAGGAAGCCTTACAGATATGATTACTGAGGAAGACATTGAAAAAAAACAGTATATTTCCCAGTATAGTTCCCAGCTGAAAGAAAGTTCACGAACTAGTAGAGGTCATAGGTGTGTTAAGGAAAACAGCAATAATATGTTGTATAAAAGGTTGGAGATTAAACTTGGTGTGCCACATTTGCTTACATTAGAAAACAGGAAGCTGTGGCTTTCAACATCTTTATTGTGTTTGGAGTTATGTAAGAGAAATTTGAAGGGACTTTGGCATTGAGTATCCATCTTGCATGAAATCTGGGTCTACTCATTCTGGAAACCAAGTAACAACCAAAGCAATACATTCTTCTAATGAATATGATCCAGAGAAGGCAAAGACTTGTAAGATATGTGTGTCCTACTCATTAACCTATTGGAAAATGGCAAACTTGTTACTGGAAAACACTGCATTGATTTATGGTCCTATTCGGAATGACATTGAAGGAGAAAAGAACTCATTTGACGAAGAAGAAAGTGTTTTTACCACGACAACGTACCTGCACATTTATTCCGTGTCGCCACCACCCAACTCACGAATTGCCTTATGAATGTTACTATTGCAGCTTCCGTATTCGCCAATTCTGGATCCCTGAAATTTCTTCTTATTCCCAAACATGAATAAAGGCTTGCAGGAATAAAATTTTGATCAAATGAAGTCATCATGGAGACAGTGACGTATAATACACGGCATGATAATTTCTGATGTTAGAATGATTAGAAGAAACCAAACGGGGTGGCTTAGGCAGTTGCCCCTGTAGCCCGCATTCGGGGCCGGCCCAGCTGACCCACGGGTTTTGTCGAGGGTTTTCCAGGATCGCCAGGCGTATGCTAGGTAAGTTAACTACATCCCTCGAATTTCCTGTACCTCCATTTCATTTCCATTATCATTTTGCAACATCTCTCGTCTGGTGGTTTCTTTCACGTTAGAAACAGTCGGCAGGAGTCTCGGCGCTGATTTTCAGGATGATATGCTCCTGGTAAACACTTTATCCTCTAGGAGGAAGGTCTGCGCTCTCGGGGACGACCTGCTTGGTCGATTCAGTAGCACGGTGGGTGCGATACCGGTTGTACTGGCCTGTAGGGGAGCTTCCAGCTGGACAATTTTAGGAAACATGTCCTCTGCACTGTCGTAACTTTTTGGGTTGTCCCCTCTGTTTCCTCTCGCCTCATCCTTTCACCCGGGGATGCCCTACTGTCCTCTAGGGGATAGATCTAGTGTGGTCGCTTTGCCAAACATCCCTCTGTGGAGTAATCGAATCCAATGCAATCCAATGGTGACAACAATGACGGGAACTTCGGGAGAAGTTTATAGCTCTAATGAAGGACTATGTTGAGAAATAAATAATTTGTGTTTTAAAACATGGCATCTATATTTCTCACACAAGTAATTATTGAACCTCCATGGTATTCAAAATAATAAAAAAATTAGAAAACTCATTAGCATGAAGAGGACTTCAAAGATATCTCTCTGGAAATTAAAACTGCGCATTTATGCCACACTAACAGTAATATTTCAGTCAATCCTGTCAGAAATTCACCGATCAAATTAAAAAGAATAAACTTTCTCCACAATGGGTCATACTGTACAGGAGAATATTAATTAAATTCATCGCCTGTATTTACTAAACAATAACTTCATAGTTCACCAATTACCAAACTGTTCAGGTGTACACCTACATATTTCCAGACATACTTCCTTGAAAAGCTGGTGCAGTGGGCGTTAGAGCGTGTGTTACTGCAAACAGGGCCCAAAATAATAGATAATGATTAACTAGTGATTTTAACAAACAATTAATCACACATTATTTATATAATAGGGGAAAAGAACTTTGGCCTAAGAGCAATGACGTTAATAGCATACACATGTTCATTGAATACAGTCATAGAGAATAGACAGAGTCATCTTTCTCTACCCAGTCTATTTAATTCCGAGGCAAAGCAGGTGGTTGTACTTAAACCAGCTTCAATACATAATCAATACATAGGACGTACACAAAATGACCACCGGTGTCAAAAGGCAGGTAAAACGGGCCTCATGACTCGTCTGTGGGCACCAAAGAATGAGCGGGAATGGAAGAGGGAGTGTTTTGTTAATTAAAACGTTACATAGAACATTCCGGTAACTGTTCAACCTGATTTCCTCCAATTTTCTCTTTAGTGCTTGGAAATTCCTATTCATAAATATAAGGTGCATACCTAAACGAGATGATTCAACTGTGACAGAGAGGCTTGCTTTCAAGGAAAAAGAAATAATTCTTCATTTCTTTGGGAGGAGGTAAATTCGTTCTACAGAAATCATCCATAATCTAGCATCTAAACTAGTTCGCATAAATCTAATTTGTCTATAATTTGACAGGTAAACTCGTCCATATCTATTTAAAGTTGAACATTTTCCTTCCCACTTTATGCGGGCTTTGGCCTGGCAATGGCGAGTGCCGTGGTTACAAGAGTTTTTATGTAAAACTGAACTTTCACTGAAAACTAGCGTGAATGAATTTATCTTTGATTCAGTATGGGAAAGTTGTGTGCTTTATAATTTTCATATGAGCAACTTCATATTCCTGGTAGCTCGTTTAATGCACAGCATTCTTCCGCGGTACTGTAATACCATCTTATCCAACCGCATGTAAACTAATAATATATTTGGAATTCTGGTACATTTCCATTTACTTTCTGGTTGGCAACTTCGAACGAAAAGAATGGTGTCGCTACTAGGAGAAATGATTTGTGTTTCCTTCCCAATGTAAACGTTATACCACACTCAGAGTTGCCTGACCCCGTTCTGAAATCAATTCTATGGATGAATTTACGTGTTACCACTGTAAACAAACAAATCCTAGGATGACAAATTTACAAGTTGTACTAAAATATCTCACATTATAACGCATTTGCTATCTTGGAATACCCCCTTTTCTTTAAGGCAATCTCTAAACCAGTTTTATATAACCCAATATAAAGAAAAGAGAGAAAAAAAGGACTAATAGTTAAAAGTAAACATTTGAACGAGATGAACAGAAAATATGTGCTGTTCAAATCCTTAATACAGTTGGCACAGACAAAAATACTTGTGTGTACAAGCCAGCAAGACACCTCCTATGTAATGTTTGAGGCTGACAATCGGCAAGTTCGAATCCACCCTCCTGACATACGGTTTTCATGGTCTTCCTTGTTTGGTAGGCAAATGCTGGAATAATTTCTCATGTATTATGTCCCTTTCACTCTAGTATCCTCTCCATACCAGGAGCCTTCTAAGATTCGCTAGTATAGAGTTGCCGGGCGACTTCGCAAATGGCGAAGATGCTTGCTCAAAGGAAAGCGCGTTCCCCTTGGGACAGTATATGGCTGCATAGTCGATGAATCTTCATCGTGTGCTAGACTATAACCATATGAACCTCATAAACTAGTTACTTCATATCTTCACACGGTGACAGCGTTTAAAATATATATGACATTTCTAAAGTGTTTAAATTTGTCCTCCGAACACTTGTTTCGAACATCCAAATTTAGGTATCCTGAATTTGATTAACAGATATTTGCCATATGACAATATACATCATTATATTGAGTTTCAATGTTTAAAGTAAACGGGCTTGTACATTTTGTAATATTATGTTATTGTACGAGTTCACACAATTATTGCACAGAGAAAAATAAATGTGGGATCTGTAGTGAACAACATGGCGCAGAGACGATTTTCTGTGGGATCTCCGGTTTCCTGCCATCATTCCATCAATTCCTCCAATATCACCTTCATATCAGTAAATAAAGCAACATAGCAAATTTTCTTGAGTTGAATAAATAACAACTTTGCCCTACTGAACTCGATGATTACAGCTCCTTACCTCACACTTGCCTCGCCATAAACGGATCAACATGGCCATTAAGTCACTCTCTTGGTGTGACGAAAAAAGTTCCCAGCAAATTTAGACAACTAAATGAATTAAAACAAAAACAATTTGTATAAACTGTGAACACATTACAAATTTAGATAAAGTACACAAACGCAATAATTTGAAGAAGATAAGGGAAAAAACATTCAAATTAACCCAATGAAATATTGTCTGATTCTATTGGACTTCTCTGTATAAATGAAATGTCCAGGTTGGAACAAAATCACTAGTGCATAGGTCAGAAGTATAAATCAAGTCTATGATTTCACAATTTTCTTTCTAAACGTCTTAGTGCACTACTGGACGAACGTAAATTTTTGCATTTGGACCCCAGAAAAGTTCGACAACTATACACAGACATTGAGGAGCGGATTATACCCTTTGCCGCGATATAACAGGAATTTTATCCTTCAAAATGGTTATTGCAGCCGGAGCTAAACGAAACGTGAGAAGCTTGACACATGTAGAGTAAAAAATCTCAATATTGTATCTTTCAAGAAAGTAAATATTGGAATTTCAGGGTCAATATCCTTCAAGCGTTCCTTGATTAGGAGGTATGTAAACTAAGTTGGACATGATTGTAGATGTATTCTATCGTGATCGCCATTTTAAGCTTTCACACTGAGAATGTCTATGGCTACAGTAACCCAGTATGACGAAATATGGATTAAATGTCACAAAATAACTGCAATTCTCTTGCAGCTGAGCTATTAGCTACAATCCATTGCAGAACATGCCAGAAACCATAAAACGTGTATAATTATCGTTAATAAACCAAAATATATGTTGTATACCAGGTGGCAGACATAAGCCGTCCATCGTAGAAGTTAGTTACTCCCGGATAACGTGGACGGCGAACGGTTTGCCTGAACATGTCAGTAAAGGGGACGCCACACCAACAGAGAGTAGATCTTGCAAAACGTAACATCAGAGCTTGAAAACTAACGTCTAACTGATGTTACCTGTCTCACAGCTCGTCGCTAGAGCACTTTCTCACTGCGGTGAGGTACCGGGTTCGATTCCACGGCTCTGGAACATTTCTGTGTAGGAGAATGATTGTCTCTCAACAAAAGAATATGCACAAGGGCCAAGCATATTATTTATATGTTTTAAGTTATGTCAACAACAAACAGCTGATTTATAAACAACACTTAATGCAAAAATTTGTACTTCACAATTGGCAACATTAAAAAAAAATCTGTACGACACTGTGTACCTGGAAAGATTTCTTGGTTCTTAAACGCATCTCTGTACGTCTAAAAACACTTGCAAATGTGGAAAATGTTGGAAAAAGTTATGATTACAGCGTTCGGGCCTCAGATGAATTGCGACGAGTCTATCCATAGATCATTATTTATATCTGTGTACTCTTCGCTTGAGTACATTGCACTAGTTATGTGTTTGAGTGTAAGACCTGACTCCAACTACAAATAGATGCCGGCCATCGTAGCTGTGGTCATTAGTGTTTATATCTCTAACGTTCACGCGTAGAGGGTCAGGGGTTCGTGTCCCGCATTGGGCATGGGTGTTTATGTGTACAGTGTATATTTGTAAAACCAGGTTAACAAACAGTAAAACAGATGAAAACAACATAAAACGGTAAAATAAGCAAAACAAAACATATATCTATACATATTAAGAATATAAATGACAAAAAAGTGACTACCACGCGACCTTATCAGGGCGAAACCAGGAGGAAAAGTACACAGAATGGAGCACCGTTCAGTGAAGCTTCGCTTTGTACGTGCACTTTCTTTTTTTTAAATTAATTGCATACAAACAGCTACTCTGACATATTTTTGATAGTATATTACACACATAAAATATAGGGATAACAGCGGTGGGGGAAGGGCAATCATAATTTTGTTTATTTTTGTTAAGGACAAGGAGAAAGGCAATAAGTCTATTTATGTGCTAAGTGAGATAAGGAAGAAGGATGGGCTCTGTTTTCTTTTCCTTTGTAAGTCTCATAAATTAAAGTATAAATGCTTATTCAGGAGGTTCCATAAGTTAAGGTATCGTCTCATCCTGTATCTTTCAGCCATTAGCCATGATTTAAGCCCTAATAAAGTCGGTTGCTCGAAAATAAGGCAGTAGTGATAGAAAACAAAAGTCAACCATACCTGTGGGTGCCTTGTTGCTCCCTTCTGGAAGTTTCACGCTAACAAAACTGAGGTTACAGAATTCTCAGACGTTATCCCAATCATGTGTCCCGTCTGCTTCTTGGTCCATTTCCAGATGTCACGTACCATTACTCAGCTGGTTATTCTATGGAGTTGGGTATCTACGTGTCCACAATGTTTGCACCACGGCGCACGCACTATATTGTGTTTATGTTTCTTAGCTTCCGTGGGAATGATTTCCTTTACAAACTGATACAATGGTACCAGTCCAATGGTACAAAACGATAGCCGAAGAGTTTCCATATATTTTTCCAGGGAGTATTTGGATATTTGAGAACAATCGCCGGTACTGCCAAGAAATCCTTTCCTAACTCCTTATATATGATTTTGGATGTTAACATCGTTGTTGTCCTTGCAATTAAAGGCAAAAATCTCTCATAATCCCTTCGCACCTGCCGAAAGGCTGCAGGAGCTACCATATGTGCGCCAACCACTTGTTCGCTGAACTGTATATCCTGTTGGCTATCTTGGCCATTGATGGCTGTCAGGATAGAACGCAATTACAGGGCACGACACTTCACTTGCACATCCACCAAATTCCATCCGCCACTATTTATGTCCCTCCGCAACTGTGGTCGGGCAATCTTGTAGTACTGATTCTTCCAAATGTAGTAGCCTATTGCCCGTTCTAACCGTTGTGAGAACTGATGGAGCATCGGAAGCACCTGTGCCACGTACCACAGCTTCGCCAGCACAAAGGAATTCACATGCCAAATTTTCTGCACAAAATTCAAATTCCTCGTCAGCTGTGAGGTCAATGTATATATGCAGAGATTAACAATTCTTCTCCAGTTTACTGCAATCAAGTCCTCCAGGCCGTTTGTTAGAAACAGACCTAGGACCTTAAGTTCGGACTAATGTGTAAACAGAGCGTCCTCCATCGTCCAGTTATTCAAGACCAGGAGATGCGATTTACTGTAACTGATCAAAGAGCTTGACGCACTCTGATATTGTAATAACGTTGGTTCAATTGCTGTGAAGTCAACAGAATCCGTGAGCACGAGTGTAATGTCATCCGCATACGCAAATACTCTCTGAAGATTCAAGAGGTTGCTTCTCCTGTAGAGCACGGGGGCTATGCCGCTTATCAAGGGTTCTACACACATCGACAGTGGACATCCCTGATGGATGGACTGTTTTATAAGAACTGGCTGCGTAAAAAATCCATTTATTTGGATTCTGCAATATGCCGTTGCATACAGGCGTTGTAGGGCATTCAAAAATGAGGGAGAGAATCCAAAGCGTCATAACACACGCCATAGATAACCATGATGAATTCTGTCAAATGCTGTGGTAAAATCCAAGATTGCTACCGGTTCATCAGGTATGCGTTCACATTCAATAATGGTATCTCTCAATAATGTCAGGCAGGTATCTCTTCATCCTGTTGGCGATAATCTTGGTATATAATTTGTAATCTGCATTAAAAAGGTGATTGGGCTATAATCGTTCACATCTAGGGCTGCCGCGTTTTTGGCAATGAGCACAATGACACCTTAATTAAATCCAGACATACTTCTCGGACCTCGCTGTAACTCCAACATTACAGCAAGAAAAGTATCTTTCACTATACTCCAATTGTCGAGGTAGAATTGATACCCAATTCCGGCGGGTCCCGGTAGAGAAGTCATACTGGCCGACGCTAATGGCGTGCACAATTCTTCTTCCCTTATGTCCTCAGTCAAGGCCACATTCATCTCCGGCATTACAAGTGGTTCAATTAGCGTCTATTCGTGTGCTACTCTGTTGACATCCACTGCAGCAAATCTGTGGGTAAATGCATCCTGAACCTCTGTTAAGATTTCTCGGGAGGTCAGCAGTAAGTTTCCTACCGACAAACATAACTTGGAAAGATATTTTCGTGTCCCTGAGTGCTTTTCGGACGCTAAATAATACAGGGAAGTTCTTTCCTCGTCCTGCACCGAGCGGTCGCCCGCCCGGATCTGTGCTCCCCGGCAAAGTCGCTCATGTAAACAACAAACCTCTTTTTGGACGGCAGCAGTATGTTGCGTCACGTTTCGGCTATCACACTGTAGCTGATACAGGTCATTTAGCAGGTCGTAGTAATAATTCAACCGTTGACGTCGCACCTTTACCCTTACAATACCTTCACCTTTATAAAAGTTACGGATGGCAGGTTTGAACGTCTATAACCACTGTTGCAGCAAACTGGGAGTCCTGCTTTGAGCACTACGCTGCCACCTCATCCACGATAGCCGAAAGGTTTCTCGGATTGACTCATCCTGGAGAAGCTCACTGTTTAGTTTCCAATAACTTCTGCCCATTGTCGGTGTTCGGGTGGCATGCAGCAGCGTCTTAATCAGCGAATGGTGGTTACTAAAAAGTACAGGTCGCACCCTCACGCTGCGGATCTGCTGCCTCATGGTAGTACTAACATAAAATCTGTCGATTCTGGAAGCCGTAGTATATCGGTGAAAGGTATATTCAACATAGGTGCCATAGAGATGATCCCAGGCATCCTGCATCTCCAAGGATATACACATACGGTCTAACATAGGGTATGGCAGGTAACGTCCAGTTTGGTCTTTGCAGTAAGCACACAATAAAAATCCCCCCCTCTGAAATTCAATTTGTCGTACCGATAGAGCAAAAAGAAAGGCAGCTCTTTGGCAAGAAAGTCTTGCTTTTCCTTACGTCTGTTGGAACCTGAAGGTAAATGTACGTTAACTAGTAAAAGATTATTATCCGTTAATAAGGAATTAATTCGGCCACTTGCATGTTTTTCCGTCATCTGTACCCCCAGAGACGAGCGATAAATTATGGCGGTGCCCCGTTGCTCCTCACCCACATTGGAAACAAAATTATACCTCAGGCCAAAAAGTTTAATTGGAGTTCATTGTTCTCTTGCAAAAACAAAAATCAAGGTCGTGATCAAATGTAACATCCCGTACCAAGGCTTGTTTAGTCCTACTACGTAAACAATTTACATTCACCGTCGCAAATGTCCGAAGAATCACTACCATAAGGAAGCAGTGTTTCACCACGTACTCAACCATCCAATCACTGTTCCACAGATGTATGAGTCTTTTTAGCCTTACGCACTGTTGTAGTCTTTTTTCGTTTTTCGAATCGCGGGTCACTTCGTCTCACTCCGCCACTACGTAACGTACCGCTAGACTCCAATCCACGCCCACACATTAAATGCTCAGAGTCCATTTCCTCTTCCGAAATCTTCGGAGACGGTGGTATGTCAGTTGTTAATGAAGCAGGATCTATGGCTTGCAGTTGGACCTTCACAGTTTCTGCGTTCTCCAACTCGGGCACTGCACGTTCCTCCTCTATCGCCTTGGTCATCAGAGGTGACTTCACACTGGTTGGAGAGACTACAGTAGACACTGGCGCAGTGTTCCAAAGTTACGGCACACACTTCCGGACTACACTTATCTTCTTCGGACTGTCTGGGGTTTGGAAAGTCTGTTACAACAATTGTCTGTTCACTTTCCTCCTGCTCTGTGCTTTGGGTCGGTAATTGGCGGTCATTATTAAGTGTCTGTTCCCCTGAGGTCAGCCGTATTCGTGATGTTGGCAAATTTCCCGTTACCAGCTTGGCCCATTCAGCAGGCTCCGAAGCAGTAGACGGTGCTCTAGGTACGAATCTGCGGGGACACTGATTACGTAAATGACCAGCAGCATGACAAATGGCATAAGTGATGGGTTGGTCGGGGTAACTCACTAATGCGGAATAACCATCAATATTAAAAAACGAAGGAATATGCAGTTTTAGGAGCATTATAACGGAACGAACACCATTAGAAACCTTATAGTGAAATGTTTCGTTCCAAACATCTTCCTTCACCTGTAACACAGCACCGTATGTTACGAGGATTAACGACGTGGTCTACCGCATGCAGAAGGTGCCCTGAGGGATGATGTTGCTGGTACACCTGGATCGTCTGCCCCGCTACGATAGTGGTGTTGGGGACGTCCAGTCTTGAGGAGCGAGAAGTGTCGCGAACCCGTTATCTACGATAGCGCGGCTTGTGTACACAAAGAGCCGGCAAATAAAGATAGCGGAGGTAAAGGACTTGCCGGTGCACATTAAGTTACGCATCTGGAAGGTTCGGATTTCGTCTAGCGACAGAATATTTGAAGTCTTGTTTATTCCAGAAACATTTAGTGATTGTTAAAGAATAGTCTAGAATTATCAATGAGATATTTAAGGGAGCGACGATTCGCCAAGACACAGTCGCAAACTGATGTTGCAACGAGAGCTGATCTTGTAAACAGGTGTAATCAGAAAGCTGTTTATGTGGTCATCGACCTTGGCAAGTTGTATTTTGTATGTGATGTGATGCTGCTACTGTGAGTGTTTTTGTACGGAGATAAAGAACGTTTTGAATTTCTAGAAGTCGAACTTTTAAATCTACGAACCCACAAAGACACGATACATACTAATGAAGAATACTTGTAGGATATCGCTCCTTGACATATGTTTTACTCTGTATTCCGGTAAAGTCCAAAAACTGAGAGCAGAAATATTTTAATTTGGGAAATTAAAGGTATGTATAGTGACTTAACTCCAACATACTTGTTCAGAAAAGACAGATGTAAGAGTACAGAAGCAAAAGTTTCCGTTGGTGATATTCATGGAGCAGTTGGTGTATCTACTTTCATCTGATTCAGTTTAGAAGTTCAGGCACTTCCGATGCATTCTTGGAAGAGCACCCCCATCCAATCGTTCTGTAACCTTCCCAGAGTCTGCCGTAGCTGATGAACCTTATTGATCTGTATCAAACAACATTGTACTCAAAGCCAACGGAAACCTTCCATCGTTATTGCTTCAGGTATACACGAGTTTGAACTCGGCACTTAAAGGATGTAATACTATCTGCGGATAATTTTCGTCTACAAGCTACTACATACTACCAAATTATATAATATCATTGTGAAATGGCTAATGCTAAGTTTCCCAATACTTCCTTGGAGCTTCTTTATAGCTCTCTATACAATATTCGCCTAATTTAAATTTATAATACCTTTTGGAGGCTTGCAGATCAATTAGCTGATATAACTCACATATAAAAATGTATCATGTTTGCAGTAAAGCCGTCGTTAGTGTTACACTGAAACAGAAAACATTTGATTGAGTTAAAACGAACACACTGCCATATCCATTGCAATTAGCCCACTGTGTGTAAGTAAATACATGTGCCACAGAAGTAATGTGATTATTCTTTGAGTGAAATACGGATGCCGCCATAATCGTCATTTAGTGAATATCAACAAGAAAAAAATTCCCATATCATTTCATAATTGCTATTCAATTATAAATGTAATATTACAATTAAAGAATTAAATAACCACTGACTTTTACAGGTATATGTATTGTTCTGAGCACATGTGGCTAAAAGGAAATAAATATTAAGCGCATCCAATATACAAAGTGTTCGGCTACCTACCTTTAAGCGCTATTTTTAGTGTCGTAACTGGTATAAGTAGTAAACTGTAAGTACGCTTAAGGAGCTATTTGTAAGCGGCATCCGATTGATATCAACGAAAGACAAATAGGTTAAATGTGTATTGTTTTCTAATTTAGAGGAACTTCACAGCATCAACTTTTGCAAGGATTATAAAGAACTAAGTATGCTAATATAAGTTCATAGTGTGTTGAAACAAGTGGAGGATTATGTTAATTTTGCTATCCCTTCTGAAGTTTATGTTTTCTTTTGTGATAACACACCGCCAACAATAGACGAAGTAGCCAATGGTGGTTCAGACATTCCGGACAATGAGGGGTTGACGTTTCACAGACTGCTCTCATTAATGAGGTTCCGTGAACGTGAAAGAAAAGAAAGTTATGCGATAATTGGCAGGATGGGTATTGTGGAGTGGCAAACATTTAAAAGCCGTGCGTAAATAAAAGAAAGGAAATTTAGGCGAAAATTGGTTCAACCAGATAAATGCTGCCAATAAAACCTATGGCAGTAGTGCGATTGATTGGATTGGACTGGATTACGCTACGGAGAGCATTCGGCCTTGCGAACAGTCTTGATCTATTGCACCTATGCTCTAAGTGGGGCATCCCAGGAGGAAGGATGAGACGAGAGGAGACAGATAGCGGCAGATTAAAGGCGTCACGGCAGTGCAGATGGCAGGGTCTATACCGTGATCCGCAAACGGCCCCACTAGACGGGTTTCAGAAACCGGAGACCGTTCTACCGAAGGAGGAAATTTTGCCAAGAGCATATCATTCTGCCATGCAGCGCCGAGAAACCCCCTCACGCTTCTACCCTGAAAGATACCACCAGATTAGGGATGATGTGAAATAATAATGTAGATGAAACGGATGGTCAGGGATTTCGGGGGATGTAATGTCAGGGAAAACTCATAAGTTCATGGGTCGGGTAGGCCGATCACCAAAATCGATCAGGAACTGCCGAATGCGGGCCGCAGACGAAAACGCCTGAGCCATCCTGCTTGTCGGTTGGATGGGAATAAAAAGATCTTACTGCCCCTACTTTAAGATTTACAGCGGTTTCAAAGCTAAAAGACTGGTTTGATTGAAGCGTTGGCATCTATGTGGTCAGGACTTCTGTTTTAATGAAATCATATCCCTCCTTTATCATTAGTTCATAATTTAATTTTAATAGTGCCAAAAACTAATCAGGAGCTTTAATCGATTGCGGTTTCTTGTTTTATGTTACTGGTATTGTTATTAAAGCCTATTTTATATACTAAGTGTTATAAGTGGAAGTGCGAGTGCAGTACTGGTTTGCTTTCTAAACATGTATACAAAGATATCGGATTTCACGTTACATAACGGTAATAAAAGTATTAATGAGTGTCAAGAGAAGAATATCTAGATAGAGAAGGTGATCTTTCGTAAATGGAAGCTGAAAGTGACGATCAGTGGTGGCTGGTAGATAAAATTAGAGATGTGCTACAAAGCTACCTCTTCTTAAAAAATATTTACGGTCTTACTTAATGTCGAAGTATGAAGTCCATGCGGTGATCCTTTCTATTGCAGAACTTATCAATAACCCTGGTGTGAAAATCCTCCATCTTGGAAGCAATGCTCCTCTCCATTGACAACATAATGCAACGAATTATACATTGGATCATTCAATGGTCCCGACCATTCTCTCCAACCATCCTCCCCACCGGCGTGGTTTACCGCATCCAGAAGATGCCTCGAGAGAGAGCAACACAGGGAGACAGAAACGGAGATGATATGGACATTTCTCGCTCCAACGCGATGGTCCGTGAGGCTTCGTTACAAGTCGTGCAGCTTCATCAGGTGTCGAGAAACGTTGAGAACAGCTGATCGTGTATAAATATGTGGGACGTACGGAGAGAAGCATACAGTTGAGAGTTGTTAACGATGCAGAAATGAAGTGCGTGTAGTGTTTAACGCCCGCGTTTACTACATACGGCACCGCAGGCGGTGACGCTGACGATGCATGAGATGAAGATTTAGCAGCGGTGGAATGAGATGGCGAGGGAAACCGGAGGTCCCGGAGAAAACCCGCCCCAACGCCGTGTTGTCCACCACAAATCTCACTTTGCGGTCACCTGGGATCGAACCCGGGCCGCCTCGGTGAGAGCCAAGCGGTCTAACCACTGAGCCACGGCGTGGCCTTAACGATGCAGAGTGCACCTGTTTCAGACGGACTCAAAGGTTTCGTGCGTGTATCTCACGCCATTCTGATTACATCATAGCTGTATCTTTCTATGGAAATAAAGAGCATTTTGAATGTCTGCGGTTTCAACTTTTAATTCTACAAACCACAAAGTCACAATATTCAAAATGTTACCGCACAAATTTCGGTAAAGCACTCACTTTATCTCAAATATATTTTATGGAGTGGTTTACCATTTCCGAGGTATCTTTTATTTGTTTTATTCCCTGTGAATACTTAAACTGCTCAGGAATGAAGTTGTAATTAAATTATGTAGCAACTAGCGTTAGCATTTCAAAATCTTTTAAAGTTACCTGCATTCCCTTGTACGTACATGATTCCTAATACTGTAGGAATTTAATGCCAGTTCAACACATCCGATATTACATTGCCTGTAAATTAATTACAGTTTCAGATTTACAACGAAAATTTTTCTCTAGGAGCTCAGGTATACATAGTAATGAGGTAGATATAAGCATTTTGAAGTGTGTTAATTGTATAATTGCAGTGACATTCGCGAATAATGAACAGAAAAATTTTCAACTGTTTATTAATATAACTGGATACAAGCTCCAACAAAGCCAAATCACAAGAAATATCTATTGAATGAATAGCTTTAGATTTAAGGCTTATTTGTAACTTATTTGCCTGGTGCCGGTACATTGAACTCGGCTTACAGGCTCTAAATTTACATGGGTTTATAATTCTGGGTATGGTTTTTTATTGTCTTTGGGGTTCTTCTAAAACCCATACGGCGACCTGTTCTGAGGCCGCCGAAAACCAGTTTTATCTCGTTATTTGTCTCTGTCTTTCTTTTTCTTGTTTTTATTTTACATATTTACACTGCGCATATCTTGCGCGCGCGCGCGCACAAACGCACACACACACACACACACACACACACACACCTGGGCATACCACGTACGTCCCAATATCACACGCACTACACTGTACAGACTTGACTATGTACAATATTTACAATGTACGCAGTTAGGCTGTGCGACAGCGGATAGCTGACCCCTGGGCTGCCGATGATGGCGGCCTCGGCCGAGGACCGTGGCCTGAACCAGGAAAGGTTGGGCGTGCATAATTTTGCAGTCGTGTTGTTTTTTTATTTTTGTTTTTCTTCAATATGCTTTGATTCTGGCGTGTTTTCGGTGCTTGGGTTCGCCTTTCCCAATATTGTGTATGGTGGGGCTTTGATGGTGTCGGATGCGCGCCCAGATGGAAGAGGCACATTTGTTAATGGCCTCGTTGATGTAAGGGACGTGGGTTTCTTGGTGAATGGTGGCAGTTGTTCGGATAGGAGCAGACAGGATTTTTCTTAGGGATAGGTTTTGTAGGGTTTGGAGATACTTTAGGGCGGTGTTGGATGCGTTGGCCCAGACCACGCAGGCGTACAGGACCACGGATAAAATAAAGGATTTATATAGGATGATCTTCGAGCGCAGCTTTAGCTGTTTGCTCCTAAATATGGGAGCGCACATCTTTAATCTCTGCCGCCCTTTGTTGGCGCTATCTCTTAGGTGGCTGTTCCAATGCATCGTGCGTGTTAACGTCACTCCGAGGTACTTGACCTGCTGACGACAGTGCAATATTTGACCATCGTTCGTTATTTCCATTGCAAAAGGGCGCCACTTTGTAAAATGTATAAGCTGGCATTTGTTCGCATTAATTTTGATTTTCCAGTCATGAAGCCATGAAAGGAAGCTGTCAATGTACCGCTGCATCTCTAAAACTCCATAACGAGGATTTTTATGATGGTTGTATATTGCAGTGTCGTCAGCATACATTGCAACTTTGCATCTGGCATCCACGGGGACGTCGTTGGTGAAGAGTATATACAGGAAAGGTGACATAATAGCCCCTTGTGGTACTCCAGCCTGCATCACTGCCTCCTTTGAGGAGGAACGACCCACTTAGACGTAGAAGCGCCTGTTTTTTAAAAAATTATGCAGCAATGGTAGTGAATTTTGGATGTCGGGAATCTCTCGGTGAAGCTTGTAAATCAGGCCGTTGTGCCAGCACCGATCAAATGCAGCTTCTACGTCCAAAAATAGCGCCAACGTTGAAGCCCCATTGTCAAATTGCTCGGTGACGTCATCTATTAGTCTTAAAAGTTGAAGGTCTGTTGAGTGCCCTTTTCTAAAGCCAAATTGTGAATTTGAAATGTCAAGCGTCGAGCAATTTACCAATAGTCGACAGGAGACTAATGGGGCGGTTATTTTGTGGTAGCCTGGTGCTTTTCCCATGCTTAGGGAGCATTATTACCTTGGCTCGTTTCCAAGTGTCAGGGAAATAATTTTGCTGCAAACAAGCGTTGAAAATTCTTGTAAGTTGCACCAGGGCTTTTCTCGGGACATGTTTGAGTTCCTCATTAGTCACCCTGTCCGGGCCGGCGGCTTTCCCATTAGGTAGCTTCCTAATGAGCTTGTACACATCCTGCGGCGTTGTGAGGGACAAGTGTTGCTTATGCCTCTGTGCCACCCAATTTGGTACCCAAGTCTGGACATCCCGCTCTAACTCGGGGTTCGTCGCTGGGTTTTCTGTAAATCCTGTTTCTAGACAGTCTGCAAAGACCTCGGCTTTCTCCTCAGAGGAGAAGTGCAGGCCGAGGTGAGTGTGCCTGAGTTAGTGCTCGAGGAGGCTTAAAATGCCTTTAATAATTTCCATAAAGAATTGTCCGAATGTGTGGTATTTAACATTTTCTGCTCCCATGCTCAATTTTGTTTAATTTTATTTGTTGCCGAATGACGTTGCGTAGCCATTTTGCTAGCACTTTGTACTCAGGCTGGCGGGTAAGCCACCAAAGTCTCGTCAAGCGTCGCCTCCTGGCAATGAGCTGCTCCACCTCAGGGTACGTGCAAAAACTAGGTGGGCTAGTGGTGCAGCTGGTGGAATTTCTTTTGGTCGTGTACAGCGAGGCGGTGTAGTTTTCAATGGCGACGTCGATGTCCGCCTCGCTGTAGTATGACAGCTTAGGCTGAGCCATCCCGTGTATTCCAAGGGTAAACTTGCTCCAGTCTGTTTCTGCGCGCCTCAGAGGGCCGATCAGACCGGCCGTGATGGCGCCACTGATATTAAAATGCACTGGAAGATGGTCGGGATCTAGGCTGTGATACACAGTGAAGTTGTTTGGTAATGTCACATTTTTTGTAATGACGAAGTCCAAAATTTCAGGGTCGAAGTGCCTTGCCTTGTGCCAAAAGGTGGGTTCGGGGGGAAGGGGGGAGGTACACCTCGAGATCGTCATTTTCTGTTATAAGGTCTACTAGGATATTTCCAGCCGCGTTTGCTCGACGTGAATACCACAAGGGGCGTTGAGCGTTGAAGTCTCCTGTCATTATAACGTGCTCCTCCAAAGTGAGGATTTGCTCGAGGCCGCGTCTACAGTCGTGGAAGTTTGGAGGCCGGTAGAGGGCCACCAGCATCCCCGTTTTCTTATTTAATCGTGTTTTAAGAGCCGTGCACTCTAACACTGCCAATGGTGGCAGCTTAACAGGAGAATGAGCAACTTTGTTTTTTAGTAAAATAGCGGTTCCCCCTTACTGTCTGCCTATTCGATCAGTCCGAAATATTTTTTAACCCCTGAGCTTAAAAGTGTGCTCCTGCTTTAATTTTGTTTCACAAATGAATGCGACGTCAATTTTGTTGCGCCGCAGGTAGCTTTCAAGTTCGTGCTGCTGCTTGTTCATGCCGTCGGCATTCCACAGGAGCCCGCGAGTTAGAGATGTGCCTCCCCTAAGTTAAGCCATTTACTCCAAGATGTCTGACAGAAGCCATATGAGGGCTCCTAGTTTCTCCCAAGTGCTGGTGCTGCTATTAAATATTGCGAAAAAAGCTGTACATTCGGAGCAAGTTTCTGTAAGTTGAGCTCTTTAAACAGAGTAAAGAGCTCTTTGAGGCCTCCTAGGTCACCAGATGGCGCCTGGTAGGGGGGAACTGTTGAGGGTTTGCCAGCAGGTGGCGGCAATTGTGCGCTTTGTCCCCTCATGGCGCCTGCAAATGAGACGCCATTTCTGACCAGGGCCGGGTTGCCAATGTGTCGTGGACCTGGTTGTGCACTTGGGGGTGCCCTGGTTATGGCTGCCAGTTGGGTGTGGTGGCGTGCGTTGCGGAACGTCTCGCAACCCCTGTGGCTGGCAGGATGCGTCTCCGCACAGTTCGCACAGCGGGGTACAACGTCCTGCGTTGCCTTCTTTGGGCAGTCAGCTAAGCGGTGGAGGCCACCGCAGAGGACACATCGGGAGGTCATGTGACAAATTTTAAATGTGTGCCCCAGCTGTTGGCAGAGGAAGCATTGTGTAATGTTGTTATTTGTCTTAAGTACCTCTACAGTGACAAGTATATGGCATACCTCTCTTTCTTGCAGAAGTCGCTGGTTTTGAATGTTCCTGTCAAGGGTAACTTGGAAGTTTGGCAGAGGCCTGCCGCGTTATTTCAGTAGACGAACTTGGACGCCGGTGTAGCCCTTCCCCTCTAGGTCTCGCGGGTAAGGTCCTCTTTAAGGTCCGCGGGAAGACGCTTAGGGATGTATCGCAAAGGTTGATCACTCCGCGGGGTGAAGCTGAAGTTCTCCAATCCGGCGTCCTTCAGCTTGGTCATAGTGGGTAAGGCGTTTTCTTTCCGGTTGAGGAACAGCTTCAGGCAGTTGCGCGTATTCTGAAGCGTGTACGCGCCAGCTGGGAGGGAGCCCCGTAGTATCCGCAGGACTTTAGTCGCCTGCCTGCCGTCAGGAATGACGATGCGCGGCGGTTTCTGTGAGGTTTGTTTTATGTTTGTAGCCGCGCCTGCGGCTGATGTTGAGGCCAATGTAGGAGTTGGGATGGGTGTAGAGGTGGGGTTTATTATTAACCGATTTGCTGCTGTAGTGTTTGGCCGTGTCAGCCGTTGGTGCTTGGATACCTTTGGCTTTGTGATCGGAAGGGCAGGGAAGGCAGTGGATCGTTCCAGATCTTCTTCCTCCTAGGATGAGGACAGCGCCTCGTACCTGATTCTGGTAGTGACCTGGAGGGGCAGATGTTGCGTTTTGTTTTTCTTGCGCTTGGCGTCCGAGTCACTATTGCGGTGGTGGGGTCGCTTTCTGGGCGATGTTGCCTGCCAGCCTTCTCCCTGCTGCACCAGGTGTCGCTTTTTGATTGTGTGTTCCTGGTAGCAGCGTGGCAGGTCACTAGCTATATTTCCATAGTCCAAGGACACTGGGTCCAAGTTTTCCAATATTTCCTGCAGGTTGGATATTTCTTTTTGGATGTCTTTTACCTCCTTTTACAGTTGGGCGTACCTTCGCGTAACTGCCTCGTCCTCCGTGGCACTGTGCTCCATTGGTCCTGGGGTGGTGGCTGCTGATACGTTGGTCAATTTTGGGCCCGAAGGCGGCTGGCTGTTCGAATGCTCCAGCAGTGGGGTTGGAAAGGCAGCCGGGCGGCCGCCTCGGGGGATCAGTCCGCTGCCAGCTGATGGTAGTGCTTCTGCAATTGTCACTGCGGCCGCCGCCGTCTTGTGGCGGCAGTCAATGTCTGTCAACCGCAGTTGTTGCTTAGGGCGTCGTAGTTTGGGGACGCCTCCTGTTGCGTGCAACAACGGCACGCAGCTGTGCATCCCACGCTCTTTTGTGGCGGATTTATGCTTAATCCGCGTCACTATGCACTGTTAAGTCACAAACTAGGCTTTAATACGCGTCACTATTTACTCCAAACACTGTTCACTCACAAACTGGGCTCAACGCGAACACCACTGTTTACTACTTCTATTCGTACTGTTTCCCTTTGCACATGGTCACTTGTAGCACACGAATAGTTATTATTTATTTATTGTTATCTGAAAAGTTGATTTTCCATTATCCAATGTTTATCAACATCAATGTCTCTGTACATACAGCCAGCAGTATTCAATCACATAAAGAGCTAGTTCCATCTACCATAGCTTTAGTTAGGGGAAATACCTACACATATAGTTAATGTGGAAGTCTTTCGTTCAGAAGCACAACTAATTATTTGCTCGACATTGCCTCCATATCCACTGCAGCTACCATTCTGTTTCAAGGAATAAAGAACAATTCAATCTAAACTATAAATAAATATCAGTTGGAATGTATTACACAATTTCGTAAATAATTACAAAGATTCTTCCCCAGTGTAAGATATTACAAGTAGAGCCCTCTCTGGACAGCAATATGAGATGCTTCTCTCCTGGCGATCAATTACTATAACTAAAACATAGTCCGCTATATAACATCTAACGTGTTACACTCACGGCCAACCGTTCCACAAAAGTTTATTTGTCTGTCTGCTGCAAATTTGAAGTAAATCTTTATAGGAAATGGAGTTGTAGAGTTTCGGATTAGGTTTCAGGTTTCAAAGATATTTATATGAGCTTTTGACAAGTTCAAAAACAGGAGTAGCGTTTTTAAAATAAAAAAGCATTAGAAATTTAAACCAGAACGAAAGAATATATGGAAAATCACTAGCCATTAAACAAGTTTAGGTAAATTATGTTCTTTAACGATATCTTAATTTTTGCCTTGTGTGTTCTCGTCTGAATCTAATGAACTAAAAGAATAAGACAACGATAATTGCATATACGTATTTTACGTAACTAGCGGTTTTGTAAGCCTTTTATATTTCCAGTTCAGTTCCCCAGCACACCAATATTTATTATTTATTTATTGTTATCTG
The DNA here is from genome assembly GCA_030765055.1 of Mantis religiosa. Taxonomy (NCBI): domain Eukaryota; kingdom Metazoa; phylum Arthropoda; class Insecta; order Mantodea; family Mantidae; genus Mantis; species Mantis religiosa. Next base: position 193,588,263 of record CM060948.1, on the reverse strand, counting down.
AAAAGTTGATTTTCCAATATCTATCAACATCAATGTCTCTGTACATACACCCGGCAGTATTCAATCGAAACGAAGGCAGTTCCATCTACTATAGCTTTAGTTAGGGGAAATACCTACACATATAGTTAATTTGGAAGTCTTTCTTTCAGAAGCACAGTTAATTGTTTGATCGTCATTGCCTCCATATCCATTGCAGCTACCGTTCTGTTTCAAGGAATAAAGAACAATTAAATCTAAACTATAATTAAATAAATAACAGTTAGAATGTGTTACACAACTTCGTAAATAATTACAAAGTTATTGCCTGGTGTTAGATATTACAAATGGTGCCCTCTCTGGACAGCAACAAGCGATACTTCTCTCCTGCGGACTATTACTGTAACTGAAACATAGTCTGCTATATAACAAATTCATCTAACGTGTTACACTCACGACCAATCGTTCCACAAAGGTTTATTTGTCCGTCTGCTGCAAATTTGAAGTAAATCTTTAAAGGGAATAGAGTTGTAGAGTTTCGGATTAGGTTTCAAGTTTCAAATATGTTTATATGAGCTTTTGACAAGTGCAAAACAGGAGTAGCGTTTTTAAAATAAAAAAGCATTAGAAATTTAAACTAGAGCCAAAGAATACATGGAAAATCACTAGCCATGAAATAAGTTTAAGTAAATTATGTTCTTTAACGACATCTTAATTTTTGCCTTGTGTGTTCTCGTCTGAATCTAATGAACTGAAAGAAAAAGACAAGGATAATTGCATATACGTATTTTACGTAACTATCGATTTTCTTTATATTTCTAGTTCAGTTCCCCAACTCCTTTATATCTTGAAACTCCTTTATATCCTTTATATCTTGGAGTAGATGTAAAAATAAGTCTTACTGGAAGCATGGTTTGAGAAAGTACTGTTAGTGTACCACATTAAGTGTAATTGTTGTACAACAGAGCAGTGGCGGCTGGTGGATAAAATTAGAAGTGTACTACAAAGCTACATATTGTTAAGCAATACTTACGGTCTTACTTATTGTCAAAGTATAAGGTCCATGCGGTGCTTCCTACCATTTTAGAAATTATCAATAAATCTGCTGTTAAAATACTCCATCTCAGAAGCAATGCTCTACTCCATTGACAACATAAGGCAATCAATTGTAGGCGATAGCATATTCCTGATTTTTTTTTTTCAAATTGCTGGTTATGTTTCAGTCTCGCCTCCTGATACGCACGGCTTAACTGTGTCACAATGCTTATATTGCTTAAAACACTTAAATATACTGCATTATTTAAATGCTTTTCATTTTGTTTATGCCTTCTAAAAGCACATTTAGGTGTCTGTCACTCCCATTGTCCGTCAAGCAGAACAGCAGACCGGATCATTTCTTTCTTGGCATCCACATACCCACTTATGCTCATACACTTTGGGGTTAAAATGCCTGGTGAAGGAATTATTTCTCCCTCCTTTTGCACACTGCATTTAATTTAGTTCTGGAGTTTGCCTAACCGATTGCTTGATCTGTACTTTTTTCTCCAGGAATTTTCTAGAGAAAGGGTAACTGATTAAGCTGCTCACCGAATTCATGTTAGTGCACGCAAAAGACGTGGTGATACCATCAACCATAACAATATAACTTGAACTACAAAACTGTTTTAAGTAAGCCAATAATTCGAATTGTAAATAACGAAAGACAGCAGTAAGTACCAACATACATTCCTAACTTCCTCCTGCAAGCAAATACCTGCAAGAGCACTTCTAGTGTCACTGAAAACACTACAGCAAGAAGCAGAAGCTTCTGTGCTCCGTTTGGCCCTCTCACAGTCCCAAGCAAATACAGCCAATCAGAGGAGTGGTCTCAAAGCAATGCGCCATTATGTCAAGTGCGTTCATTGGACAGCATTCCCGCAAACACACAGCTCTTCGGTGTAGCACAAATAACAGTCACGTGTTACTGTAAAGTGTCTGACAGCTATGCTTGGTTCCTGCTAGCGCGAATAAATCTGACAGAAGCAAAGAAAACATTTAGACGTTCGTTTCAGCTAACTATTATGCTGTAGCACTGTAGCACATAAGCACGAGCCGCTTCTGGTGCCGACCTAACCCCAAATAGTAATGGATAAATTCAGCTTTAAGCATTTCTACCAATGACGCTTACAAAAGAAATGAATATCTGAGTGTGTGTAAAGCAGAGAACGGTCAATCTGTGAAAAAGGTTTTAGGGCAACATCGAGTTAAACAAACAAAATTGTTATTACCTAAACCAAGTAAAGAGTCTACGTTTAAAAATAAGAAAACTGAAGCCTTTATTATGATTTTTACCTGCTTTAATTCAAAGTGTATATAGCGTATTAGTTTTCATGCGATGATAACAACGCAGCATCGAGTTCATTCATTCCCACAATTCCTAATGGATTCCAAATACTAACACACATTGATGAAACTACAGATACTACTGGGTAGCTTAAATCAAATGTGCCACCAATTTGTTTAAAAATATCAAAATTTACCAGATTCTTATGCAAATCATACACAATCGTACAAAATAAGCATTTCACTATGTACTCGCTGTCAGAACTACGGACATACTAAGAATTATTGTCAACTTAAGCCGGAATGTGTAGGCCCTCTCAGAGCTCCTCATTTTTCAAAATGCCATGTGCTGCAACCAGGAACACCCAGACAACTACAGAGAATGCGAGCATTACATATTCTCCACTAACTAATCTTTTGTACAGATCTATCCCTCACATCATCTCATTCCTAGCCTCACATCCATCAACAATTCAATAATTTCTAACCTGTAAAGGTAGAGTCAGACTGCAAAATTCAATGCCATAGCCAGGATTTTAACCACGGATCAGTCAGTTGGAGAATTTAATAACATATCGACACGTTGGCCATAGTAGCTCAATGGTTAGAGCGGCTGGACGGAGATTAGAAGATCCGTGGTTCAGATCCCGGCCATGGCATAGAATTTTTCAGTCTGACTCTCCCTTTCCATACTTTAGCCTACACACGGCCAGTGTGAAGGAACCGTTAACTTCCTTTAATTGACTTAATGGCGGTTAAATACATAGCCTGGGCCTTAACTTTAATGACGTTGTAAGTCGTCATTAAGGTAGCTGTCTCATGTGTTTATGAGAACTCCTAAGTGATTCACCTGGAAAAACATGTGTCAGTTGGAGAATTTTATATCATATCGGCACGTGGACCATAGTAGCTGAATGGTTAGAGAGGCTGGATGGAGACCAGTAGATCCGTGGTTCAAATCCCGGCTATAGCATTGAATTTGTAGTCTGACTCTACCTTTCCATACTTTAGCCTACCCACGGCTAGTGTGAAAGAACAATTAATTTCCACCAATTTCTAACCTCTCTTCTATCATCAGCTTTACAAAATGGCAGCGCATAATACAGCCTCTAGTCATCAATTAATAATTGTAAATTGCACAGTTCTTCATTTCCTTGATTATTTGTTACCATAAATTTAATTGTAAATATTTTATTACTTTACATGTCCACTACATCTTAGTTTGTCTACTTTACTAAATTTGATGTACTGATTCCAAAACTTTAATCGTTTTTTTTCTACCACATACCATTTTTTTCACAATTAGTCGTTATACCTAAACGTTTTAGTGTAGTTCTGTGCATAAATGCGTTGCATGGAACTGAAAAGAAACCAGTAAACGAAGAAACAAGACTGATTTCACTGTTGAAATTAAAGTGCTTCACAAAAATATAACAATGTAACACTGAAACAGACAACAATATATGCCTTATTTTAAGTCCAATCCCTGCAAATTTAATCAGTCCATAACTGCTTTTCAAATAGTGAGGATTTGTTTTTGTGATGGGCAGTTGTATTTCATACATATTTTGAGAATTTGAAGCAATATGTCTTCCAGAAAATGTAAAAATAAGCCTGGCGTATTTTGCCATATTTGGGCAATTTTGTTGTTCGAAAGAGAAGACAAAATATTAAAAATTTTGTTCAAAAGGCCTACAAAGCCTGTTTTCATATTAAGCCTGGAGATCTTGACAAAAAGTGGGCTCCAAAAAAGTATGTCATACCTGTGAAGAACAACTAAGGAGGTGGAGTAAAGATAAAAAAATCTAGTGTGCCCTTTGCTATTTCTATGATCTGGCATGTACCCGAGAATGCATGTAGATGATTGCTATTTTTGTGGATGTGATGTTACAGGCTGGAACAAAATTATGAAAGAAATCACATCCAAAGTTATTTTCAGCAGTAAGACTTATAGTACATGGTCTTGGTCCTTCTGTGCCTTCTCCAATAGAAGCTTCGGGAAAGGAGTCATCATCATCAGATACTGAAAAAGTTCTCAAGATATCAGCAGTGATTTAGATATAGAACAAGAACAGGAATACCATCAACCTCAACAACTGACACAAGCAGAACTCAATGATTTGATTAGAGACTTAAATCTTTCTAAGGATGCCGCTGAATTATTAGGAGACAGACTAAAGAAAAACACCTCCTCTCTCCAGGAACATTATTTTCTTGGTACAGACACCATGAAGAGGAATTTGTTCCATAATTCTCCCAGGAAGAAAATCTTGCACATCGTCACGATATTCCTGGTTTAGTAATTGCCTTGGGAGTTGCTGTATATATTCCAGGTGAATGGAGACTGTTTATAGATTCCTCTAAATTCAGTATGAAAGGTGTACTCTACTATAATGCATCAGTTCCAGTAGCCAATTCAGTTCGTCTCAAGAAAACATGCAATAACTTAAAATTACTTCTAGAAAAAGTAAAATATGCAGAACATAAGGGGCAGGTATGTGGAGACATAAAAGTTACTGGCATGCTACTAGGCCAACAATCAGGCTACACTAAAATGCCGTGCTTTATTTGTAAATGGGATAGTAGAGCCCGATCCGATCACTGGACAAGAAAAAATTTGTAGTAGAGAGACAGTCTCTTGCCACGAATGAAAAATGTAATTCGTGAATGTCTTGTGAATCCCAAAAATGTTCTTTTACCACCTTTGCACATAAAATTGGGTTTAATGAAGCAATGTGTGAAGACTTTGAATAAGGATGGCAACTGCTAGAAATATATCTGCAAGAAGTGCCCCTGGAATATCTGACGCTAAAATTAAAGAGGGGTTACTTTTGGTCCACAAATTAGGAAGTTGATTTCTGAAACTTTATTTGAAGACACAATGACAGATACTGAAAAACAGGCATGGATTGGTTTTAAGAGTATCATCAAAAACTTTCTGGGAAATTATTAGGATCCAAATTACAAAAGTATTGTAGAAAATATGCTTGAGAACTTTCGAAAGGTGGGCTGCAATATGAGGGTGAAAATACACTTTCTGCACTACCATTTGGACTATTTTCCAGAAAATCTCGGCTATGTCAGTGTGGAGCAGGGCATACGTTTCACCAGGACATAAAGGAAATGGAAAGACGCTACCAGGGAAAGTGGAATGTGAATATGATAGCTGATTATTGCTGGTTGCTGAAGAGATGCATCAAATTCCTTCCATAGTAGGAACTCTACAAAACTTTAACTTCATTTCAAGGCAGTGTGTAAACAACAGGTTAAATGTTCAAATTTAAGTGATTATGTCAAACATTAGTTTAATTTTGATTAGTTTTTTGTTCACAGTTGTGGATTTATTAACCTATATTTAATAATATAACATAAATTCGATAGAGGCTAGTATAACAATGCATATTTTACTATCTGCTATATTGTGAAAAATTGGTATATGATTGAGAAAAACTAAGTTCATATTCCGATTACACACGCTCAATTTAGGGATAATGGCATATTAAAATAAAAACCCCAGATAAAAATTTAAATTTTGCATATCAGTGATATCAGCATATATTATAAACATACAATCCATTATGATAGAGGAACCTCATGGATGAACCTCAGCAGGGTATTGTAATAATGTTAATTGTTGTAATAATGTCCTGCACCGAGCGGTCGCCCGCCCGGATCTATGCTCCCCGGCAAAGTCGCTCATGTAAACAACAAACCTCTTTTTGGACGGCAGCAGTATGTTGCGTCTTGTTTCGGCTATCACACTGTAGCTGATACAAGTCGTTTAGCAGGTCATAGTAATAATTCAACCGTTGATGTCGCACCTTTACCCTCACAATACCTTCACCTTTATAAAACTACGGATGGCAGGTTTGAACGTCTATAGCCACTGTTGCAGCAAACTGGGAGTCCTGCATTGAGCAGTACGCTGCCACCTCGTCCACGATAGCCGAAACATTTCTCGGATTGACTCATCCTGGAGAAGCTCACTGTTTAGTTTCCAATAACTTCTGCCCATTGTCGGTGTCCGGGTGGTATGCACCAGCGTCATAATCAGCGAATGGTGGTCACTAAAAGGTACAGGTCGCACCCTCACGCTGCAGATCTGCTGCTTCATGGTAGTACTAACATAAAATCTGTCGATTCTGGAAGCCGTAGTATATCGGTGAAAGGTATATTCAACATAGGTGTCATAGAGATGTTCCCAGGCGTCCTGTATCCCCAAGGATTTGCACATACGGTCTAACATAGGGGATGGCAGGTAATGTCCAGTTTGGTCTTTTGCAGTAAGCACACAATAACCCCCCCCCCCCTCTGAAATTCAATTTGTCGTGCCAATGGCGCAAAAGGAAAGGCAACTCTTTGGCAAGAAGGTCTTCCTTTTCCTTACGGTTGTTGGAACCTGAAGGTAAATGTACGTTAACTAGTAAAAGATTATTATCCGTTAATAAGGAATTAATTCGGCCACTCGCATGTTTTTCCGTCATTTGTACCCCCAGAGACGAGCGATAAATTATGGCGGTGCCCCGTTGCTCCTCACCCACATTGGAAACAAAATTATACCTCAGGCCAAAAAGTTTAAGTGGAGTACATTGTTCTCTTGCAAAAACAAAGTTAAGGTCGTGATCAAATGTAACATCCCGTCCCAAGGCTTGTTTAGTCCTACTGCGTAAACAATTTACATTCACCGTCGCAAATGTCCGAAGAATCACTACCATAAGGAGGAACACTTAAGGAAGCAGTGTTTCACCACGTACTCAACCATCCAATCACTGTTCCACAGATGTATGAGTCTTTTTAGCCTTACGCACTGTTGTAGTCTTTTTTCGTTTTTCGAATCGCGGGTCACGTCGACTTACTCCGCCACTACGTAACGTACCGCTATACTCCAATCCACGCTCACACATTAAATGCTCAGAGTTCATTTCCTCTTACGAAATCTTCGGAGACGGTGGTATATCAGTTGTTGGTGAAGCAGGATCTATGGCTTGCAGTTGGACCTTCACAGTTTCTGCGTTCTCCAACTTGGGCACTGCACGTTCCTCCCCTATCGCCTTGGTCATCTGAGGTGACTTCACACTGGTTGGAGAGAGTACAGTAGACACTGGCGCAGAGTGTTCTAAAGTTACAGCACACATTTCCGGACTAGACTTATCTTCTTCGGACTGTCTGGAGTTTGGAAAGTCTGTTGCCAAAATTGTCTGTTCACTTTCCTCCTGCTCTGTGCTTTGGGTCGGTAATTGGCGGTCATTATTAAGTGTCTGTTCCCCTGAGGTCAGCGGTATTCGTGGTGTTGGCAAATTTCCCGTTACCAGCTTGGCCCATTCAGCAGGCTCCGAAGCAGTAGACGGTGCTCTAGGTACGAATCTGCGGGGACACTGATTACGTAAATGACCAGCAGCATGACAAATGGCACAAGTGATGGGTTGGTCGGGGTAACTCACTAATGCGGAATAACCATCAATATTAAAAAACGATGGAATATGCAGTTTTAGGAGCATTATAACGGAACGAACACCATTAGAAACCTTATAGCGAAATCTTAACCCCAAACATCTTCCTTCACCTGAAACACAGCACCGTATGTTACGAGGATTAACGATGTGGTCTACCGCATGCAGAAGGTGCCCTGAGGGATGATGTTGCTGGTACACCTGGATCGTCTGCCCCGCTACGATGGTGGTGTTCGGGACGTCCAGTCTTGAGGAGCGAGAAGTGTCGCGAACCCGTTATCTATGATAGCGCGGCTTGTGTACACAAAGAGCCGGCAAATAAAGATAGCGGAGGTAAAGGACTTGCCGGCGCACATTAAGTTACGCATCTGGAAGGTTCGGATTTCGTCTAGTGACAGAACATTTGAACTCTTGTTTATTCCAGAAACATTTAGTGATTGTTACAGAACAGTCTAGAATTATCAATGAGATATTTAAGGGAGCGACGACTCGCCAAGACACAGTCGCAAACTGATGTTGCAACGAGAGCTGATCTTGTAAACAGGTGTAATCAGAAAGCTGTTTCTCTGGTCATCGACCTTGGCAAGTTGTATTGTGTATGTGACGTAATGCTGCTACTGTGAGTGATTTCCTACGGAAATAAAGAACGTTTTGAATTTCTGGAAGTTAAACTTTTAATTCTACGAACCGACAAAGTCACAATACATACTAATGAAGAATACTTGTAGGATATCGCTCCTTCACATATATGTTACTCTGTATTCCGGTAAAATCCAAAAACTGAGGGCAGCAATTATTTAATTTGGGAAATTAAAAAAGGTATGTATAGTGACTTTACCCCAACTTCTTTGTTCAGGAAAGACAGATGTAAGGGTACAGAAGCAAAAGTATCCGTTGGTGATATTCATGGAGCAGTTGGTGTATCTACTTTCATCTGATTCAGTTTAGAAGTTCAGGCACTTCCGATGCATTCTTGGAAGAGCACCCCCATCCAATCGTTCTGTAACCTTCCCAGAGTCTGCCGTTGCTGATGAACCTTATTGATCTGTATCAAACAACATTGTACTCAAAGCCAACGGAAACCTTCCATCGTTATTGCTTAAGGTATAGACGAGTTTGAACTCGGCACTTAAAGGATGTAATACTATCTGCGGATAATTTTCGTCTACAAGCTACTACATACTACCAAATTATATAATATCATTGTGAAATGGCTAATGCTAAGTTTCCCAATACCTCCTTGGAGCTTCTTTATAGCTCTCTATACAACATTCGCCTAATTTAAATTTATAATACCTTTTGGAGGCTTGCAGATCAATTAGCTGATATAACTCACATATAAAAATGTATCATGTTTGCAGTAAAGCCGTCGTTAGTGTTTCACTGAAACAGAAAACATTTGATTGAGTTAAAACGAACACACTGCCATATCCATTGCAATTAGCCCACTGTGTGTAAATAAATACATGTGCCACAGAAGTAATGTGATTATTCTTTGAGTGAAATACGAATACCGCCATAATCGTCATTTAGTGAATATCAACAAGGAAAAAATTCCCATATCATTTCATAATTGCTATGCAATTATAAATGTAGTATTACAATTAAATAATTAAATAACTACTGACTTTTACATGTATTAGTATGGTTCTGAGCACATGTGGCTATAAGGAAATAAATATTAAGCGCATCCAATATACAAAGTGTTCGGCTACCTACCTTTAAGCGCTATTTTTAGTGTCGTAACTGGTATAAGTAGTAAACTGTAAGTACGCTTAAGGAGCTATTTGTAAGCGGCATCCGATTGATAGCAACGAAAGACAAATACGTTAAATGTGTTTCGTTTTCTAATTTAGAGGAACTTCACAGCATCAACTTTTGCAGGGATTATAAAGAACTAAGTATGCTAATATAAGTTCATAGTGTGTTGAAACAAGTGGAGGATTATGTTAATTTTGCTATCCCTTCTGAAGTTCATGTGTTCTTTTGTGATAAGACACCGCCAACAATAGACGAAGTAGCCAATGGTGGTTCAGATATTCCGGACATTGAGGGGTTGACGTTTCACAGACTGCTCTCATTAATGAGGTTCCGTGAACATGAAAGAAAGGAAAGTTTTGTGATAATTGGCAGGAAGGGTATTGTGGAGTGGCAAACATTTAAACGCCATGCGTAAATAAAAGAAAGGAAATGTAGGCGAAAATTGGTTCAACCAGATAAATGCTGCCAATAAAACCTATGGCAGTAGTGCGATTGATTGGATTGGACTGGATTACGCTACGGAGAGCATTCGGCAATGCGAACAGTTTTGATCTATTGCACCTATGCTCTAAGTGGGGCATCCCAGGAGGAAGGATGAGACGAGAGGAGACAGATGGCGGCAGATTAAAGGCGTCACGACAGTGCATATGGCAGGGTCTATACCGTGATCCGCAAACGGCCCCACTAGAGGGGTTTCAGAAACTGGAGACCGTTCTATCGAAGGAGGAAGTTTTGCCAAGAGCATATCATTCTGTCTTGCAGCGCCGAGACATCCGCTCACACTTCTACCCTGAAAGATACCACCAGATGAGGGATGATGTGAAATAAGAATTTAGATGAAATGGATGGTCAGGGAATTCGGGGGATGTAATGACCGGGAAAACGCACAAAATCATGGGTCAGTGGGCCGACCACCGGAATAGAACAGGACCTGCCGAATGCGGGCCGCGGACGAAACCGCCTGAGCCCTCCTGCTTAATCGGTTGGGTGGAAATATAAAAGACCTTACGGCCCCTACATTAAGATTTACAGCGGTTTCAAAGCTAAAAGACTGGTTTGATTGAAGCCTTGGCATCCATGTGGCCTGGACTTCTGTTTTAATTTAATCATATCCCTTCTTTTTCATCAGTTAATAATTTAATTTTAATAGTGCTGAAAGCTAATCCGGAGCTTTAAACGATTGCGGTTTCGTGTTTTATGTTACTGGTATTGTTATTAAAGCCTATTTTATATACTAAGTGTTATAAGTGGAAGTGCGAGTGCAGTACTGGTTTGCTTTCTAAACATGTATACAAAGATATCGGATTTCACGTTACATAACGGTAATAAAAGTATTAATGAGTGTCAAGAGAAGGATATCTAGATAGAGAAGGTGATCTTTCGTAAATGGAAACTGAAAGTGACGATCAGTGGTGGCTGGTGGATAAAATTAGAGGTGTGCTACAAAGCTACCTCTTCTTAAAAAATATTTACGGTCTTACTTAATGTCGAAGTATGAAGTCCAGGCGGTGCTCCTTTCCATTGCAGAACTTATCAATAACCCTGGTGTTAAAATCCTCCATCTTAGAAGCAATGCTCCTCTCCATTGACAACATAATGCAACGAATTATACATTGGATCATTCAATGGTCCCGACCATTCTCTCCAACCATACTCCCCACCGGCGTGGTTTACCGCATCCAGAAGATGCCTCGAGAGAGAGCAACACAGGGAGACAGAAACGGAGATGATCTGGACATTTCTCGCTCCAACGCGAGGGTCCGTGAGGCTTTGTTACAAGTCGTGCAGCTTCATCAGGTGTCGAGAAATGTTGAGAACAGCTGATCGTGTATAAATATGCGGGGCGTACGGAGAGAAGCATACAGTTGAGAGTTGTTAACGATGCAGAAATGAAGTGCGTGTAGTGTTTAACGCCCGCTTTTACTACATACGGCACCGCAGGCGGTGACGCTGATGCTGCATCAGATGAAGATGGTGCAGCGGTGGAATGAGATGGTGGGGGAAACCGGAGGTCCCGGAGAAAACCCGCCCCAACGCCGTGTTGTCCACCACAAATCTCACTTTGCGGTCACCTGGGATCGAACCCGGGCCGCCTCGGTGAGAGCCAAGCGGTCTAACCACTGAGCCACGGCGTGGCCTTAACGATGCGGAGTGCACCTGTGTCAGACGGACTCAAAGGTTTCGTGCGTGTATCTCACGCCATTCTGATTATATCATAGCTGTATCTTTCTATGAAAATAAAGAGCATTTTGAATTTCTGTAGTTTCGACTTTTAATTCTACGAACCACAAAGTTACAATATTCAAAATGTTACCGCACAAATTTCGGCAAAGCACTCACTTTATCTCAAATATATTTTATGGGGTGGTTAACCATTTCCGAGGTATCTTTTATTTGTTTTATTCCCTTTGAATTTTTAAACTGCTCAGGATGAAGTTGTAATTAAATTATGTAGCAACTAGCGTTAGCATTTCAAAATCTTTTAAAGTTACCTGCATTCCCTTGTACGTACATGATTCCTAATACTGTAGGAACTTAATGCCAGTTCAACACATCCGATATTGCACTGCCTGTAAATTAATTACAGTTTCAGATGTACAACGAAAATTTTTTTCTAGGAGCTCAGGTATACATAGTAATGAGGTATATATAAACATTTTGAAGTGTGTTAATTGTATAATTGCAGTGACATTCGCGAATAATGAACAGAAAAATTTTCAACTGTTTATTAATATAACTGGATACAAGCTCCAACAAAGCCAAATCACAAGAAATATCTATTGAATGAATAGCTCTAGGCTTAAGGCTTTTTATTTGTAACTTATTTGCCTGGTGACGGTACATTGGGCTCGGCTTACAGGCTCTAAATTTACATGGGTTTATAATTCTGGGTATGGTCTTTTATTGTCATTGGGGTTCTTCTAAATCCCATACGGCGACCTGTTCTGAGGACGCCGAGAACCAGGTTTATCTCGTTATTTGTCTCTGTCTTTCTTTTTCTTCTTTTTATATTTACATATTTACACGGCGCTCATCTTGCGCGCACACACACACACACACACACACACACACACCTGGGCATACCACGTACGTCCCAATATCACACGCACTACACTGTACAGACTTGACTCTGTACAATATTTACAATGTTCGCAGTTAGGCTGTGCGACAGCGGGTAGCTGAACCCTGGGCTGCCGATGATGGCGGCCTCTGCCGAGGAGCGTGGCCTGAGCCAGAAAAGGTTGGGCGTGCATAATTTTGCAGTCGTGTTGTTTTTTTTTTATTTTTGTTTTTCTTCAATATGCTTTGACTCTGGCGTGTTTTCGGTGCTTGGGTTCGCCTTTGCCAATATTGTGTATGGTGGGGTTTTGATGGTGTCGGATGCGCGCCCAGATGGAAGAGGCACATTTGTTAATGGCCTCGTTGATGTAGGGGACGTGGGTTTCTTGGTGAATGATGGCAGTTGTTGTTCGGATAGGAGCAGACAGGATTTTTCTTAGGGATAGGTTTTGTAGGGTTTGGAGATACTTTAGGGCGGTGTTGGATGCGTTGGCCCAGACCACGCAGGCGTACAGGACCACGGATAAAATAAAGGATTTATATAGGATGATCTTCGAGCGTAGCTTTAGCTGTTTGCTCCTAAATATGGGAGCGCACATCTTTAATCGCTGCCGCCCTTTGTTGCCGCTATCTCTTAGGTGGCTGTTCCAATGCATCGTGCGTGTCAACGTCACGCCGAGGTACTTGACCTGCTGACGACAGTGCAATATTTGACCATCGACCGTTAGGTCCATTGCCAAGAGGCGCCACTTTGTAAAATGTATAAGCTGGCATTTGTTCGCATTAATTTTGATTTTCCGTCATGAAGCCATGAAAGGAAGCTGTCAATGTACCGCTGCATCTCTAAAACTCCATAACGAGGATTTTTATGATGGTTGTATATTGCAGTGTCGTCAGCATACATTGCAACTTTGCATCTGGCATCCACGGGGACGTCGTTGGTGAAGAGTATATACAGGAAAGGTGACATAATAGCCCCTTGTGGTACTCCAGCCTGCATCACTGCCTCCTTTGAGGAGGAACGACCCACTTAGACGTAGAAGCGCCTGTTTTTTAAAAAATTATGCAGCAATGGTAGTGAATTTTGGATGCCGGGAATCTCTCGGTGAAGCTTGTAAATCAGGCCGTTGTGCCAGCACCGATCAAATGCAGCTTCTACGTCCAAAAATAGCGCCAACGTTGAAGCCCCATTGTCAAATTGCTCGGTGACGTCATCTATTAGTCTTAAAAGTTGAAGGTCTGTTGAGTGCCCTTTTCTAAAGCCAAATTGTGAATTTGAAATGTCAAGCGTCGAGCAATTTACCAATAGTCGACAGGAGACTAATGGGGCGGTTATTTTGTGGTAGCCTGGTGCTTTTCCCATGCTTAGGGAGCATTATTACCTTGGCTCGTTTCAAAGTGTCAGGGAAATAATTTTGCTGCAAACAAGCGTTGAAAATTCTTGTAAGTTGCACCAGGGCTTTTCTCGGGAGATGTTTGAGTTCCTCATTAGACACCCTGTCCGGGCCGGTGGCTTTCCCATTAGTTAGCTTCCTAATGAGCTTGTACACATCCTGCGGCGTTGTGAGGGACAAGTGTTGTTTATGCCTCTGTGCCACCCAATGTTGTACCCAAGTCTGGACATCCCGTTCTAACTCGCGGTTCCTCGCTGGGTTTTCTGTAAATCTTGTTTTTATACAGTCTGCAAAGACCTCGGCTTTCTCCTCAGAGGAGAAGTGCAGGCCGAGGTGAGTGTGCCTGAGTTAGCGCTCTCGGAGGCTTAAAATGCCTTTAATAATTTCCAAAAAGAATTGTCCGAATGTGTGGTATTTAACATTTTCTGCTCCCATGCTCAATTTTGTTTAATTTTATTTGTTGCCGAATGACGTTGCGTAGCCATTTTGCTAGCACTTTGTACTCAGGCTGGCGGGTAAGCCGCCAAAGTCTCGTTAAGCGTCGCCTCCTGGCAATGAGCTGCTCCACCTCAGGGTACGTGCAAAAACTAGGTGGGCTAGTGGTGCAGCTGGTGGAATTTCTTTTGGTCGTGTACAGCGAGGCGGTGTAGTTTTCAATGGCGACGTCGATGTCCGCCTCGCTGTAGTATGACAGCTTAGGCTGAGCCATCCCGTGTATTTCAAGGGTAAACTTGCTCCAGTCTGTTTCTGCGCGCCTCAGAGGGCCGATCAGACCGGCCGTGATGGCGCCACTGATATTAAAATGCACTGGAAGATGGTCGGGATCTAGGCTGTGATACACAGTGAAGTTGTTTGGTAATGTCACATTTTTTGTAATGACGAAATCAAAATCTCAGGGTCGAAGTGCCCTGACTTGTGCCAAAAGGTGGGTTCGGGGGGGGGGGGGGGGGAAGTACACCTCGAGATCTTCATTTTCTGTTAAAAGGTCTACTAGGAGATTTCCAGCCGCGTTTGCTCGACGTGAATACCACAAGGGGTGTTGAGCGTTGAAGTCTCCTGTCATTATAACGTGCTCCTCCAAAGTAAGGATTTCCCCGAGGCCGCGTCTACAGTCGGGGAAGTTTGGGGGACGGTAGACGGCCACCAGCATCACCGTTTTCTTATTTCATCGTGTTTTAAGAGCCGTGCACTCTAACACTGCCAATGGTGGCAGCTTAACAGGAGAATGAGCAACTTTGTTTTTTAGTAAAATAGCTGTTCCCCCTCACTGTCTGCCTATTCGATCAGTCCGAAATATTTTTTAACCCCTGAGCTTGAAAGTGTGCTCCTGCTTTAATTTTGTTTCACAAATGAATGCGGCGTCAATTTTGTTACGCCGCAGGTAGCTCTCAAGTTCGTGCTGCTGCTTGTTCATGCCGTCGGCATTCCACAGGAGCCCGCGAGTTAGAAATGTGCCTCCCCTAAGTTGAGCCATTTCCTCGAAGATGTCTGCCAGAAGCCATATGAGGGCTTCTAGTTTCTCCCAAGTGCTGGTGCAGCTGTTAAATACTGCGATAAAACCTGTACATTCGGAGCAAGTTTCTGTAAGTTGAGCTCTTTAAACAGAGTAAAGAGCTCTTTGAAGCTTCCTAGGTCACCAGATGGCGCCAGGGAAGGGGGAGCTGTTGAGGGTTGGCCAGCAGGTGGCGGCAATTGTGCGCTTTCTCCCCTCATGGCGCCTGCAAATGAGACGCCATCTCTGACCAGGGCCGGGTTGGCAATGAGTCGTGGACCTGGTTGTGCACTTGGGGGTGCCCTGGCTATGGCTGCCAGTTGGGTGTGGTGGCGTTCGCTGCGGGACGTCTCGCAACCCCTGTGGCTGGCAGGATGCGTCTCCACACAGTTCGCAGAGCGGGGTAGAACGTCCTGCGTTGCCTTCTTTGGGCAGTCAGCTAAGCGGTGGAGGCCACCGCAGAGGACACATCGGGAGGTCATGTGACACATTTTAAATGTGTGCCCCAGCTGTTGGCAGAGGAAGCATTGTGTAATGTTGTTATTTGTCTTCAGTATCTCCACAGTGACAAGTATATGGCATAACTCTCTTTCTTGCAGAGGTCGCTGGTTTTGAGTGGTCCTGTCAAGGGTTACTTGGAAGTTTGGCAGAGGCCTGCCGCGTGATTGCAGTAGACGAACTAGGACGACGGTGTAGCCCTTCCCCTCTAGGTCCTCGCGGGTAAGGCCCTCTTTAAGGTCCTCGGGAAGACGCTTCAGGATGTATCGCAGCGGTTGGTCACTCCGCGGGGTGAATCTGAAGTTCTCCACTCCGGCGTCCTTCAGCTTGGTCATAGTGGCTATGGCGTCTTCTTTCCGGTTGAGGAACAGCTTGAGGCAGTTGCGCGTATTCTGAAGCGTGTACGCGCCAGCTGGGAGGGAGCCCCGGAGTATCCGCAGGACTTTAGTCGCCTGCCTGCCGTCAGGAATGACGATGCGCGGCGGTTTCTGTGAGGTTTGTTTTATGTTTTTAACCGCGCCTGCGGCTGATGTGGAGGCCAATGTAGGGGTGGGGATGGGTGAAGAAGTGGGGGTTATTATTAACCGATTTGCTGCAGTTGTGTTTGGCCGTGTCAGCCGTTGGTGCTTGGGTTCCTTCGGCTTTGTGTTCGGAAGGGCAGGGAAGGCATTTGATCGTTCCAGATCTTCTTCCTCCTTGGATGAGGACAGCGCCTCGTACCTCATTCTGTTAGTGATATGGAGGGGCAGATGTTGCGTTTTGTTTTTCTTGCGCTTGGCATCCGAGTCACTATTGCGGTGGTGGGGTCGCTTTCTGGGCGATGATGCCTGCCAGCCTTCTCCCAGCTTCACCAGGTGTAGCTTTTTGATTGTGTGTTCCTGGTAGCAGCGTGGCAGGTCACTAGCTATATTTCCATAGTCGAGGGACTCTGGGGCCAAGTTTTCCAATATTTCCTGCAGGTTGGATATTTCTTTTTGGATGTCTTTTACCTCCTTTTACAGTTGGGCGTACCTTCGCGTAACTGCCTCGTCCTCCGTGGCACTGTGCTCCATTGGTCCTGGGGTGGTGGCTGCTGATACGTTGGTCAATTTTGGACCCGAAGGCGGCTGGCTGTTCGAATGCTCCAGCAGTGGGGTTGGAAAGGCAGCCGGGCGGCCGCCTCGGGGGATCAGTCCGCTGCCAGCTGATGGTAGTGCTTCTGCAATTGTCACTGCGGCCGCCGCCGTCTTGTGGCGGGAGTCAATGTCTGTCAGCCGTAGTTGTTGCTGAGGGCGTCGTAGTTTGGGGACGCCTCTTGTTGCGTGCAACAACGGCACGCAGCTGTGCATCCCACGCTCTTTTGTGGCGGATTTATGCATAATCCGCGTCACTATGCACTGTTAAGTCACAAACTAGGCTTTAATACGCGTCACTATTTACTCCAAACACTGTTCACTCACAAACTGGGCTCAACGCGAACACCACTGTTTACTACTTCTATTCGTACTGTTTCCCTTTGCACATGGTCACTTGTAGCACACGAATAGTTATTATTTATTTATTGTTATCTGAAAAGTTGCTATTCCAAAATCCAATGTTTATCAACATCAATGTCTCTGTACATACAGCCAGCAGTAATCAATCACATAAGGAGCTAGTTCCATCTACCATAACTTTAGTTAGGGGAAATACCTACACATATATTAAATTTGGAAGTTTTTCTTTCAGAAGCACAGTTAATTATTTATTCGACATTGCCTCCATATCCACTGCAGCTACCATTCTGTTTCAAGGAATAAAGAACAATTAAATCTAAACTATAAATAAATATCAGTTGGAATGTGTTACACAATTTCGTAAATAATTACAAAGATTCTACCCCAGTGTAAGATATTACAAGTAGAGCCCTCTCTGGACAGCAATATGAGATGCTTCTCTCCTGGCGGACAATTATTATAACTAAACCATAGTCCGCTATATAACATCTAACATGTTACACTCACGGCCAACCGTTCCACAAAAGTTTATTTGTCCGTCTACTGCAAATTTGAAGTAAATCTTTATAGGGAATAGAGTTGTAGAGTTTCGGATTAGGTTTCAGGTTTCAAATATATTTATATGAGCTTTTGACAAGTTCAAAAACAAGAGTGGCGTTTTAAAAATAAAAACGCATTAGAAATGTAAACTAGAACGAAGGAATATATGGAAAATCACTAGCCATGAACTAAGTTTAAGCAAATTATGTTCTTTAACGATATCTTAATTTTTGCCTTGTGTGTTCTCGTCTGAATCTAATGAACCAAAGGAAAAAGACAACGATAATTGCATATACGTATTTTACGGAACTAGCGGTTTTGTAAGCCTTTTATATTTCCAGTTCAGTTTCCCAGCAAACGAATAGTTATTATTTATTATCTGAAAAGTTGATTTTCCAATATTCAATGTCTATCAACATCAATGTCTCTGTACATACACCCAGCAGTATTCAGTCAAAAGCCAGTTTCATCTACCATAGCTTTAGTTATGGGAAATACCTATACATATAGTTAATTTGGAAGTCTTTCTTTCAGAAGCACAGTTAATTGTTTGATCGTCATTGCCTCCATATCCATTGCAGCTACCGTTCTGTTTCAAGGAATAAAGAACAACTAAATCTAAACTATAAATAAATAAATAACAGTTAGAATGTGTTACAATATTTCGTAAATAATTACAAAGATTCTTCCCCGGTGTTTGATATTACAAATGGTGCCCTCTCTGGACAGCAACAAGAGATACTTCTCTCCTAGCGGACAATTACTATAACTAAAACATAGTCTGCTATATAACAAATTAATCTAACGTGTTACACTCACGACCAACCGTTCCACAAAGGTTTATTTGTCCGTCTGCTGCAAATTTGAAGTAAATCTTTATAGGGAATAGAGTTGTAGTGTTTCGGATTGGGTTTCAAGTTTCAAATATATTTATATGAGCTTTTGACAAGAGCAAAACAGGAGTAGCGTTTTTGAAATAAAAAGGTATTAGAAATTTAAACTAGAACCAAAGAATATATGGAAAATCACTAGCCATGAAATAAGTTTAAGTAAATTATGTTCTTTAACGATATCTTAATTTTTGCCTTGTGTGTTCTCGTCTGAATCTAATGAACTAAAAGAAAGCGACAAGGAAAATTGCATATACGTATTTTACATAATTAGCGATTTTCTAAGCCTTTTATATTTCTAGTTCAGTTCCCCAACTCTTTTATATCTTGAAAATGCTTATCTTGTTCTTGTAAGTTCATAAGAATAACTTTGGAATTCGAGAGGCAGCATGAACTGACTCGATTGTTAACATTTAACTATATCCGTTTTGTGTCTTAAGTGGAAACTGGTAATGAAACTTGCGCAACATTCACTTTAAACTTGTAGTAGATGTAAAAATAAGTCTTACTGGAAGCACGGTTTGAGAAAGTACTGTGAGTGTACCACATTAAGTGTAATTGTTGTACAACAGAGCAGTGGCGGCTGGTGGATAAAATTAGAAGTGTACTACAAAGCTACCTATTGTTAAACAATACTTACGGTCTTACTTATTGTCAAAGTATAAGGTCCATGCGGTGCTTCTTACTATTGCAGAAATTATCAATAAATCTGCTGTTAAAATACTCCATCTCAGAAGCAATGCTCTACTCCATTGACAACATAATGCAATCAATTGTAGGCGATAGCATATGCCTGATTTTTTTTTTTTCAAATTGCTAGTTATGTTTCAGTCTCGCCTCCTGATACGCACGGCTTAACTGTGTCACAATGCTTATATTGCCTAAAACACTTAAATATACTGCATTATTTAAATGCTTTTCATTTTGTTTATGCCTACTAAAAGCACATTTAGGTGACCTATATCTGTCACTCCCATTGTCCGTCAAGCAGAACAGCAGAACGGATCATTTCTTTCTTGGCATCCACATACCCACTTATGCTCATACACTTTGGGGTTAAAATGCCTGGTGAAGGAATTATTTCTCCCTCATTTTGCACACTGCATTTTATTTAGTTCTGGAGTTTGCCTAACCGATTGCTTGATCTGTACTTTTTTCTCCAGGAATTTTCTAGAGAAAGGGTAACTGATTAAGCTGCTCACCGAATTCATGTTAGTGCACGCAAAAGACGTGGTGATACCATCAACCATAACAATATAACTTGAACTACAAAACTGTTTTAAGTAAGCCAATAATTCGAATTGTAAATAACGAAAGACAGCAGTAAGTACCAACATACATTCCTAACTTCCTCCTGCAAGCAAATACCTGCAAGAGCACTTTTAGTGGCACTGAAAACACTACAGCAAGAAGCAGAAGTTTCTGTGCTCCGTTTGGCCCTCTCACAATCCCAAGCAAATACAGCCAATCAGAGGAGTGGTCTGAAAGCAATGCGCCATTATGTCAAGTGCGTTCATTGGACAGCATTCCCGCAAACACACAACTCTTCGGTGTAGCACAAATAACAGTCACGTGTTACTGTAAAGTGTCTGACAGCTATGCTTGGTTCTTGCTAGCGCGCATGAATCTGACAGAAGCAAAGAAAACATTAGGACGTTCGTTTCAGCAAACTATTATGCCGTAGCGCTGTAGCACATAAGCACGAGCCGCCTCTGGTGCCGACCTAACCCCAAATAGTAATGGATAAATTCAGCTTTAAGCATTTCTACCAATGACGCTTACAAAAGAAATGAGCATCTGAATGTGTGTAAAGCAGAGGACGTACAATCTGTGAAAAAGGTTTTAGGGTAACATCGAGCTAAACAAACAAAATTGTTATTACCTAAACCAAGTAAAGAGTCTACGTTTAAAAATAAGAAAACTGAAACCTTTATTATGATTGTTACCTGCTTTAATTCAAAGTGTATATACCGTATTAGCTTTCATGCGATGATAACAACGCAGCATCGATTTCATTCATTCCCACATTCCTAATGGATTCCAAATACTAACACACATTGATGAAACTACTGATGCTACTGAGGAGCCTAAATCAAATGTGCCACCAATTTGTTTAAAAATATCGAAATTTACCAGATTCTTATGCAAATCATACACAATCGTACAAAATAAGCATTTCACTATGTACTCGGTGTCAGAATTACGGACATACTAAGAATTATTGTCAATTTAAGCCGGAAGGTGTAGGCTGCCTCAGAGCTCCTCATTTTTCAGAATGCCATGTGGTGCAACCAGGTACACCCAGTCCACTACATAGAATGCGAACACTACGTATTCTCCACTAACTAATCTTTTGTAAACATCTATCCCTCACATCATCTCATTCCTAGGCTCACATCCATCAACAATTCAATAATTTCTAACCTGCAAAGGTAGAGTCAGACTGCAAAATTCAATGCCATAGCCGGGATTTTAACCACGGATCAGTCAGTTGGAGAATTTAATAACATATCGACACGTTAGCTCAATGGTTAGAGCGACTGGACGGAGACTAGAAGATCCGTGGTTCAGATCCCGGCTATGGCATAGAATTTTTCAGTCTGTCTCTACCTTTCCATACTTTACCCTAAACACGGCCAGTGTGAAGGAACCGCTAACTTCCTTCTTTGACCTAATGGTGGTTAACTACAAAACCCGGGCCTTAAAGTACTTGCACGTTGTAAGTCGTCATTAAGGTAGCTGTCTCATGTGTTTATGAGAACTCCTAAGTGATTCACCTGGAAAAATATGAGTCAGTTGTAGAATTTAATATCATATCGGCACGTGGACCATAGTAGCTCAATGGTTAGAGCGGCTGGACGGAGACCGGTAGATCCGTAGTTCAAATCCCGGCTATAGCATTGAATTTGTAGTCTGACTCTACCTTTCCATACTTTAGCCTACCAGGGCCGGGTTGGCAATGAGTCGTGGACCTGGTTGTGCACTTGGGGGTGCCCTGGCTATGGCTGCCAGTTGGGTGTGGTGGCGTTCGCTGCGGGACGTCTCGCAACCCCTGTGGCTGGCAGGATGCGTCTCCACACAGTTCGCAGAGCGGGGTAGAACGTCCTGCGTTGCCTTCTTTGGGCAGTCAGCTAAGCGGTGGAGGCCACCGCAGAGGACACATCGGGAGGTCATGTGACACATTTTAAATGTGTGCCCCAGCTGTTGGCAGAGGAAGCATTGTGTAATGTTGTTATTTGTCTTCAGTATCTCCACAGTGACAAGTATATGGCATAACTCTCTTTCTTGCAGAGGTCGCTGGTTTTGAGTGGTCCTGTCAAGGGTTACTTGGAAGTTTGGCAGAGGCCTGCCGCGTGATTGCAGTAGACGAACTAGGACGACGGTGTAGCCCTTCCCCTCTAGGTCCTCGCGGGTAAGGCCCTCTTTAAGGTCCTCGGGAAGACGCTTCAGGATGTATCGCAGCGGTTGGTCACTCCGCGGGGTGAATCTGAAGTTCTCCACTCCGGCGTCCTTCAGCTTGGTCATAGTGGCTATGGCGTCTTCTTTCCGGTTGAGGAACAGCTTGAGGCAGTTGCGCGTATTCTGAAGCGTGTACGCGCCAGCTGGGAGGGAGCCCCGGAGTATCCGCAGGACTTTAGTCGCCTGCCTGCCGTCAGGAATGACGATGCGCGGCGGTTTCTGTGAGGTTTGTTTTATGTTTTTAACCGCGCCTGCGGCTGATGTGGAGGCCAATGTAGGGGTGGGGATGGGTGAAGAAGTGGGGGTTATTATTAACCGATTTGCTGCAGTTGTGTTTGGCCGTGTCAGCCGTTGGTGCTTGGGTTCCTTCGGCTTTGTGTTCGGAAGGGCAGGGAAGGCATTTGATCGTTCCAGATCTTCTTCCTCCTTGGATGAGGACAGCGCCTCGTACCTCATTCTGTTAGTGATATGGAGGGGCAGATGTTGCGTTTTGTTTTTCTTGCGCTTGGCATCCGAGTCACTATTGCGGTGGTGGGGTCGCTTTCTGGGCGATGATGCCTGCCAGCCTTCTCCCAGCTTCACCAGGTGTAGCTTTTTGATTGTGTGTTCCTGGTAGCAGCGTGGCAGGTCACTAGCTATATTTCCATAGTCGAGGGACTCTGGGGCCAAGTTTTCCAATATTTCCTGCAGGTTGGATATTTCTTTTTGGATGTCTTTTACCTCCTTTTACAGTTGGGCGTACCTTCGCGTAACTGCCTCGTCCTCCGTGGCACTGTGCTCCATTGGTCCTGGGGTGGTGGCTGCTGATACGTTGGTCAATTTTGGACCCGAAGGCGGCTGGCTGTTCGAATGCTCCAGCAGTGGGGTTGGAAAGGCAGCCGGGCGGCCGCCTCGGGGGATCAGTCCGCTGCCAGCTGATGGTAGTGCTTCTGCAATTGTCACTGCGGCCGCCGCCGTCTTGTGGCGGGAGTCAATGTCTGTCAGCCGTAGTTGTTGCTGAGGGCGTCGTAGTTTGGGGACGCCTCTTGTTGCGTGCAACAACGGCACGCAGCTGTGCATCCCACGCTCTTTTGTGGCGGATTTATGCATAATCCGCGTCACTATGCACTGTTAAGTCACAAACTAGGCTTTAATACGCGTCACTATTTACTCCAAACACTGTTCACTCACAAACTGGGCTCAACGCGAACACCACTGTTTACTACTTCTATTCGTACTGTTTCCCTTTGCACATGGTCACTTGTAGCACACGAATAGTTATTATTTATTTATTGTTATCTGAAAAGTTGCTATTCCAAAATCCAATGTTTATCAACATCAATGTCTCTGTACATACAGCCAGCAGTAATCAATCACATAAGGAGCTAGTTCCATCTACCATAACTTTAGTTAGGGGAAATACCTACACATATATTAAATTTGGAAGTTTTTCTTTCAGAAGCACAGTTAATTATTTATTCGACATTGCCTCCATATCCACTGCAGCTACCATTCTGTTTCAAGGAATAAAGAACAATTAAATCTAAACTATAAATAAATATCAGTTGGAATGTGTTACACAATTTCGTAAATAATTACAAAGATTCTACCCCAGTGTAAGATATTACAAGTAGAGCCCTCTCTGGACAGCAATATGAGATGCTTCTCTCCTGGCGGACAATTATTATAACTAAACCATAGTCCGCTATATAACATCTAACATGTTACACTCACGGCCAACCGTTCCACAAAAGTTTATTTGTCCGTCTACTGCAAATTTGAAGTAAATCTTTATAGGGAATAGAGTTGTAGAGTTTCGGATTAGGTTTCAGGTTTCAAATATATTTATATGAGCTTTTGACAAGTTCAAAAACAAGAGTGGCGTTTTAAAAATAAAAACGCATTAGAAATGTAAACTAGAACGAAGGAATATATGGAAAATCACTAGCCATGAACTAAGTTTAAGCAAATTATGTTCTTTAACGATATCTTAATTTTTGCCTTGTGTGTTCTCGTCTGAATCTAATGAACCAAAGGAAAAAGACAACGATAATTGCATATACGTATTTTACGGAACTAGCGGTTTTGTAAGCCTTTTATATTTCCAG
The DNA here is from genome assembly GCA_030765055.1 of Mantis religiosa. Taxonomy (NCBI): domain Eukaryota; kingdom Metazoa; phylum Arthropoda; class Insecta; order Mantodea; family Mantidae; genus Mantis; species Mantis religiosa. The sequence continues at coordinate 193,563,859 of CM060948.1, read as the reverse complement.
TTCAGTTTCCCAGCAAACGAATAGTTATTATTTATTTATTATCTGAAAAGTTGATTTTCCAATATTCAATGTCTATCAACATCAATGTCTCTGTACATACACCCAGCAGTATTCAGTCAAAAGCCAGTTTCATCTACCATAGCTTTAGTTATGGGAAATACCTATACATATAGTTAATTTGGAAGTCTTTCTTTCAGAAGCACAGTTAATTGTTTGATCGTCATTGCCTCCATATCCATTGCAGCTACCGTTCTGTTTCAAGGAATAAAGAACAACTAAATCTAAACTATAAATAAATAAATAACAGTTAGAATGTGTTACAATATTTCGTAAATAATTACAAAGATTCTTCCCCGGTGTTTGATATTACAAATGGTGCCCTCTCTGGACAGCAACAAGAGATACTTCTCTCCTAGCGGACAATTACTATAACTAAAACATAGTCTGCTATATAACAAATTAATCTAACGTGTTACACTCACGACCAACCGTTCCACAAAGGTTTATTTGTCCGTCTGCTGCAAATTTGAAGTAAATCTTTATAGGGAATAGAGTTGTAGTGTTTCGGATTGGGTTTCAAGTTTCAAATATATTTATATGAGCTTTTGACAAGAGCAAAACAGGAGTAGCGTTTTTGAAATAAAAAGGTATTAGAAATTTAAACTAGAACCAAAGAATATATGGAAAATCACTAGCCATGAAATAAGTTTAAGTAAATTATGTTCTTTAACGATATCTTAATTTTTGCCTTGTGTGTTCTCGTCTGAATCTAATGAACTAAAAGAAAGCGACAAGGAAAATTGCATATACGTATTTTACATAATTAGCGATTTTCTAAGCCTTTTATATTTCTAGTTCAGTTCCCCAACTCTTTTATATCTTGAAAATGCTTATCTTGTTCTTGTAAGTTCATAAGAATAACTTTGGAATTCGAGAGGCAGCATGAACTGACTCGATTGTTAACATTTAACTATATCCGTTTTGTGTCTTAAGTGGAAACTGGTAATGAAACTTGCGCAACATTCACTTTAAACTTGTAGTAGATGTAAAAATAAGTCTTACTGGAAGCACGGTTTGAGAAAGTACTGTGAGTGTACCACATTAAGTGTAATTGTTGTACAACAGAGCAGTGGCGGCTGGTGGATAAAATTAGAAGTGTACTACAAAGCTACCTATTGTTAAACAATACTTACGGTCTTACTTATTGTCAAAGTATAAGGTCCATGCGGTGCTTCTTACTATTGCAGAAATTATCAATAAATCTGCTGTTAAAATACTCCATCTCAGAAGCAATGCTCTACTCCATTGACAACATAATGCAATCAATTGTAGGCGATAGCATATGCCTGATTTTTTTTTTTTTCAAATTGCTAGTTATGTTTCAGTCTCGCCTCCTGATACGCACGGCTTAACTGTGTCACAATGCTTATATTGCCTAAAACACTTAAATATACTGCATTATTTAAATGCTTTTCATTTTGTTTATGCCTACTAAAAGCACATTTAGGTGACCTATATCTGTCACTCCCATTGTCCGTCAAGCAGAACAGCAGAACGGATCATTTCTTTCTTGGCATCCACATACCCACTTATGCTCATACACTTTGGGGTTAAAATGCCTGGTGAAGGAATTATTTCTCCCTCATTTTGCACACTGCATTTTATTTAGTTCTGGAGTTTGCCTAACCGATTGCTTGATCTGTACTTTTTTCTCCAGGAATTTTCTAGAGAAAGGGTAACTGATTAAGCTGCTCACCGAATTCATGTTAGTGCACGCAAAAGACGTGGTGATACCATCAACCATAACAATATAACTTGAACTACAAAACTGTTTTAAGTAAGCCAATAATTCGAATTGTAAATAACGAAAGACAGCAGTAAGTACCAACATACATTCCTAACTTCCTCCTGCAAGCAAATACCTGCAAGAGCACTTTTAGTGGCACTGAAAACACTACAGCAAGAAGCAGAAGTTTCTGTGCTCCGTTTGGCCCTCTCACAATCCCAAGCAAATACAGCCAATCAGAGGAGTGGTCTGAAAGCAATGCGCCATTATGTCAAGTGCGTTCATTGGACAGCATTCCCGCAAACACACAACTCTTCGGTGTAGCACAAATAACAGTCACGTGTTACTGTAAAGTGTCTGACAGCTATGCTTGGTTCTTGCTAGCGCGCATGAATCTGACAGAAGCAAAGAAAACATTAGGACGTTCGTTTCAGCAAACTATTATGCCGTAGCGCTGTAGCACATAAGCACGAGCCGCCTCTGGTGCCGACCTAACCCCAAATAGTAATGGATAAATTCAGCTTTAAGCATTTCTACCAATGACGCTTACAAAAGAAATGAGCATCTGAATGTGTGTAAAGCAGAGGACGTACAATCTGTGAAAAAGGTTTTAGGGTAACATCGAGCTAAACAAACAAAATTGTTATTACCTAAACCAAGTAAAGAGTCTACGTTTAAAAATAAGAAAACTGAAACCTTTATTATGATTGTTACCTGCTTTAATTCAAAGTGTATATACCGTATTAGCTTTCATGCGATGATAACAACGCAGCATCGATTTCATTCATTCCCACATTCCTAATGGATTCCAAATACTAACACACATTGATGAAACTACTGATGCTACTGAGGAGCCTAAATCAAATGTGCCACCAATTTGTTTAAAAATATCGAAATTTACCAGATTCTTATGCAAATCATACACAATCGTACAAAATAAGCATTTCACTATGTACTCGGTGTCAGAATTACGGACATACTAAGAATTATTGTCAATTTAAGCCGGAAGGTGTAGGCTGCCTCAGAGCTCCTCATTTTTCAGAATGCCATGTGGTGCAACCAGGTACACCCAGTCCACTACATAGAATGCGAACACTACGTATTCTCCACTAACTAATCTTTTGTAAACATCTATCCCTCACATCATCTCATTCCTAGGCTCACATCCATCAACAATTCAATAATTTCTAACCTGCAAAGGTAGAGTCAGACTGCAAAATTCAATGCCATAGCCGGGATTTTAACCACGGATCAGTCAGTTGGAGAATTTAATAACATATCGACACGTTAGCTCAATGGTTAGAGCGACTGGACGGAGACTAGAAGATCCGTGGTTCAGATCCCGGCTATGGCATAGAATTTTTCAGTCTGTCTCTACCTTTCCATACTTTACCCTAAACACGGCCAGTGTGAAGGAACCGCTAACTTCCTTCTTTGACCTAATGGTGGTTAACTACAAAACCCGGGCCTTAAAGTACTTGCACGTTGTAAGTCGTCATTAAGGTAGCTGTCTCATGTGTTTATGAGAACTCCTAAGTGATTCACCTGGAAAAATATGAGTCAGTTGTAGAATTTAATATCATATCGGCACGTGGACCATAGTAGCTCAATGGTTAGAGCGGCTGGACGGAGACCGGTAGATCCGTAGTTCAAATCCCGGCTATAGCATTGAATTTGTAGTCTGACTCTACCTTTCCATACTTTAGCCTACCCACGGCTAGTGTGAAAGAAAAATTAATTTCCACCAATTTCTAACCTCTCTTCTATCATCAGCTTTACAAAATGGCAGCGCATAATACAGCCTCTAGTCATCAATTAATAATTGTAAATGGCACAGTTCTTCATTTCCTTGATTATTTGTTACCATAAATTTAATTGTAAATATTTTATTACTTTACATGTCCACTACATCTTAGTTTGTCTACTTTACTAAATTTGATGTACTTATTCCAAAACTTTAATCGTTTTTTTTCTACCACGTACCATTTTTTCCACAATTAGTAGTTATACCTAAACGTTTTAGTGTAGTTCTGTGCATAAATGCGTTGCATGGAACTGAAAAGAAACCAGTAGCCGAAGAAACAACACTGATTTCACTGTTGAAATTAAAGTGCTTCACAAAAATATAATAATGTAACACTGAAAGAGACAACACTACATGCCTTATTTTAAGTCCAATCCCTGCAAATTTAATCAGTCCATAACTGCTTTTCAAATAGTGAGGATTTGTTTTTGTGATGGGCAGTTGTATTTCATACATATTTTGAGAATTTGAAGCAATATGTCTTCCAGAAAATGTAAAAATAAGCCTGGCGTATTTTGCCATATTTGGGCAATTTTGTTGTTCGAAAGAGAAGACAAAATATTAAAAATTTTGTTCAAAAGGCCTACAAAGCCTGTTTTCATATTAAGCCTGGAGATCTTGACAAAAAGTGGGCTCCAAAAAAGTATGTCATACCTGTGAAGAACAACTAAGGAGGTGGAGTAAAGGTAAAAATCTAGTGTGCCCTTTGCTATTTCTATGATCTGGCATGTACCTCGAATGCATGTGGATGATTGCTATTTTTGTGGATGTGATGTTACAGGCTACAACAAAATTATGAAAGAAATCACTTATCCAAATTTATTGTCAGCAGTAAGACTTATAGTACATGGTCTTGGTCCTTCTGTGCCTTCTCCAATAGAAGCTTCGGGAAAGGAGTCATCATAATCATCAGATACTGAAAAAGTTCTCAAGATATCAGCAGTGATTTAGATATAGAACAAGAACAGGAATACCATCAACCTCAACAACTGACACAAGCAGAACTCAATGATTTGATTAGCGACTTAAATCTTTCTAAGGATGCCGCTGAATTATTGGGAGACAGACTAAAGAAAAACACCTCCTCTCTCCAGGAACATCATTTTCTTGGTACAGACACCATGAAGAGGAATTTGTTCCATATTTCTCCCAGGAAGAAAATCTTACACATCGTCACGATATTCCTGGTTTAGTAATTGCCTTGGGAGTTGCTGTATATATTCCAGGTGAATGGAGACTGTTTATAGATTCCTCTAAATTCAGTATGAAAGGTGTACTCTACTATAATGCATCAGTTCCAGTAGCCAATTCAGTTCGTCTCAAGAAAACATGCAATAACTTAAAATTACTTCTAGAAAAAGTAAAATATGCAGAACATAAGTGGCAGGTATGTGGAGACATAAAAGTTACTGGCATGCTACTAGGCCAACAATCAGGCTACACTAAAATGCCGTGCTTTATTTGTGAATGGGATAGTAGAGCCCGATCCGATTACTGGACAAGAAAAAATTTGTAGCAGAGAGACAGTCTCTTGCCACGAATGAAAAATGTAATGCGTGAATGTCTTGTGGATCCCAAAAATGTTCTTTTACCACCTTTACACATAAAATTGGGTTTAATGAAGCAATGTGTGAAGACTTTGAATAAGGATGGCAACTGCTAGAAATATATCTGCAAGAAGTTCCCTGGAATATCTGATGCTAAAATTAAAGAGGGTGTATTTGTTGGTCCATAAATTAGGAAGTTGATTTCTGAAAATTTATTTGAAGACACTATGACAGATACTGAAGAACAGGCATGGTTTGGTTTTAAGAGTGTCATCAAAAGCTTTCTGGGAAATCATAAGGATACAAATTACAAAAGTATTGTAGAAAATATGCTTGAGAACTTTCGAAAGCTGAGCTGCAATATGAGTTTGAAAATACACTTCCTGCACTATCATTTGGACTATTTTCCAGAAAATCTCGGCTATGCCAGTGTGGAGCAGGGTAAAAGGTTTCACCAGGACATAAAGGAAATGGAAAGACGCTACAAGGGAAAGTGGAATGTGAATATGATAGCCGATTATTGCTGGTTGCTGAAGAGATGTATCAAATTCCTTCCCTAGTAGGAACTCTACAAAACTTTCATTTCATTTCCAAGCAGTTTTTAAACAACAGGTTAAATATTCAAATTTAATTGATGATATTAAACATTAGTTTAATTCTGAAGAGTTTTTTTGTTCACAGTTGTGCATTTATTAACCTCTATTTAATAATATAACATAAATTCTATAGAGGCTAGTATAAAAATGCATATTTTACTATTTCCTATATTGTGAAAAATTGGTATATGATGGAGAAAAACTAAGGTCATATTCCGATTCAGCGTGCTCAATTTAGGGATAAATGCATATTAAAATAAAAACCCCAGAAAAAAATTTAAATTTTGCATATCAGTGATATCAGCATATATTATAAACATACAATCCATTATGATAGAGGTACCTCATGGATCAACCTCAGCTGGGTATTGTAATAATGTTATATTGCTAATTCAAGGGCCTGTAAAACAACATTGCTGATGGGTCAGTAAACAAAAAATAGAAAGTGACTGAAGTGTTAGCAGAGGAAAGAGAGTATAACATTTGAACGACCAACGAGTGATATTTAATGTTATGTTTACATTCAGTACGTTAATAATTTTGGAGAGTACATAGGATATATCGTATTCCTTTCTTCTTCAGTAGCACAGAGGCTGATCAAATATACACATCAGTTCTGGACTAATTCTATTCTGGAGTGGGGTAGAGTAAGTTGTTACCTACTCTTTTAGTTCAAATCTTTATTTGTAAATTGAAGAGCATGCTAAATCATTTTACTTGGATGGTGAAATTTTAAATTAACCACATCATGGCTTGTTCATCTTAAGAGATTATAAAACTACAAATTATTCTTCCAAGAAGTTAATCGTGATAAAGTAACTGGATTCTTTTTTTGTAGAATTCAGAACATTTTCTACTTGCTTCTCAGAATATTTATCCTGGACAAAATATTATATCTGGCTGTGATCTCCTTGGATCACCCGTCACGCCCAAAGAAAGAGATAATGGAGCACAAAGCAAAATTATTCTGTTTACAAAAATATAGGTGACTAGAGTCACTTAACTACCATACTATTTTCCTATTTTCTCCGAAACACTCATTTACAGTTTCATTTATTATATAAATTTATGACATTATAAAAAGCTGCTTTGAACCAATACTTAACATTGTAAGCGTTGGATTAGTAACACACTTATTCTCTGTTCATAGTGCTCTTGAACTTGTTAAACCTGATTTGTAGACAAGGCGGCCCGGGTTCGATTCCAGGCGACCGCACAGTGAGATTTGTGATGGACAACACGGCGCTGAGGCGTGTTCTGTCCGGGATCTCCGGTTTCCTGTGACATCTCATTCCACCGGTGCTCCATCTTCATCTCATATTCACCAGTGTCACCACCTGCGGTGCCGCATGTAGTAAATACGGGTGTTAAACGTTACACTACACACCTGATTTGTATAGTTATGACCTAGTACTTGGCTGACACAGTTGAAAGATGGAGTGTTTTAAACCATATCCAGCAAATGTAGAGGTACAGAAAACATGGAATAATGCAAACAGTTTGCTTATCCATATATCTCCTAAAACTGTCTGGGGTCAAATAGCCTCATAAATCTAGCAGTGGGTATTTCTTAAATCTTAAATTCGCTCCCAGACTAATTTAAGCCATGTCAGCGCAAAACTTTGGGACCGTAAGCAGTCTTTTTGTTTAAATATTAGGAATAAGTCAAGAAAAATTAACGTATGGATATGGTTTCCAAATGATCCCTAAATGTTACAGCTTGAATAATAAATGCGCATCACACACAATTATTTTATGTCAATTATGAACTGTCAACCATTTACTAGTCTTATTACTGTTAAAAATAAACTAATTTCAGACAAATTCAAAACATACATTTGGATTACCAATGTTAAACGTCATTTAAAGACACCAACATTACTGATATAATGTCCTTATATGTAAATAATATGCAAAATAATCAGTATTTATACTGGAAGCTACAGCATGTGAGGGGATTAACCGTTGCTTTGTATGCTACGGTGTTTTATAAGCCTAAATTTGCTTCCATAAACAGGACTTCACAAGCTATCCAGAAAAATGTAACAAACATAAGCACGATAAAATGTATAAAGGAGTAAGGAGAATATAATATCCAGATTTCGAGGAAGTTTGAAAGAATCCGAACAACGACTGACTGAAGGATAGCGTTGTTTTAAATCTAATTGGCCAGTTTCTTGTATTTGAGGATGTGAATAAGATGTGTTCTGAAATGGAACATCATTATCCGTCAGTAGGACTATTTGTTCGTCTTTCTAACACCCTTTCAAACAAAGCACGAGCTACCAGTATTTAGAATTGTTCAATAAATCAATCAATGTATTAAAAACACCAATTGTTCCAAAATATGAAACCAGTTGGCTTGACATTATTTCAAATAAGCAATCAATTACTTACCCGAAAGCAAAAGAAACACAAGCTGCCAAATGTTTGTTAAACAATCTGGAGCTATATGGGAATGCAAAAGCTGTATAAACGATGGTAAGGCGCTGCTTTAAAGCAATTTTTGTTTGGGGGGATGTTGTGATCGCTACTCCAGACAAAATGCAAACCCTGCCTACATTTGTTCCTTTTATCCCCCATTCAGCTTTCCTTTCCGTGAATTAATATCCGCTACAACGCGTCAACGAAGCTCCTATCTTTCAGAAACCTGTCAACGCCTGTGAGATCAATTTCCAGTCTCAAATGGAAATTAAAAGCAAGAAAAGGAGAGGTGTGATAATGCTTTGGGAAAGCGCAGCCGCAAACAGAAGATGCGGGAAAAGAAAAAAACAAGTTTCACTTTCATCACATATCTGTCATTTCAGATTGAATAACACATTATTTTTTATTATTCAGAAGCGCTTGTCTCACCGCATAACCCGTCCCACTCTCTTTCTGCATCTAAGTCCATAATGTATATGACACAAGAGGGGGTGGTTTTGGACGACGTTGCTCCAATGGTGAGCTCGCAACAAAGGGAGGAAATGGGGGAGAAAGGAGAAGAGAACACAATAAAAAGAAGGGAAGAAAGGCGGATGAAACGTAGAGGACGGCAAATCGTGTAAGTGCTAAAATACTTTGCTTTGATGTGCGCATACACACACCTTGTGCCGCGAAAAGGGAGAAGGAAATTCAATGAGTATTCCTGCCTTGTGCATTTCAATTCAATTCATCTCATCTGCCTAAATGCAAAAGTTTTGTGCAGGTATACGTAGGAGAGGTTGGCCCAATGCCTTAATACGATGTTTCCACTGTGTACAAACTCGCGCAGGGCTTTTGAATGAGTTGGCGAGCGAGTCTTCAGTGTTTAATATCCTCCCACTGGTACAATGACCACTCCTCTCACACGGCGGTTATCCTTTGCAACTACAAGAATGCTTCCTGTATATCCTGTCCCTCAAAGGGAAGCAAGATGGTGTCTGGTTATTATGTAAAGTGCTGCTGTATTACGCGATGAATTAACAAATGAAATAAAACCTTCACTGACGCTGGACCAGACCGTGTCTCTACACAGTAAATAATCACTAACAAACAATGTAGCATTCATACAATATCCGTGACTGATTTTGTAATTTAACTGCAGTGCTTATGAAAATGTACAAAGAGGATTGATTTTAAAGAAAAATCAACCCTCACAATTAAGTTATTGGCTACGGAGTAAATCGATAACCAATATGATAAATCCACATAGTAAGTACATGTACTTCAAATCAGCAAATCTATCCTCAAGTAATAATCACCCTTTTGACAATCGGATGTACGAAAGTTACTCAGCTTTACATGATTACCCTTTATCAATCTCCCACATCCTAAGAAAATGTTTGGATAATTTTGCAAAAAAAAAAAAAAAAAAAAAAAAAAAAAAAAAAAAAAAAAAAACACATATGCATGTGTGTATGTGTGTGTTTTCTAAATTATCCAAATATTCTCTTATATATACTACATATATGACCAATGAATTTATTACATCAAGAATTATGATTAGTAAGAGAGATATTCTCTAAAAAAGGTGTCTACTTCTGAGCATTCTTCCATAAAGTGAAGCAACATACTAAATGAAATAAAGCATTAATTGACACCAGACCAGCTCAACACAGCAGTCACTAAAATTATAGCATTCGTACAATATTATAATAATTTTGATTTTTAACTGTAAGTAATGCTGAAAAAACAGCAAAATGGTAAAAGTTTTTAAAATCAAAACTTAGCCAAACAGCAGTCGTTTGCTACGGTATGAATTGTTAACCAATATCGAGTAAGATGATTCACTAAAGTATAATTATTTAAGTATCAATTGCCTAAAAATAATTCTGAACATTAAGTAATTATCACCAATTTCACATCTTGATATTCAAAATTGTCTCGCTGCTACCTGGTTACCAAAGCTATTTAGTCACAGTGTACCAAATGTAACTCTCCTTTGCCAACTTCCTGCATAATAACAGATCGTCACCATTTTGATTTCTATTAGAAAAGGGCGAGATAATATTCCAGATGATTCTGGAGTGCTTAACGGCCCGATGAAGAATAAAAATATTATTGTGCTTGAAGATGTACTCATATTGTAATTTTAGTTAATAGAATTTGGCGAAAGTAGAGTATTGATTGTGGTTTTGGTTTACGATTTTGTAAATTGAGGAGTCTTTATGTCTCAGAATGGTAGGTTTCAGGTAGATACAGCGTTTGCAGAAATAGTGAGATACTCTCACTTACGTATGTGTCTAAACAGTGCAATGAAATAGAATCTGTTACACTACTAGTAACTATCCCTCATTGATTCACCCATTAATTGATGATTTATCCACAGACATTTTCCCATTTATTCGAACCTTGCTCCCCGAAAGCCGATTCAAGACGTATAACGTTTCGTTCTGCTCCAGTTTGGTTTCTTTTTACTTTTGCCATACTTGAAGATTTATGCTTAACAAAATAAGGTTTATATGCTACACCAAATTTTCCAAATTCCGATTTGCTTTACCGGTTCTCAAAATTCCCATAATAGAGAAAACGCCACATTATGGTAGAATTGCATCTTCCTGTTACCATATTACGACATGAGGTAACGACATGAACCCCTTTGATTACCAGCTCCAGCAATATACACAATTTTACTGAACAGCATCTGAAATAGCGGAAGGCGGCGCTGCAACGGGTGTTATCAAAAGTTGGCATTATCAATATCTCTCTGTGGGAAATTGAAATAATTTTTAACAAGATTGTTATGTCTTAAACATGTGATAGCTACCATTGTTACTGAGTTACAGCAGAGGAAGACAGCTTCGAGAGTTGTGACGTATTTCAGCCAGGGGCGAGGCCTCCAGTGCGTGTGACTGTCAGTTAAGAGCCGTGTATTACCAAGTTGTCTATATAAACGGCACTGTGAGTATAGAATCTGAGGGTTCAGTCAAGTGTAGCGCACTCGATGTCAACAATGAAGCTGCCGCGTACAAAATGGAACTGTTAAATTTATAATGTGACGATTTATTGAAGGACAAATATACTCACAAGAAGGACTTGGCTGATCTTTTCAAGAATGTCCCCCAAATCAGAGTTACGAGGTTCTATCAACTTGCAGCACGGACATTGTAAATATATGTTTGGCTCGACATATGTGTGCGAACAATTTTTTTTTTCTGGTATAAAATTAGCTAAGTCCAAACCCCGAAGTACCTTGTCGTATCACAATTTAACATGCAACCTTCGATTACAAATTTCTTAGACATTACGCCCTGACATTGATAAACTAGTTGAAGGAAAAGGAAACAGAAGGTGTCGGAAAATGTCTATGTAATTTTGTTCTGAATGGGTCTCTAATTTGCAGAGAAAATTACTTTGTTTTATTTTATTTGCTTTATAACATGCCTGACCTTCAGATAAACTACGAGTTGAAGTTTTATATATTTTGTCATAGCATAGAGCTAAAATGTAATGGTAAACTGTGAGTAAAATATACAACTAAACTATATATTAACTAAAATATATAATTATAAACTGTGGCCAATTGTGTAATTAAAGCAATCAGCATTGATATTACAACACCCAAGATGTAAGTTGAATATATTAATACCCCATACGTTTCTTGTCTTTCCTAAGTTGTCGAAACCCCAACACATCAAACTGTTTCCTTTCTCTTGGGCAGCAGAAATCAGCGCGGTGACGTCACACGCTAACCAGCCTTTCGTTCCGGAGCATAATTGCTGGTTAGAGCCGACAGAGCTGTCACACCGCCACTACCTGTCTTCCCCTGAGTTACAGCGATCATTTTGTTCATGCGGTGAGAGTTGTTATTGACAAATAGCTATGGAACATTTCAGCATTCAGCGTAGCGTAGAAATTGTGAAAATTTATTATCAAAGGGATCACCTGTTCGCTCTGTCAATGATATAGATAGATATAGAAAGATATGGGGCTCTTATAAGTGACTATTTTTGGCCTCAAATAGATGGAATGGATCTCAGAAACATCTGGTTCTAACAATGTGGTGTCACATATTATGCTGCTCTCGAACCAATCAATCTTTGAAGGAGAAGTTCAGAGGAAGAATACAAAGACGGAACAGGTAGAAATGCCTAATCCCTGAAGTGAAGAAGAAGAAGTTCAGAGGTTTCATCATTTCCCGTGGTGGTGATGTTAACTGCCCCCCTCCCCCCAGATCGTGTGAATTTAAGTCATGTGATTTTAAGCTGTTGGATTACTCCCTGTGGGATTATGTTAAATCTCGAGTTTATGCCAACAAGCCAGAAGCAGTAATTGTTTTTTTCGAATAATATCACCCGTGTTATTCGTGAAGTTGGACTTAACTTACTTTGAAAGGGCAAAGACAGACTGAAAAGTCTCGGCTACAGTATTACATTTTTCAGTCTGACTCTACCCTTCCATAGTGCGCCCTACTACACACGGCCTCTGTGAAATTACGTTCATAACAAACCCCTCACCAGCGCCGCAACAACCGCTACTGCTACGTCTGCATATGTAGCGCGTAGATCGCTTTTCTGCCTCACATTTAAGAGGTCCCGGGTTGGCATCTCTTTCAGGGTTTTCCCTTATCTTAAATGCTGCGTAACTCTAAGCTCTATGGACCCTGGGCTCATTTGAGCTTTATTTCACCTATTTCATTAATCGTCCGATATGAGTTACAACCACCACCACCACCACCACCACCACCGCCACCGCCACCGCCGCCACCGCCTACAACACTGCTACTACTACTGTCGCTGCTATTTCACTTCCTTGAGCCGTGTGCATAGTCGAGTCATAGCTACGCAATATGAGGCAACTTTCAAGTGTAATCTTGTCTTCCTGTGTATAAGAACGCGTATACTTGACCATGATGTAGCTCTTGTACAGAGACTATTTTGTTTAGCTTAAAAGTTTCTGGTATAAACTCCACTAAAGTAATAACAAATGAGAGACCGCTTGACTTTTTTACATTGTCCTGCTAATTTAAATGTTACCTGTTATATGACCTAAGTTCTTGGTAACAACGAAACATCTTTTTATTTGTTTACTGAAATCATAAAGCTCATGGATATTTGACCTAAAAATGTAGCAATTAAAAAGTAACATGTAGTCCTACCGAGCAGGATGGCACAGGATGGCACAGGCTCTCCAGGCAAAGCTGGTTAAGTTAATTACATCCCCCGAATTTCCTGTCCCTCCATTTCCTCTCTGTTATCATCACACACCATGTTTCATCTGGAGGTCTCCCTTGTGGTAGAAGTGTCGGTGGCAGCCTGGGCGCTGCATGGCAGGATGATATACTCTGAGTGTACCACTTCCTCTTCTGGTAGGACTGTTACCGGTCTCCGAACCGGCAGCTGGGACCGCTTCCGAATCACAATAGGAGGAATTTCCGTTGACCTGGCCTACCAGGGGAGGTCTGTATCTAACATGTAGGAACCCTGCCCTCTATACTGTCGTGGCTCCTTGGGACGGCCGCCCCGTTTCTTCTCGCCTCTTCTTCATCCCGGGGATATCCCACTTGGGGGCATAGGCACAATAGATCAAGACTGGTCACAGTGCCGAATCCCCTCCGTAGTAATCTCAATCCTAGCATTTGGTCTTTCTATATGAAACACTTTATAGATCTAATGAATACAATTTCGAGGTTTCGTCCTATCAACTGTTAGGGAACAGCATGACAAACGAGAATGTGCTCCAATTTATCAAGGAAGAATGCGAACAAGTACCTATTCTGTAAATAATTCACAATTAACACAAGGAATTAGTGGTGAATATACGGATTGTTGACGCTACTCTATTAGTAGGTACTTTAAATAGCAGAGGCAGGTGTAGCATCACTCTCACTTTTATCCTAGAAACTTTTGGCTAAAGTCTATAAATCTTTATTCACAGATTTAGACCTGTGATCTAAATCAAGTTTTTCTTCTCTCCGTTCTTTAAATCACCCTCTCTGAGAAATAAGAAACAAAAATATCCCATATATGGTTATCAGTTATCTTAATTTCCGGACTTATTTCCTCTTATAGCAGTTTAAGAAGATATGCCTCCCCTTTATAGCTCCTGTTACGTTTTTGTCATTTGTTTTTCTGCGCTTGTTTAGTTTGGTCCTCCAGTTCTGAGTTTTTTTATGAAACCTTTTGAAGTAGCCCTTCTTCTAGCTAAATGCATAACATTTGTGAATACTTTCTTTGCTACTTATATAATTACAACACTTAGAAGTATGTGATTACCTATTCCAGCCAGAAATTGAATGCCGAGATTTCACCTGAAATATTCGTTTTGGGACTTCTTGAATTTAAAATAAACCACTCTTAATGTACCCATATATCTGCTCGTCTCTGTGCCTATGTGTTTGTCAATGGCATAACTCAAAGCTAGAAGTCGGTTAAACGCCAAACTTGGCATTTTCTTTCAGGATCATTCAAGAATAACACTAAAGATATTCAAGAAAATCCCCACGCCTCAAAATACCCTTTACATGGGCAAATTTCCAAAATGTCTATTTTCCTAACAATGACTAAACTAAGCAACATATATTTCATATGTTTCTTAAATGTTCATGACAAATGAAATTTATGTTTTAAATTTTCTTCATTCTGAAAAAAGGCAATTAAATTTTGGAAAGTGGTAAACAATAATACATTCAAAAAAGTTGATTGCACAAGAAATATAGATCCCGTTACAGCATGAAACTACTATGTGAGATATAAATTTTGGGAAGCAATTGTTTCGGAGTTCTTTTGTTATTCATACGAATTACGATAATTAATCAAATAAATATTATTTTATTATCTTTCATCCTTGCTGGTCATTAAAAGATTGCGGAATTTCAAAGCCATTATCACACAGATGCCAGTTCATATAAGACTTCACTTCTACTTAAGCCGACTCTATTCCCGTATTCTCACTATACATATGGAAATATTTGTGTGGGACATCCATTTTTAGAACTCTATATCACGATTAACATGACATAGTTGAAATAATAAGTAAGAATATTGTGTTGAATAGATAGAGGCAATCTGTTGAATATAACACATTGTGTTTGTAAAATAGAAACAGACAAAAGAACAACATTAGCACGCGTAACCTATCACGTGTACTTTTCAACCCTTTGAAAGCCTGCTAAATTAAGCCGAGTTTTATGTATCAGTTTAACAAGATCAATCTTAAGTTTTAAATGTGAGCCTTAAAGATTGTAATTCTGACTAAAGACCAATATTTAAATCAAAACTTAAACTTGATACATTTCAACACTTATTCAAAAGAAGTCTTGTATAATGTTTAAGGAGGTAAGGCAAATTTTCTTTCTTTACTCCTGATCCTTGGTGTAAGAGTAAGTATTACCTATATTCAACTCACTTGGATATCTAACTACATAGAAATATGCACCTTGTGGTTCTCTCTAGAAAATGGAAGGAATGAAAATCAGTGGTAGGAATACACATAGGTAGGTTCCTAATGCATTTGTTAAAATGTGACGGCTGGCGCAGGCCGTGCACAGCACACCTTAACATTTCCTACACAGGCTAAACTTAGGTGAGGAATTTAGGCTCTACAAACCCTAAAGCTCAGAGGTCCAGGTTAGGGTACACGACAATCAACGAACTGACTCAATGTTGCCCCCCCCCAATAAACAGTGCAAATGCTTTAATTCATTACTACAATCCTTGATTATAACAAACATAACTTATTCATTGTATCAATATGTGCTCCCTTTAAATGGCATAAAGAAGCAACCACCATCACATTTTTTATAAAATTACTCTGTAAAGAACATTTACTACTGAAAGAACAATAATAAAATATGAGGGTAACAACGGTCCCAGAAAACCTTTCAATTGCTTGTGATGCTAGCCAGTAACTGCACAGAAAGCATTTACTCGAACAAATAACGGAGTAGAACAGTTACATGAATAGCATCCCAAAACCATTGAATACAGAGTAATTTCAGGATAAGCCGACAGTAAAGTTCATCTCCCATTTAACGACGTAGAAATTTTAAGCAGCTAGCAGTCCCCAGCAGCTTCTGGTCCCGGAACTGAAGGGAATAGTCCATAAAACTATCATGGCTCACCAAAAGCGATCATCTAAACACAAAGAATTTTTAGCAAAACCCAAAACTTGGAGCACTTATCCCCAGAATAAACGCGTCGAACGCCAAGCCACATTTGTCTTCCCGATTCGAGGCAGTTCACACAAGAAGCTCCGGGAACCGCAGCGCTCCCAGTCAGCAGCGGCGGGAAACCGAAGCGATCCCACGAAACAGCAGCGCCTCGAACCGGGAAGGCGAGGAAAAGAAAAACAAGTGCCGGAAGAAAAGAAAAAGAAAGTGCCTGAGGGGAAATAAAAGGCACAGAATGAAGGGCTAATATTTCCCTTTCTTACCTTAGAAGCTAACAATTAAAATAACCTATTTGAAATAGTGATGAGAAGAATAAAATCCATTTCTGAGTGTAAATAAAACACTCTTATTGAGTAAAATACCTAATTTGTTCTTCATAACATTAAATATTTTCAAATTATTCCAAGTTTTATGTTAACAAATTCCTAATTGTAATTCTAACAAAAATATTTGATGCTTGCTATTTAACTTTATTTGTTCGTTATTTTAATGTATGATACAGTTGAACGTTATTTTCGGTATTTCATACACATTGAATAGTCATTTTGAAATTGCCTTTCAGTAAACGTATATCGGGAATACATACTGGACTATTTGGACACAAAAGCCTGTTATTTTATACAGTTTCTTTTTTTTCAGTTATCCCGAGATGCAGCTTCATTCCAAATATCTAAATGTATAACCTTTTTGCCTCTGGCGCTGTATTTCTGTGTTCGAATTCCAGTTTTATTCCTGATTTGAACTGTTATTCGGATATTATCGTCAGAAATTAGGATAAATATCCAGTAGTTTAAGGGTTTTAGGTCAATAAGTTTATCTGGGGATTCATTTCTTCATTTGAGATGACCTCATTCATTTAAAAATGCTAAATTAACATAAAGAGAGGAAAGACGGAAAAATAAGCAAATAAGTGTATGGGCAGACAGATTTCGAAGGGCACAAATAACAGATTTACGTTGGTATGTTAAAATATTACAATTTTGTAAAATTTTCTTATGTGAAGCAGTAAATGTATCACAAGGGTGGACTATTAATTGCATATTAAATATACTCTACCTGTAGCACACAATTCTCTTCCTTTATTGTTTATTTGAGCAGACATTTAAGTACATCAATATTTATTAATGATTGTGTTTTAATTCTTAGTATAATAGAAACGTTATGACCTTCATTAATTTCTAAAATCTTCAAGAATTAAGTTGCATATTGTGTTGAATAGCGGAATAAAACGGAAAACTCCTGCAGTAAACGTAACAAACAACTTGCTGCGAGTCATAGCCGAATAGATACGGGAAACAGCCAACTGGCTCTCACGTCGTAGTTTTCTTAGGGTCATGTGCAGCAAAATGTTAAACCAAAGATTATTTACAAAGACAACAGAATACGGCTTCTGTACAGCAGCCACTCAAGTTACTGCACGTCAGCATGTCTACAAAACACCAAAACCCCAACGGGACCCAATCTTCCATGGGATCGAGATCAACCCAATATAAACAACTGCCCGATGTGTATCTAGTAACTCCTTAGATATAAGAGTATTTTTCCCCTTGTTTCATTTATACCCCGCCTTTAACTACTATGGCCATATCGGCGGCCGATCTCCTTTGGAACATATCGAAGATGTTAACTCGTAATAGTTGGGTTCTAACATTAGATCACGCACACATTCACACTCTCATTCATACTTCCAGACTCTGGGGAAGATGGGGAATTATCTTGATCGGAGAAAAATCCCCACCCCCACCGCCGGCAATCGAACCCGGGACCCCTAGCACGGTAGGCAGGTGCTCTATCGACTGAGCTACGGGGCCAGCCTATATAAGAGTTGTTAGGCTGTACAATGGCTGCCCTAACCCATCTGATGGAGTTGAATACTTCCTTCTAGATGAAGTGAATATTGAACTAGTAAAAATATGCAAGTGGAGAATTCTTATACGCTTACTCATCGAGTAATAGAAAATGTGCCTAATATCCAACCCCTGATCAACTTCAGCTTAAAATATATTTAAAATGGTCACATTCATACAGAGTCTGGTGTTGTAGCAAGCAGCAGGGATGAAATTAATAATGCAGTGCAATATTATCCTGCATAATTTCCCAGTCTATGACTCCACTACTGGTGTGCAATTTGTCTTAAATTTATTAGATGCCGCTTCGTCATTATAAGTGAAAGCAGGAGCATCACGTGCTGGGGGTGCTTTTCATGTAGGCACCTTTCAACCCTTCGGAACGTATCCGTAGTTGATCCTTATGCAAATCGCTCGTGGAATAGGCGACTTGCTTCCGCTGCACTTCACCATAGAGCACGATTAGTGCACTCTGGTATATACATCTGCCTCGTTGGAATCCTTTAGTAACAACTAGGACTGGAAGGTTTAGAAGTACTGCAAAAGAACTCGCAAGTTACAACATGCCAGATTTCAACACAGATCTCTGGAGACTTAATATTTTGAACTATATAAAACTTGGTTAAATAGACAAAACTTAATGCCGATATCACAGAGGAGCTTTAGACTACGAATTTGCATCCCTCTTCATTATGCAAGTATCTACCACCAAAATTTAAGGAGCATTCTCAACTATGTATTGTAATTAATTTGTAATTTTCATAAAATTACATTTTGTTTTCTAACATTTAATGAGTAGTCGAAAGAGTGAAATGGAGGCTCACAAAAATTCAGCCACTACATACTGTGGAACACCAATCTGACCGAAATGTAATAATTCTACTCTACCAGCACATATTTATAGTACCATAAGCATTTTAAACTCTAATGCCAGCAGTAACCAGCGCTCGCTTCATAACATTACTAGTATGTAATAACATTTTAGTGTAATTTTAAGTGTCTTAGTGCTTTATATTAATTAGTAACATCGGTGGTTATTTTGCTTGCTATATAAGCGAATGTCTTCTATGATTTATGCCAGAAATGAATTTTTAAACCACATGTGTAATGAATGAGTAGAGTCAGACTGAAAAATTCAATGTCATAGCCAGGATTTGAACCACGGATCTCCCGGCCTCCGTCCGGTTGCTCTAAACCACTGTGCTACTATGGCCAACAAGCCGACATGACATTAAATTCTCCAACTGACTCGTATATTTCTTGGTAAAGCAGGGGTTCTCATATACAATGAGACACGGTGGTTTAGAGCCACCGGACGGAGACCGGGAGATCCGTGGTTCAAATCCTGGCTATGGCATTGAATTTTTCAGTCTGGAAGTGTGAAACGAAATGTGAAGTGTTAAACGCCCGCTTTTACTACATAAGGCACCGCAGGCGGTGACACTGGTGGTACATGAGGTGAAGATGGAGCACCGTTGGAATGAGATGGCGGGGGAAACCGGAGATCCCGGAGAAAACCCGCCCCAGCACCGTGTTGTCCAACAAAAATCTCACTTTGCGGTCGCCTGGGATCGAACCCGGGCCGCCCTGGTGAGAGCCAAGCGGTCTAACCACTGAGCCACGGCGTGGCCATCTTCAGTTTCGCTCTACTCATTCAAACCTTAGCCTACACACGGCTAGTGTGGAAGAAATGGTTATTTCCACATATGTAATATTCATTGTTGTAATTGTACAACTTTATTATGATCGAAAGCGTTCATTAATTGGGTTTCATTTGAATGTATCCGCCATTTTGTTTGTTTTGAAGATATATGTATTAGAAGTTCTCGTGAAACAGGACATTTATTTCTTCGTGGGTTATAAAAAATTCGAAAATATTGAGGCAGACAATTTACCTATTATATTGTTATTGTATAACTGCCTAAATTGAATTTAATTCTTGTAGTATACAGCTGCTCTGTATCCCTCTGTTTATCGCTGAATTTTCACTTCCATATGTTGCCATTGATACTGCGAATACATTTTTGAAATGGGTTGGTTTTCGGCTCTTTTACTTTAGTGTTCTCCTTTTTGTAAAAATAATTCGCAGTAAGATTATCAAAGTAAATAATAGTGTATAGGGAAAATCGTTGACTGTAACACACCAACATTTTCTGTTTGTCTTTTCGGAACACGCTGCAACATTTCGCTTATTAATGCATATTTCACGTGGATCATTAAGTCTTTAGCGTGTTTGTTACTCTATCAGCATTCGGTGCTCGCATTTGTTGCTTATGTCTGATATGTTTAAATAAGAGTAAGCTAAAAGCATTCAACAGTTCGAAAATGACTGTCATATGTATGAAGCTTTCAAATAAAGCATTTCAAATATCATAGGTAAGCGCCTCACAACGGTAGTGTTTTATGAGCACAACATGCATATTGTGTATGCAAGCGAATGGAAATAGAGACCTCTTAGAGAACAGCACTCCACAACCATTCAGCTCATTTCTGATGATATGGAACCATTCAGGATAAATCATTTTAATTTTCACACACGTTTCCGGAGGGAAGATACTCCCCGCATGTAACAAAGGCATCTCTTGCCGACAGAGAGCAATACTGAGGAGTGCTGTTTGAGCTATCACGTGTCACATTTCCAAAGGAATGTATACGTGGTGTGTGTTGTGAGAAAGAAAAGTGCTATATATAAGCAGTCCCGCAATTTCTGTAGCACGGTTTGAATATGTATCTTTGAAATTCAAATAGAAAATGTTTTCATTGTTTTTGTTTCTGTAATAAAGAGGAAAAGAAAGACAAATATGTAATATTTATGCAGTTAAAGGAATGCGAACATTATCACCACTGGAATGCATTTTGCAAGATGAACATAAGCCGAATTCTGTAATTACATGAAGGCTCATCCCACCAGTTGCTCACTCATTTTATTCCGTGGCCATTTAAAATTGTCTACTTATCTTATCTGCGTCCATCACCGTTTATTTTTAAATAACGAAACCATCATTCAAAGCAGACTGCAATACTGCGTGATTCAATTTAAATACAAAGCCTGTTAATAATATTCCCTTGATCACAGTAAACTTGAATTAGAAATAAAATAACTAAAATTGCGATATCAAATTTTGTGGTAGCAACAGTATGTTTTTTTCCTCCTCCTCCTCCTCCTCCTCCTCCTCCTCCTCCTCCTCCTCCTCCTCCTTCTTCTTCTTCTTCTTCTAAGTTTGCATTCTCCAACGTTAAGTCATATCAGACGGTGAATGAGATGGGTGAAATGATGCTCAAATGTGTCCAGGATCCATGGAGCTTAGAGCTACCCGACATTCGTCTTTAATAATAATGGAAAACACAGGGAAAACCTTTATCCAGGTAGCTACCGAGGCGGGCTAGCAGCAGCATGAAAGTACTACCTGACATCAAGAAAAATCTTTTAATTCCTTCTAAATTTCTTATTCTATGGAAAGTTTCCTTTGAGATATTGAAGTAGAAGCTACGTTACTTGCTGCATCGTTGTTGTCAGTTAAATAGAGGATAAAATACGAAGTGACATACTAGCGTTCTATGAAATTGTGTGAAGCTAAACGAGTGAGTAATGTACACGAGGAAGCTTTGCTTGCATCTTTGGAGCCTTTAAGGTTGATTCGTAAAGCCCTATATTGCCAACATTAAAAAATCCCTGGATCCCGTTATCTTAGGTTTATTGTACGTCTGAGTAAATTACCAGGTGCCAAAAAACTTTCTCCTCCTTCGTGACAAAGAAGACGGGAAACTGGGGAAAACCGAAGGGAAATTAGTTGCACCTTATGTGTATGTACGTAAACTGCTGCAGTTAAGGAAGGGAGGGGAGTTATCTGCTCACGCCTTCGGAATAATGTTACACAAGTCTGATCTGCTGGGTATATACATTTCAACTACTTTTATGGAACGTTAATTGGTTATTCTAAAATACACTGGCACTCATTCATAAGAAATATTACAATAGCATTTTTAAATATATACATTTTGCAGTTTCAAATTTTGCATTTAAAAATTGCACATTTTATTTCTTTTCATAATATATTTATATAAATTGCGTATCAAAGAATCCACAACATCACTCTTCAAAACTTACATGGAGAAATTACCAGTGATTTCCGAAAAAATAGGTCATTTTTGTTGACAAATTTAGCTCTGAGAAAATTGATGTAAAGGTAAAATTTGTGTATAAATTCACATACATAATTGATTTATTCTACAATACTCTTTCAAAAGAGGATTTATGAATCATTATAAAGATACAGCTAAGTTAGCATTACACGTATTATTTTGTACCTTGGGTTCACTTGCGGGAGACTTAGTTGAGTTTAAACTATATTTTTCACACTGTTTCATATTAATGATGTACAAATAATACGTTAGTATTTGGGTAAGTAATATTCTGTATACCGAAAAGCACTTTGCAAGTTAAAAGCTCTCTACCAACACACCTCAGTCCATATTTTATCCTTAACTTGTTTTCAAATAACTGGATTTTCTTCCAGCACGTTATTGTATAGAAGCTTTATATACTCTTACAATTACTCCTCTGTGTTGTAAGGACATTTACCAGGCCATTTCCTATTTAAATATTTTTATAAGATACACTTTTCCACCACAAATATTGTAAGTGGCACCATCACTCAAAGCTCAAGACAATATATTAAAATCAATATGATATTAAGTTTACCATCTTCTTGTGTCAATATAACCTTATGTGTTATGTAATTTCCTTTTATATATACTGGATAGTTCAATACTAAATTTGAACCCTATTCGGCTACTACATCCTGCACCTCAATCCTTGCGGGCGCTATTGGAGTCACCGTGCAAGTCCCTGAGAGCTCGTTGGGGCTCCGGACCATCTCCTCGTCTCGGCCAAGTCAAAACACTTCTGTCCTTCGACTGTTGTGAAGGTGATTTTTCCACACCCAATGCCCTCATTACCTTTTGTGGTTGAATCGATTTACCTGATGACAATCGTTTCGCCACGTCAGGTATGATAACAGTCACCGTTGCATCTGCATCCACCAATATCCGGTAACGTCTCCCCTGCACCTATCAATCTGTAACGAGCCTGTCATCCATTCTGTGTAAGGCGCGTTACAGAGGGGTTCCATATTTACCATTTCAGACTTCATTTGTTTCATTACGGAGTTCTCCTTGGTTATTTCGCATCTCTTCTTGTGCGTTCCGGATTTCATTCCTTCCAATGTAGAGCTGATCTCCGTCGTCATCTTGTTCATTTTAGCCAATAATTTTTAAGCTCACCTTGCTGGGACCAGTGTGATGAAATAACAACACGAACTTGTACTAAATGCATTGTCTTTGTCTCCAGAAATGTTAGCTAAATGCCAAAATTATAATATTTTTCACTGGTTAAAACACACATACGCACAGAGCAAGGATTTCAGTCCATTGTTTCTATGTTGTAGGCACCAACTTACGCTACTCGAAACTTTTCGACGCTCATTGCTCGCAGAACAATTCTCACTTTTAAGTTCATTTGCTTATTGGCATTGAAAACTTTTTAGCAAACTTTTGACATACGTCATACATATTTGGTCATGTGATACAATAAATGAAATGGGTGAACTCTACATCTCACAACAATTCCGATACTCAGAATAAATAGTAGCTAGTAATTACCCTAGAATGAGTTTGCCTTATTAATTAGCGTCCGCAAACGTTAAGTCTAACGTCGTTATTGGACCACGATAAAATTGGTGAAATGATGCTCATATAAACCCGTGGTCATTCAACGTTGAGCTACCAGTCGTTCATCTTTCAGAATAAGAAAAAACACCAGGGAAAACCTTATTTCTGTCACCCTGACAGAAATTCAAACTCAGGATATCTTGAATGTGAGGCAGGCATGCTACCACCTATCTACTAAAGGCGGACAGATTGACTTTTGCACGGTCAAGGAAGAAATGCTCTGGAAACCGAAATCATTGGAATCGAAGTAATAGAACATTGTGGAAATCAAACGATTTTTAATACGAGTACATCAGCACTATACAACAATGACGAACGTAGTTTCTTCTTGTGATGTAGCCAGTGGCTGTCCCTGGATGCTCTTTTTTTTCTCACCTAGCGTCAACAATAAACTATAATTCGGTGACTCACACTTAATTCCTTTCCGATAAGTAGCTGCTGCCACCCTCATAGTATCTTCTGTAATGATTTTTTTTCGTCTCAATCAGCCAGGTAGCCAGTTCCTCTTGTTAAATTATAACGAAAGATGACGAATTTCTCTTGTGCAAGGCCTTTTTTACTCCCTTCTCCAATGTTGGTCTTATTCCAATATACTGCCAGATAATCTAGTAATGAAATATTAGGTCTCAGGTTATACCTGGGTGAGTGATAGAGTATACAACGCCAGCTAAGTTGTGTATTAAATTAATGAAGGATTATGCTGAGCCGACTATGCGAAAATATGGAATTAAACGGCTTCGGAAATCAAAATTTTTGTTTTAAAATGACATATCGTAGTAGCAATGAGAAATTTTAGCTGTCGTGCACCCCTTAAATGCTGAGCAGAAGGTTCCGTCGCGGTGACCACGAAATGTACCCCAACGGATATCTTGATAATTGATCACTTCGGTAAGACGCTAAAGCAAATGGAGAACACAAGAATGTTAGATCACCTTTGATCACCTTAGGTCCTACCAAGCGATCCCACATGTTGCTAAAGTTGAAACTTACCAATTCGCCTATGAAACATAAACTTTCACATGGTGACTTGCTGAATGCTAAGAATTCTACGTGAGCCCTTCTACGTGACTACATTGGGCTACGTGTCTTACCAACTTACTAATTTCTGACTACCCAATACCTAAGAGTTAATAGATTCTTGTCGACATGATTTCATTAGATTAGGCATTATTAGACATGATTAGATTCCTAACTACCTTATAACACTGACTTTTCCATAACTAGGAAATAATGTCCGCTCCTCTAGACAAGCATTAATTCAAATTCTTACATTATGCATTTACTTTAACACACGGAAACTTCTTATTGCAGTTATTAGCTATCTTCCTATCTTATCTTTATAATACTATTAATCTTACCTGTCAATAATTCTGCAGCATGGTTATGGTTATTAGCATTGCTTACGAAATGAATACAAACTTGCACCTCTAAGAAAGCTCATCCAAGGGATAACTGAATTAGTAGAAATAGGTTCCTCTTTTTCTTTGATGATAGACGAGTTAAGCTTAAAAATGTCTCATGGGTAACATGAAAGAATTCAATAATGTCGATATCTGACTCATATCAATCACACTGTTTTTATTTACTAACACTATTTATAAAATGAGTTAAAGAGTGTGTTTACACACAGAGAGTGTCACAGACTTCTGAGCAGATATCTAACTACACCGCGGACACAGCGTGGTCCTTATATTCTGTTATAATACAAATTAAATGTAAATAAAGCTCTTATATGGCATTACATCAAATGAAAGAATTAATGAAAATACTGGGAATCTAATAATTTAATAAATAGTAATTTAGTATTTTCACCATTGCTATTGTTATTAATTCATGGGTTAGCAGTATAAATTATTTGAAGACTAATTTCTAAGACTAAACAGAACTCTAAGGGTAGAGTGCCAAGTCTGCAATTTTCGTGATGTATTATATTCTTTGCTACAGCCTGAACTATGAAACGTGCTTTCGTACTAATTCTGATAAGAGATGTATTCAAACAAGTGTTCCCAAACAACAAAGAACTAACTTCATCAGCAGGGGTCAAAATGTTTTATGGAATCTTGCCTTATTCTGTACAGCCATATTTTCTATGTCTGCATAATTAATTCATTATAACAGGTGTGCTAATGTTACCAATTAAGTATTTGCTACAGTAACGGTATATGTGGGTACCAAATTGCTACGGAACAAAGAGAGAAGATGAAGCCATAGTGTGATATTTTCTTTCTTTGAACAAATGCATAAGCTTTAAACTTTAATAAATATAGAATAATATCTATGCTTACATTTAATTACTACGCTGCAATTAATCTGAAGCGAAATCACAGTTCATAACATTTGTTCACTTATCTGTCGGAAGGGAGTATTTTCAAGTATGTTTTTACATATAGGTTGAACAAGCCAAAAAATAAATAATAAACTAACTTCTCATAATGTATGAATATGTTCTCATTCTTGTTAGCTAAGGATACAGAATCCCTTCTTTATTTATTTTCCATAATTTATAAGCTAAGATTGCATAAAATGTATATAACTCGCGGAGAATCTTAATATGCCACTCCGGGAAATTATTGCACTTACTACTGCGGCAAACACCCATTGTTACCATGATCATCAACATCACCCAATTGTTGCAGAAATTACTATTACAACAGCATTTTGATAAAATAAGACCTGAAGCTTTCCTGGCGACGAATACGCTCACTTTCTTCTCGTGCAGCCAGCCAGGTGAAAAGATGATTAGATATCAACGTTTCGGGAGTGTACATCTCTCCCATCATCAGGATATTTATAAAATGTTATAACCTCAAATGAAATACTGGATATAACACCACTATAAACAAAGACAAAACACTATCAAAATTCGCATTTGTGAACAAAAGACTGTTTTCAGTAAATTAAATGCGAGGTCAGGAGATGGCGTGAGTATAGAAAATTGTGTCAAAGAAACGTAACTACTTAACACAATTTCCTATACGCACGCCATCTCCTGACCTCGCATTTAATTTACTGAAAACAGTCTTTTGTTCAATAATGCGAAGTTTGATAGTGTTTTGTCTTTGTTTATAGTGGTGTTATATCCAGTATTTCATTTGAGGTTATAACATTTTATAAATATCCTGATGATGGGAGAGATGTACACTCCCGAAACGTTGATATCTAATCATCTTTTCACCCGGCGGGCTGCCCGAGAAGAAAGTGAGCATATTTCGATAGTTATAATATTTCTGACTATGGCCTTAGTTCAACTTAAACAAATTTTGATAATATATGAATCAGCAATGTAAAAGCAATACTGAAATACAAATATCAATGGAACGCGTATTTCGTTGATAACGACTATATAATAAAACGATTGCTGGTGTCCCATTTCCTACTGTAGGAAATTTTCATACAGAATACAGCAAATAGTTAAAATATAATTTTAATGAAATACCTGCTTCAGATACATACGGTGTTTCTTGAAGTAAGACGTACCTTGGAAAACCAGATGTTAGTGTTAATTCCTAAAGTGCAGGCAATCTCTGCTTAACTATCCAATACACGACCTGTTCTAATAAAAGTTAAGGCTATGAATTTATTTCATAGCATAGATCGATCTGATTAGATATTTTAGAGTTCATTACATATAAATGTTAAAAACAATATTTTTTACTAAGTTTATTTTAGTAGTTCAATTTAGTTTATTTTTAACTAAATGGCCTTTTATCAGTGCAACCAGAGCAATACTTTTTAAGAATTATCACAATGACACCTTCCTTGTCGTTATTTAAAATGGCCATTTCATATGTGCATATATTAACAAGGGCTCTCTTTTTAGGGAGGAAAAACGTTCTGCGAAATTAAAACATCCCTGATAATAACAGATGTCCCAACTGTCGTGTAATTCGCAGGTATCCCATCGTGCGTTAGATGAGCTGCAGAATGCTATGGGGCAAATTTAGTTCAACGAACGCAGTGGCCTGAAAAATTTTATTATGCTCCTAGCGACGAGAAGCAGGTCCCAGACATACAGTAGGGCGTCCAGTACGTAATAATAGACAAGAACAGTGTAAACAAACGAAAAGGTTTTAGAATGTTTTCCGTTAATATTAATGTATGTTTATTTCAGATAGAATAAACTCACATTTCAGATTAGCAATTTAATGAGAAAGTTCTATTTGATTGGTCTATAAATACCCATGGTGATTTTTTTACATTCTCCACTACGTACTTACAGTATATAGGCAAAACACTGCACTCCACTCAAAAACTCAATTCTGAGATTCCGCTGGAGATACAGTAGAACAATATCTGTGTGCTCGTCGTCTGATGCCAATTAATCATTAGGATTATATAAGAAATTGATAAGCGATATTGTTGCTTCTTTTGATTCCAAAAGCGGTATAACGTATTGAACTGACGCTTGAGAGAGACACGGCCCGCCAGTGCTGTGTAAACATATTTGCTCTTTGCTCTATGATGTTAAAGTATCAAATGATTCTAAGGGATTCACCAAGGCGGCCCGAGTTCGATCCCAGGCGACCGCAAAGTGAGATTTATGATGGACAACACGGCGCTGGGTGGGTTTTCTCTGGGATCTCCGGTTTCCCCCGCCATCTCATTCCACCGGTGCTCCATCTTCATTTCATGTATCATCAGTGTCATCGCCTGCGGTGCCCTATGTAGTAATAGCGGGCGTTAAACACTACACATTTTTTTTCATTCGAAGGGACACAAGAGATACTGTCCATAACGATAGCACATCAGTCATGAAATAAATACAAGTACACATGCAGCATATAACGAGAACCTTCAAGTCGCACTGAATGAAACAAAACTGCAGAGGTAAGCAAAGTTTCAATAACTTTTGCATATGAAAACTGAAAACTAAAAACTACAGACTACTAGATTGCTTCATTTTCTGTTTATCTTGTTTCATGTTTAGATTTACTCTACAAACGGTAAAGTGGCTTCGTAATAAGTATGGTATGGACTAATAATAGTGAGCATTATGACGATAGTGATATAAATAATAATAATAATAATAATAATAATAATAATAATAATAATAATAATAATAATAATAATAATAATAATAATAATAATAATAATAATAATAATAATAATAATAATAATAATAATAATAATAATAATAATAATAATAATAATAATAATAATAATAATAATAATAATAATAATAATAATAATAATAATAATAATAATAATAATAATAATAATAATAATAATAATAATAATAATAATAATAATAATAATAATAATAATAATAATAATAATAATAATAATAATAATAATAATAATAATAATAATAATAATAATAATAATAATAATAATAATAATAATAATAATAATAATAATAATAATAATAATAATAATAATAATAATAATAATAATAATAATAATAATAATAATAATAATAATAATAATAATAATAATAATAATAATAATAATAATAATAATAATAATAATAATAATAATAATAATAATAATAATAATAATAATAATAATAATAATAATAATAATAATAATAATAATAATAATAATAATAATAATAATAATAATAGTAATAATAATAATAATAGTAATAATAATAATAATAGTAATAATAATAATAATAGTAATAATAATAATAATAGTAATAATAATAATAATAGTAATAATAATAATAATAGTAATAATAATAATAGTAATAATAATAATAATAATAATAATAATAGTAATAATAATAATAATAATAATAATAATAATAATAATAATAATAATAATAATAATAATAATAATAATAATAATAATAATAATAATAATAATAATAATAATAATAATAATAATAATAATAATAATAATAATAATAATAATAATAATAATAATAATAATAATAATAATAATAATAATAATAATAATAATAATAATAATAATAATAATAATAATAATAATAATAATAATAATAATAATAATAATAATAATAATAATAATAATAATAATAATAATAATAATAATAATAATAATAATAATAATAATAATAATAATAATAATAATAATAATAATAATAATAATAATAATAATAATAATAATAATAATAATAATAATAATAATAATAATAATAATAATAATAATAATAATAATAATAATAATAATAATAATAATAATAATAATAATAATAATAATAATAATAATAATAATAATAATAATAATAATAATCCCACTGTAACACATCGTAACCTCGGTTTTGCATGGCTTCCTTTAAGGAGCTTTGCAATAGTTCGTGAGATTAGATAATATCGTAAACAGAATGTAAGAGATCTGATGTGCTGCATTCACACGTCTTTCTCTGCCCTTGTGTAATTATTCTAACAAATGTTTAATTGCTCACGTTATATTATTGCTAATTTCTTGTAAGTGCAGGGTTAATTCGTATGGGAATGCATTAGGCCTTAAGGGATAGTCAACTAACTAAAGAGTCTGTCGTTTGTGACGTCCTTTACATTCCGTTCTCTTTGTATGAACAAGCGATAAAAATGAACATCGGCTTCCAACTTGAGCAAAGGTGTAGATACTAGAAAGTTCAGACAAAAGAGTATCGGATATAAGGTTTGTGTTTTTACGAAATCACCACTTATTGTACAGTAAGATTTTGTCTATTTCTAACGTTTCCAAGTTATGCAAATGTCAACCAGAATATAGAGGAATTCTGAGGAGCTCCCAGACAATTCAAAATATAGATTTCATTTATCATGAACATATTTTAAACGCATTGTATTTTAAGGAAAACTGTTAGTCATTTTTGTGAAAACACAAATTTCTAAAACTTTTCAAACCAAACGGTAGTATGGAGCGGGGGCTTCTTGAAAACGTTCTTGACGCGTATCAAGTATCTTGACGGATACTTGAAGTTGCAGAACTAAAATACCAAGTTTGGTATTTGATATAATAGGTCCTTTCAGTATATGAGTTATACTGTTCACAGAAATATACATACATTAAGCTCGCAAATATCAATCTAAAAGCGCTTTTCCTGAATCAGGGAAACACAAAGCTTGTATTTGCTCTGAAATACCGGAATGGATCTTTTTCTACTTACTATACGTATGCAGCAGATAAAAGTAAAGATAAGTCTGGCTATCCAGGAGAGGTCAAATAAAAAATCCTCAATTTTCTAAAACGTGTGTTTGATCTCTCGAAAATAAAGGCTTTGTAATACAATCAGAAAGACTTTAAAGATTTTTTCGGTTTTATACTTTCTTGTCTAATATGAGGTATGGAATTTTGCAATGAAGTACGACAAAGTCAGATCATTTTTTTCCATTATTTAATGTTAAGCCATATTTTAAGAACTAATGAACGTTCAGAAGGCGCTGTAGTCTTCCTCTTGAGGAATCTGTCGCTTGGTTCAAATTAATTCTTGAAATGCTCAGGTAATGAACACAAACAGTGCCAATGGAGTTTGTGATATTTATAAAGGAAGTCACTTAGGCTTAAGATTTAGAGCCATATTTATACCACTTTGGAAGCACTCCAAAATGTTGCGGAATAGAAAATGCTGGTCCAGCGATGCTTACTGTGTGCTATAATTTTCTTCATTATGCTAGCGACGCATTTTATGTCATTACGGTGACGTATTTTGCATGTTGATTAGAAGATCTAGATGAAAGTTTATGAAGTGCAGATGAATTCGATCAGTTCTCATTCTTAACACTCCTTTCTAGGATTGTTAGGTAAGTAGCCATTACAAGATTGAAGAAGATTAGTTTTGGAGCCTTGTTACACCTTAGAATTACGGTTGTTGTACTGATTTCCTCAAAATTACTTCAAGCTGCGTTTGACTTTTAAATCTGACATATTTTGGGCCTTTTACTTGGCTTCAGCAGTTGCTGAAAATCTCTGATTCATCCTTCAAAGTTTTAATACTTTTCCATTACTGATGGTTTTATGTCAAATGAAAGCAATGTCGCTTTCTTAGGATATGTTTATTTGACAAAAGAGACGTGTCGAATAATAGTGCCTCAGCGATAGCTTTAAAATTCCATTTTCTTTGAATTATAAAAAATAATAAAAGAACAATATAACTACTTAGAAATTCAAACCAATAACATGGAATATCTCGAAGGTGTTTAACTCCAATGAATGTATTTGACGGTGTACCAGCTATGGAATGGTCCCTCACAATGAAGAGCATGTCTCAGGCTTTTCCCAGAAATTACATAATATACGCTTCATTTGTCCTTAAAATATCTAAAACATATAGTGATTTCATCACAACTATTGCGTATACACAACATTCCTTTCTAAAGCCTAGAGTGGTATGACACACCACGTTATTTGTCCTTCCAAAGATACTACTTGTTACAACACCAAAAGTATTTTGCCCTGAGTAGTGATCCAGCTCGATAATGTAGAGATAGTACGGGATTTTGGGGCATTGCTGCCCTATAAATGACCACTTTGTTTGCTCTTAGCTTCTGATTAGCGACTTCTTCTTCGGATGTATTTACAAGTTTTAGAAGGAAAAAAAAAAGATTATTTGCTCTGTTGGACTGGATTCGGTTTTGAATTGGAGAAGGATTATGCACCAAGACTCAAGAACCTATTGCAGTCATTAAATCTCCAGAAGAAATAAATGAGGTGAGAGAGTGCGATAGATGACTAGATCTGTAGAGGGCGCGCATAGCGTGTTTCTAACATTTCCAGACTGAGCACCCTTGGCCGCGCCTTCAATGTTTCCCTATCCTAATTGTATTATTGAGCGGAAGGGCCCATTTCAAGGAGGAAACAGTTCTCTTCTCAAAGTATATTCACCATATATCGCCCAATAAACCAATCCTGCGATGAAACGGGAGGAAATCACAGATTTGATATTTCGTGGTAGTATATAGTGTTCCTCATCATTTGCCAAAAGGCATGGGAAAACTGTAACAAATAAACCCAAGTTCAGAGTGACAGGTCCAAAGGAAAATGAAACCCTACGAACTGAATATGAAACTCAGATATCCCGCTCGGTCTCACATGTTACAGTACTTTTTATTGTTTATCCCCTGTGTATTTAGCAATATACCGTCCACTGTATTATTTAAAACGAAAATTAAAAAAAAAAATTGTACATATGTATACTGGAGATACCCCAAGCCCACAAATTCTCAAAAAGTAATAATACTTTTGCATTTCTAAGCATAGCTATGAGAGTGACACTTCTTGCTGAAATATGTGTCGTGTAATCAGTCATTCAAATCTTGCCTATTTCTGCGATCTAAATCTCCTGGTGTTTCACTAGAACCAATACGATGCAACCGCGTTGTTGCCAGACTTCCTTCAACTTTGTTCGGTGTTTAGTGTTTGGGGTAAATACTATCGTAGGTTTACATCAGATAGAATAGAATCTTTCACTTAAAAAGTGACCTACACTCTTTCATCTATGTTTAACTCAAATTTGAGATACCTATAACCGTTCGCTGCTCATTTAGGTTTTTTATTATTATCCGCTATATCTTAATTGCTTCAACCTGGAGGAAGTTAAAGTCAATGACTTGAATCTACCTGACGTTCTATATATCCGTCTTTACCTGTTCCAGGATTGTTTCTAACAATACATGATATTCGTAACAAAGGATATTTCTTAAACTGGGAGTTTGGAAGATTGGTTTTATGTAGCTGTCTGGATGTTTCGGAGCAGAATTACTTTGTGCAAATCATTTACATTTTAATGTATAAAGTTATGCAACAAAAGCAGAAAATTGAGGAAAATGAAGCATTTAAGTTTATGCTAGAAGCATATTTATTACTGCATACTATAACCTCAACTATTACTAGACGTCCCTATTTAAACATCGTGAAGGGTACTTGGACTTAAAATTCAAACCATTGACTTAAATATATGATTACCTTTACTTATTTGTAAAGTAATTACACTAAGTGCAGAAAGTATTGGATTCCATCAAAACTTAGACGCAGTGATTTCCATGCAAATACAATTTTTTAAACCTTCTTAATAAAAAAAGGATTTTTGGACAAAAGTTGGTTTATTTTTCGTGTGCGTCTTTGCCAATGAATGTATTTGAGCAGTACAGCAGTAAAAGAAAATGCCAATTAAATTGTTAGCTTGATAGTTGTGTTAAGCATGTTCCAAGGATGGGAAATCATGACCTCCTGAGTACCTTCACACGCCAAACCTTCCTTTACGTGGAGAATAAGGCGAATATTTGTATTTCCTCAAAAATGGCTGTTATGACTGTGATGACCTCACCATACGTTTTAGACATTTTAATCACAAATGAAGTGTGTATTATGTATTTTCTAGAAAAAGCGTGCGGCATGCTCTTCATTGTGATGGACTATTCAATAGCTGGTACACCGTATTTTCTTTGAAGTTAAACGCCTCCAAGATATTCCTTATTGTAGGTTTAAATTTCTAAGCAGTTATATTATTCTTTTATTATCTTTTAATCATACAAAGAAAATGAAATTTTATAGCTATTATATAGCAGCAAGCCCTTAAGATATCTGACTGTCAGTTTAGCCTACTCTATTATTCAATTTCCATGATATTTACAAAGAAATAAGTTACAATATCATTTCAGTGAATGTCCATTTGACTAAAATTAACCATATAGAAGACTGTGCTTACAAATGAATATTCTTATATTCATTTGTAAACACAGTCTGTACAGGAGTGAGTATACACAGTCACGTAAGTGCAACACATTAGACTTCTCTGTAATCGTAGAGTAGCATTCTTATTACTCGTTCATCTTTTATAACAAAAAATAAGCTTGCGCGCACCTGAAATTGTATTTCGAGGTTTACAAGCGGCAAGCTTTACGTCCATAGAAAGCAATGTTGTCCCACCGCTGCTATTCGCTGGTGCACTATTAGTCGAAATGCCTCAAACGCAAAGAGTTTTGAATTAGATTATACGTAGCTGCCACTTAAATGTTGGGAATAGAATACACTTATGTCCTAAGAAATGATATCCTAATCCTAAGAAAGTGGCATTGCGTTCATTTTATATAAAACCATCAATAATGGAAAACTACTAAAATATTGAAAGATGAATAACGGATTTTCTGAAGAGATAGCCGAACGCAAGTAAAACCCCCAAAATATGTCAGATATAGAAGTCAAACACAGCATGAAGTAAATTTGAGGACATAAATTACAACAATCGTAATTCTGAGATGTAACAAGGCTTCAAACCTAATCTTCCTCAATCGTACGTACCTAACAAACATGCAAAGGAGTGTTAAGAATGAGAACTGATAAACTTCATCTGAACTTCATACATTTTCATCTACATCTTCTTATCAATATGTAAAATGCGCCGGTGTAACGGCGTAAAATGCGTCGCCAATATAATGATGTAAATTATACCACACACATCCTGTAAGTTCGGCTAGACCAGGGTTTTCTATTCTGCAACATTTTGGAGAGCTTCCAAAGTTGTATAAATATAGTTCAAAATCTTAAGCCTAAGTGAGTTCCCTTATACATATCACAAATTTTGTTGACACTTTGTGTTCATTACTTAAGCATTTGGTGAATCAAGTTTAACCAAGGGATAGATTCCTCAAGAGATAGACTACTGCGTCTTCTGAACGTGGTATCGCTAATCCTTAAAATGTGGCTTAACATTACATAGTGAACAAAATGATCCGACTTTGATATATTGCCCTAGAAAATGCCATATATTCGTCATCGTAAAGGATATTCTTTCCCAGAAATTTGTTGGCATGTTTTTGGAGATGTATTGCGAATATTGCCACAAACATTTTAAACTATGCTTGAGATGGAACGAGTTCTTGATACTTCATTTTTTATATTTAGTCATAACTAAAGCAGGCCGGGGTAAGAATACCCTGAAGATATGAACAGAATTGGTTCTTCCCTTCTTGCTTGCAGTAGCTACTAGAAAACATAACGCACGCAGTAGATGCAGCTGATTTTCCGCTTTGTGGACATGAGGGCGGACAAGTAGAGGAAAGTTTTGTGACACCTTGTGGGTACTGTCCTCCGAGCCTGACTTAATGTCTTAATGAAAAGCAGCTATTTCAGCGATATAGTAGTTCACTTACCTTTAACATGACAACAATGGAAACCTGTAGCATACGGAAAACCTCTCTTTGGCAGTGTTCCGTTGTTATCTACTCACTTATATAAAGGGAATTTTTTGCAATTTCCATTACCTTTGATAGAGCTGTTTAGAAATAATTCAAGGCAAAAAATAAATAGAATATATTTTATCATATTTCTTGTGGTGAAATTTCCCTCAGCTGCAGTCTACATATGTCTACCTCAACAAGCATTCAAGCAGTGTGAATTTTTGCGCAGTTGACATATATACATTTAACCGGAAATTAAACTGCAGAGAACCATTCAGCCCAAATGAAGTCTTTCACGTAAACAGATATCCCTTATTGCGTTAGAACAGTTGCAGAACGCTACGGCTTAAGTCCAGTTCAACGGACTGCAGTGGCGTGGCCGAGTTTTATTCTGCTCCGAGCAATGACAGGCACTTCCCAGAGTTGAAGTAACGTGTATAGTACGTCATATTAAACAAGAAGGGTATAAAATCCTAAAAGATCTTAGAGTTTCTGAGTTGCTTCTACTTATATTACAAAACCATTATTTTCGAGGGAGTAAACTCACTTTTTAAAAAAATTAAGTATTTTATATTTGACCGCTCCTGGATAACCGTAGCTATTTTTACTTTCTCTGCTGTATAATTACAGAGAGTAGAAAAAAGTCTATTCCGATATATCAGTGCAAAAACAAGCTTAGTGGCTTCCTGATTCAGAAAAAGTACTTTTAGCAAAATATTCGCGTCCACGTATGTGTATTTTCTGTGAAAAGTATCACTCATACATTGAAAGTACCTATATCAAATACTAAACTTGGTATTTTAGTTCAGCATCTCCAAGTACCCGACGTTTTCAAGAAGCCCCTAATCCAGATTGCCGTTTGGATGTACAATTTTCTAACAATTGTGTTTTCTCAAAAATTACTAACGATTTTATTTAGAATACAATAGGCTTAAAATATTTTCATGACAAATGAAATCCATATTTTGAATTTTCTGAGTACGCCCTTTGAAGTCCTCTACATTCTGGATGACATATGCATAACTCGAAAGGGTTAAGAAATAGACAAAACCTTACTGCACAAAAAGTGGTGATGTTATTAAAACACAAATCTTATATCCGATAAATTTTTAAGGAGTGAACAGTTAAAAGGATATTCTATATTACGAGTATTTACACATTTGCTCAAGTTGAAAGTCGATGTCCGGTTTTAACGCTTGCTCATGCAAAGAGAATGGAATGCAAAAGAGGCCACAAACGATCAGCTCCTTAAAGGGTCGACTATTCCTCAAGGCTAATGCATTCCCATACGAATTAACCTTGCACCACCCATGAAATTAGCAATAAGGTAATGTTTATCCCGATCGACATGACATGAGCAATAAGCGTTAGTTAGAATAGTTTCACAAGATTAGAGAAAGTCATACGAATGCTGCACATCGGGTCTCTTACATTCTGTTTACGATATTATCTAACCTTACGAACTATTGCAAAGCTCCTTAAAGGAAAACATGCAGAAATGACGGCACGACGTATTTTCAATGGCATTTATTCGTTTTCTATTATTGCTATTATTCTAGGACTATATGTAACATTTTTGTTTAATGTTTATTATTATTAGTCCCTATCATATTATTTACAAAGTCACTATGCACATTGAACAGTAAATTTAAACATTAATGCGACAAATCTGAGTCTTTAGCTAGCGATAAACAGCCTATAAAGCAATTTAGTGCGTCTGTAGTTCTTAGCTGTTGTATGTAAGAATTATCGCAACTTTGCGTAACTCTGCATGTTTGTTTCACTCAATGCAATTTGAAGGTCATTTTTATAGGCTGCATGTGTACCTGTGTTTATTTCATAACTAATGGTCTGTCGTTATGGACAGTATCTCTTGTTTCCCTTACACACAAGAGACCTCTTATTAGCATAGTGCAGAGAGCAATATGTTTACGTAGCACTGCCTGGCCATGACTCTATCATGACGTCATAAAGGGTTGAATTCAAAATGCTCATGTTCATTCATTTATTATATAATCCTAGTGATAAAATGGTATCACAAGACGAGTACACACACACACACACACACACACACACACACACACACACACACACACACACACACACACACACACACACACACACACACACACACACATCCACACACACATATATAGGTATATATAGGTATATATATATATATATATATATATAGGTATATTTTTAATTGTTCCACTTAACACTTGTTCCTTTAACTCCAGTGGTCATATCGCATATCGGCTGCCGTTCTCCTTTGGAACATATGGAAGGTGTTAACCTGTATTCGTTGGGTTCTTTCTTTAATCATTAGATCACGCACAAATTCGCGCTCTCAATCATACTTCCAGACTCTGCAGAAGATGAGGAATTATCTTGGTCAGAGAAAAATCCCCACTTCCAAAGCCGGGAATCGAACCCGGTACCCCTAGCACGGCAGGCAGGTGCTACACTGATATTGTTACACTGTGTTTTCTACTGAAATCTCAGAACTAAATTTCTGAGTGGAATGCAGAATTTTCCCTTTATCTGTAAATACGCAATGGAGAATTTAAAAATGTTATGGGTAATTACGGAATTCTTGGTAAATTGCCAGTCTAAAAAGTTAGTTTATTCTCTCCAAATTTAAGACACTTCAACGTAAACGGAAAACATTTTTATGGCCGTGTGCACCAATCTCGATCAAGATTTTACTGCGGTAGAATACTGACTTTACCGCGATGAGCGGTAAATTCTGGTGCATCGACGACGGTAAACTTCATCAAGGTTTTCATTACCGTTTAACTCTGACCAGCCGGGAACGGCCGATTATCGTCGATTAATTTGGCTCGCAATTGTAAAATGGTGGCTTTTTATTCGAAAGCGACAGTTTCGAGGACGATTTGTTATACATACAATGCACGTAATTATATACAGTTTCCGGCAAGTAATGCTGATGTAAGGGCTGTAATTGATAACTTTAGTGCAATTAGTGATTTTTCAGGAGCACTTGGAGCCATAGATTGCAATCACATAAGGATTCAGTGCTCGGCGTATGATAGTACTATATTTAGAAGCTCCAAGGTTTGAAAATGGAGAAATACCTCATGGATATTTACTAGGAGATAGTGACTATGGTTGAAGGCCATATTTAATCACACCGACTATAAACCCATAAACTGATGCTGAGCAACGTTGTAACAATGCACATATAAGAACCAGAAACACGGCGGAGAGGCAGTATGGAGATTGGAAAAGGAGGTTTGCTGTACTGTCATTGGGGTTAAGCTAGAAGTCCTCTTGGTTTTAGTTTCCATTACGTTGATACTCTGTTTCTGCTACGGCTGTTTATACTCGTGTTTGTGCTTCGACAAATGCTAAGTGAAAAACAAACGATAAATGACGAACACGAGGCGGCGAACTTCGGGTGTGTTCGGTTACATTTGAAACGAACTATGCAGACATTGAATAGAATATGGCTGTATGAGTAATGCAAATTTCCATAGTGTATTTTGACTCCCAATAAGTTGTTTATTTGTTTTCTGGGAGTAGTTGTTTGATTATGGGTTATATCAAGCACGTTTCATGGTTCAGACAGCAGCACAGAAAATAACACCTACTCCAAATTGAAGATTTGGCACTGTGCTGCGTAGTATTCTGTTTAGTCTTACAAATTAGTCTTCAAGTAGTTTATACCGGGCTAACCCAGGAAAAAATTACAACAGCAATGGTTAAATTACTAAATTCTAACTATTTATTAAAGTATTATATTCCTTCTTTAATTTACTGCAATGTATTATATAAGACATTTATTTACATTTAGTTTGTATTATAACGGAATATAAGGACTATACTGTGTCCACGGTTTAGTCAGATTTCCGTTCAGAATTGTGCGACACCCTCTGTGCGTATACACAACAATATCTCCCTACGTCCCTTTCATCTGGTTCTCTTTCTGAACAGAATCGCATTTGCTTATATAGGTGCACATTTGCAGACGTGAAAAGGATGCTCAGTGTGTTATACAAGTGGATGGATAGATACATCGTGTGTATTGCATACAACTCTTCTGTTGCCTGCCTGCAATATGAGGGAATCTCTTTGAGTGCGTCCGACCACGATCATGCTATCTTGAGATCTAGAAATCGTGCCTTAGCTAGCAATCATTGAATAACTTGTGTTCAAAATGTAGTTAGTGATACGTAGCAAAGCCTTGTACTTGGCCCTGCTTTTACAATTTTCCTTCGTTTGTTTTCTTTGCCACCTAAAGTAGGGAAGAAGTATTATACTTCACCATGGAATGGATGTCAAATTTTTATTTATTTATTTATTTATTTATTTATTTTTTGAGGAACCCTAAATCCATAAATGTACTCTTACAAAAATATCCTTATATACTTCTGAACAGCATAGCTGAAAACGAAAAGACTGATAAGTATCAAATTAGACATCGAAGTTCAGCATCCTCAAGAAAAGTAACACAAAGGCTTAAGCTGGGTGTAACGGGTTTGATTAAAATAAAACTTATTCATGTATATCTAGACCCTTTTGGAATAACCACTGAGGCATTTTTCTATCGTAATGCCTTTTGCGTAACTGATAAACCCTAAGATACACGAAACTTACTACACGTAAAAATGTAAATATGTTAAAGCACACAACTATGTCAAATAAATATTATTTTCCTGATTGAGGTATTCTGAGATTTTCTTTGTTATTTCTTTGAATTTTCATGTCCTATACTTTTGTTCCTGCCATAGTCAGCCAAAGATCATGGAATTTTCAAATCATTACATAGTGACAGTCTATGATATTGGTGAATGTGAATTGAGAGTTTATCTGGATTAAGAGAAGTAGAATCATGGTATAGGCGCAACGACCCGCTTCACATTCAAAATTCGAATGCTTTTTTTGGATCCTAACTCATTACGAAACGAGCGCTGGATTATTTAAAATAATAAAAAATAATTTTGAAATACCCTGATAAGGCTTTTCCCAGGATGTTTCCATATACTTAAAATATGAATGTTTTAGGCTCTTTAGAACCATATGAGCAATATTTCAAAAATTTCTTTCATTGTGATCTTCACATAAAGGACGATAAACTCACAAGAGATGAATAATACATTTAGAAAACTGAGTTTATAAAATCTTGTGAAAACAATTATAGTTTTTAATGAAGCTCAATAAACTGGTATTTTCTCTTTAGTTTAATTAATACTTAACTACTTTAGCCACAACATCTATATTTTAAATATTTTAGCCCACAAATCCTGGCATTTTTCTTTTCTTCTTTAAGTATAACTTTCCATGCAAAATAAAATGTTTTGGCAATGTGTTTTACGTTATTCAGTAGAGAATTATGTGTTATTAAAAATAGGGGTTTAGTTTTTATATGTTTATACACTTTTTGCTCTTTTCAGGTCAACAAAGTGGATGTCAAGTCGACAACAAAGAGCATATTCGATGCCTGCTTTCTCCATTATTCGAGATCGCAAACACCAGCTCCTCGAGCAGAAAGTGTTGACAGTTTAATTCCCAATGTTTGCAGTGCATCTCGGAAGCAGTTTACTTTCATACACAGTGGCAGTGTCTATAAATATAATTTATATTTTTCTATATGCAGGAATATAAATTTAGTTATCCTGCTTGAGCAGGCCCGACCGTTAATGTTTTGACTGGATATATCTTAACAAGTTTGCTGAATATTCCTAACGTACCGAAAATACATTTACGAATAAGTGACCACTGCATTGTTTTGTACTCTTAAAGATACCTGTCTGTGTAACTATACTCATCTATTTAGCTTTTAGAGAAATTTCCCAAACTGAAACTACTTTTCTAACCTTCTTTTGCAGATGTTTCATATACAACACTTCACTTAGAGTCAAGACAGCTTATTCACATTCTGAATGTGCAGGAGAATGGTGAAATTGTGTCATTGTAGCAGTTTCCCAACAAACAAGTCGTCACTTACCATTTCTTAATGTTAACGTAAGATCTATTCAATTTATATCTACGATAAATTTGTCACGCTTTCCTATTGCTCTATTTATTCCCGACTTTATTTATTTTTACTTGTTTTTTATTTATTTACTTATTTATTTATGTATTTGTTTATTCATTAGTTTATTCATTCATCCATTCATTCATTTACTTATTCTAGGTTTAAATCTGTAGTGGTCGAGTATTTATACTATTTACCGCCCACTAAGGCCACCCAAGTACGTACCCAGGTGTCGGCATGCAGGATTTGTGGTGGACTAACCGGCGCTTGGCGGATTTTCTTCGGGTTCTCCCGTCATTCTTCTACCAGCTGCTCCATAGTCAGCAGTCCTTCTATCCAATGCTCCGACATTTACTACCAACCATTTTTTTAGCCTCATACCAGGTGTCTGGCTGATCCCTTATTCTGGATGTTCTCTCCAATTCAGAGTTCAGGTGCTCACCTGACCACAGGCAAACAATTGTAAGTCATGAAGAGGAAAGTAAGGAATTGGAAAATGAAATAGAAATGCTTTACTTTTTTTCTCATTCTATCGGTTACTGGTAGTTTTTTATATGTGTTTGATTTGAGTATAGACAATGTGTCACTGAGTATTGTCAAAAGTGACTGTTTTGATTTACATAAAAAGTAGTTCATTTGACTGCAGAGGTATGTGTGACGTCACTCCCCCACTCCTTCACCCTCTGGATAGTGAAGCTGTACAAGCAGGTTTCTCTCTCTCTCTCTCTCTCTCTCTCTCTCTCTGCCTCTCTATTGTAACAACTATAGGCCTGAACGGACGTGTTTGTCCGCAGCATGTGAGGGCAGGTACCTGGCCTGTGCGGCCACCCATGTACCTTTCTTTATTGTAGTAAACCTTTCCTTGTCTAAATTCTAGTTTTTGGTATGTTGGTATCTAATTAAACCTTATAGAAAACCGCAAGCTTCCCGTAAAGCATGT
Source organism: Mantis religiosa (assembly GCA_030765055.1). Taxonomy (NCBI): domain Eukaryota; kingdom Metazoa; phylum Arthropoda; class Insecta; order Mantodea; family Mantidae; genus Mantis; species Mantis religiosa. The sequence continues at coordinate 193,520,952 of CM060948.1, read as the reverse complement.
GAATCCTACCTAATGAGCTATCCCCCATATACGATCGGGCCATGTGTTAATTATCCATTACCATCATTTGTTAGATCGTTATAATATGGTTTCCTTTCCAGGAATGTGTCGGATTTGTGTGTTGTATGGCATGATACAACCATGGGTGCCGCCCGCCTCGATAACGTGGTGGTAACATGTCTGCCTCACGTTCAAGAGGTCCCAAGTTCGAATCTCGGTCAGGGTGGGTTACCTGGATAAGGTTTTTCCGGTGTTTTCCCTTATCCTAAAAGAGGAATGTCGGGTAACTCCAAGCTCCATGGACTCCGGGCTCAGTTGAGCATCATTTCACCCATTCCATTCATCGTCAGGTATGACAACGTTGGAGGACGTAAATTAAAAAAAAATAATAAACATGGGTGTACCTTGACAGTTTTTCATTTGTAAGTTTGCATTTTTAATTAAACAGAGGCTTATATGATCAGTGCACACCAATATTTTATAATTCTTATGTGCCGTGGAAGCTGCTGTAGTGCAGATACATTAAACCACTCTTCAATTCGGTAATATATCATTAGTTTTTACGCTAGATAATCACCTTCATGCAACTGCAATCAAGTGCTTTTCACCCTAATCATATTGTGTTCCATATAAATAAGCGCTAACCAAATATACGAGGGATGTTCAAGTGAAAAGATGCGAAACGTCTTAACCAGACCGGTTGAAATTTGAATATGATGGCGACAAGTCAGTCGGAGCAACAGTCTCCCGGTTTAACACGTTCCACAGTGAGAAATCTAACACCTCGCTGTTGCCTAACTGTCGCATTGTCTAATGTGAATGCCATGGTGTCCTCTCACGCACTCCCGCGTCTATTGCACGGAGCTCACAACTGCCTGCTTCTCTCCTGCGTCATCTGCAACCACCCACGCATGCGCACCACCACTACTACGTTCGCGTCATTAGATGTCTCATTACCTTATCCCAAAGCGGCAAATTTCAATCGGTTTGGTTATTAAGACGTTTCGTACCTTTCCATTTGAACACCCCTTGTAAATATGAAATGGAAAGTCTGACCTAGGCTGCACGTCAGAATCATATTTTGAAATAATTTTTCTATATTTTGAAGCACTGTTTGCCATTTTCTGATCCAAATTCATTTAACGTATCTTTTAACTATCCTCTTAAATTATTTAGTTCTTTAAGTCATCTATTAAGAATTTTGTCTCATACTGCAGTATGCTTATAAATAACTTCAGCTGTTTTACCTTTTAGTGGTAGTGTGCTTTTAATAATTTTTTTATTATTTCCGTGTTTTTGATTCAGGCTCAAATAATTTAACTTAAAAGGTACTTTCATTTGGAAAAGATTTTCAATGGCTCCAAGTTTATGATCAGATCAGTTTCAATGAAATTGGTAAGAACATAATCTGTGTTTTATGCACCAGTCAAAATAGTTACTGTACAATGGAACACTGCTAGAGTTTTGTGTAGCGTATTCTGCAATTGCCTTTTAGAACTTTTATCATTCTCTGCTAATTTTTGTTAATTCAAACACGCATCTACTAAAATTATTAAGTTGCTCATTGTTGATAAGTTAGTGTAATTTCCTACATCCTAGTGTAACGGCATTTCGCAAAATGAGGAAGATAAATCAAAGTTTGAGAAATTTTTCCACTGTATATCTCTTATTTAGCCGTCTGGTATAAACTGAATCTGGTAATGTGTGTGACGTTGCTATTCTAAGCTTCTTTGTTTCATGTGTATCCGACAGACTGGACATAAATAAGAGATCTTTTTTTTTTTTAAATCTTACGTCCTCCAACGTTAGGTCGTATCGAACGGTGCATGAAATGGGTGAAATGATGCTCAAATGAGTCCGGGGTCCATGGGGCTTAGAGCTACCCGACATTCGTCTTTAAGGATAAGGGAAAACCCCGGAAAGAACCTTATCCAGGTAACTCACCCTGACCGAGATTCGAACTCGGGACCTCTTGAACGTGAGGCAGCCATGCTTAACCGAGGCGGGCATAAATATGAGATATACCTAATTCCATCTGTAAGGATTTCTTGGATAATATTATCTGCGTCTTTATAATCGTATTAGGCATTGTTCCTGTGTTGAATTTCCAGGCTACTCTTTAAAATCTTTCAGTTTTTCATTGAAATGCCCTTTAATTGCTCATTCTTATTATTATTAAAATAATAAGTGCATTTTCCTATGTATAAATTAGTTTAATTATATATTAACCCTGTTTTGTGATTATCATGTTGTAATTTAAGTTGTTTACATTATCGTCGTATTTGCAGTCTACACAAAATATGTGATTGCCAATATCAATCCCTTTCGCAGCATTATCATCATTTACTTCATCCTCGTTTATTAACCTTAACTAATATACACTCTACACATAATACTTGCAGTAAAGATTCTCTCATCCAGATTTATTTCGTCAAATCCATTTTCATCGTTAACATAACTTTCCAATATAATTTTTATCACTAGCTTCGAAGTATAATTTACTGCCAGTAATTTTGAAACACATTAAATGAATTCTTAGAAGTATCATTTATTGTCATTTTGTGTGTCTGAAATGATTGTCAGTAATAAAATAAGTAACTTTCTATGATTAAATGGGTAGATAACCTTCATACTATGCTGCGCCGTGGCGTAGTTGGTTAAGGCATCACGCTTTGTTTCCTTGCCTTGGAATGCGACCCGGGTTCTATCCCACCCCTGAGGGTGCAGATTGAAGTCCCGGATATAGGACTGGTGCCCACTCAGCATCATGAGGAAGTTGAGTATTTTGTGAGAGGTAAGACAACTTTCTGGCTGGAGGTGCCCAGATGCTGACTACATCTCCTCCCTGTATCGGTAGGATAATCGCCCACCTTTACCTTACGTATGTGGGTGTGAAGCCGGCAGTCGGGTTGGTAGTAGTGCCACGGGTTTTCTACCTTCATAGTACTAACCAATAAAATCAAGTATTCAGTTTTCTACTTGCACTTGCAATCTTACCCGAAACATTATATGTTCTTTAAGTTTTGTTGCTGTCGTACAATACATATGGACATGAGCAGGGACTCTTCTTTGTACGCAATTATAAATTCCTTAAATAAGCATTCATTATGTGCAAAAATACTCGTCTCAATTTTAACTAGATGCGTTATTACTTATTCCAGTTTTTCCAATTAATTAAAGGTGTATTTACCATCTTTTCTGGGTGTAGATATGTCTTCTATACTGGAATTATGTCCTGTTCATTCGTGATTCAAACAATTTCTTTGTAGCATTCAAAGAGGTGCCATTTTCTTTCCCATCTACCTCAGTGATAACGAAATTAAGGATTACAATGAGTAAAGAATTGTAATGGATTTCAAAGGAATGTTGGATATTTGTTACAAAACATGCAGGGGCAGGTGGTTGAGTTGTGTAACAAAAGACACGGGGGAAACAGTGTTCCTAGCTAAAATTCTCACTGAATGACACTTGACTTCGTTTGTAAAGGTATTCTTCGGACCCTTAATAATGGCATGGCCGAGACCAATAATCACAATGGACAAAATAGCCACAAAAGGGAGTTTTGGTGTGAATAAAGGGCTTCAAGAGGTGAAAGTCACACACGCGCAGCTGTGTGGGAGGGACAGTCTGTGGCTGGCGGACGATTAAGACGGTCATCTGCTTCTGTCTTGGGCGAAGGCAGACCAGAAGTGATGAGAGAAGGTATCTGTCGGTTCAGACATGAATAACGAATTAAGTGTTAGCGAGTAATAAGCATTCTGCATACAGTAACTCTAAACAGTGAAATATTGATAAACTTGGTCGGCAACTTCGAGTTTGATGTGATGATAAAAATAAGCAGTCATTAAACCTGTTTGAAACGGGCCTTCCATTGTCATTAGAAACATTCTTACTCCCATACATATTCACGCATACCATTTGACGGAACTCATTGCTCAACCCTGCTCTAACTAAATTTGCACAAAACTGGCGCGCCATCGTGGGGCTCGATTCGAGTAGGAGGTTTGACACGAGGAGGAGGTTTAAAGGTTCGTCACGAGAAGCGGGTTCGTCACGAGAAGGAAGTTCAACCCGAGAAGGAGGTTCAACACGAGAAGGAGGTTCAACCCGAGTGGACGTTTTTCAGTAGACAGTAGCAGTGAGAGTTCAGTCGTCTGCAGTGCTTAGTAGCGAATGCAAGTCAGTTGTGTGATGTGATTCATCGTTTCTGTTGCGACCCTTTCCACGAGTCAGATGTGTTTTGTTCTTGCTTTAAGCTTGCTTTGAGCTGCTAATAGTGGACGTTTTTCAGTAGACAGTAGCAGTGAGAGTTCAGTCGTCTGCAGTGGTTAGTGCCGAATGCAAGTCAGCTGTGAGTTGTGATTCATCGTTTCTGTTGCGACCCTTTCGACGATTCAGATGTGTTTTGTTCTGAGTGCGTGTGACAGTGTAAAGTTTGCGCTTCAGTGAGCGCCTATGTAAGTGAATATATTTAGAAACATTTGGTCTCATCATTAATTATTTGGTGCCAGGAGTGGAATCGAAATGCGATGGACAAAAAGTGCAGACCGTGATATATGAAATTGACAAGCTGAAGAGTGGAATGAAATTCTCGAAAGGACAAAATGGGGAACGAAATAAGAACATGCAATTCTGCAATGCGAAAGGTGGGAAGTAAACTATCGGCAATGAATTTCCAAAACGAGGCAATAAGGACAGAAATGTCTATGACGAAGGACGCACTATTGATAAAAATTTACGAATAAGTGGACGAAAGACGTGGAAGAGCTTTTGCAATCTGAGCAAATCCCATCGTACCACCAGCATACAAACGTGTTCCGCGAGCAGTAGGTGACTTAAGACTAAACACAAGCACTCATTTGGAAGCTTTTAAAGTCATAAGTGTACTATTTTTGACACACTATGCGTTTATTAAGTTACATGATTGTCTTTCCATCCGTCCAAAATGGTTTTATTTTCTGTAAATAGGAATGTTGTCCCATTATACCATTACTTCTGTCAATCGTAAGTGATTTATTTTTTCTCTTTTGAAAATAAAATCCATTATTTTCACCCAGCGATAAAAGGTTAAATATTAAAAGTTGTTAAACCTACATCCTCACGGACCTTTCTGCATCGACAGAATTGTAGGGGGATATTTTGAAAAAATAAATGCATGAAATTAGCGTCGTATGGCACAAAGCACTAAATCATTAAACTTTACTTCTCTGATGGTTCTGTATGTATGGACCGTTTGTCTTCTCTTCCATGGTGTAGTCATGAGACGTTCTTTTCTTAACCTAAAACCTCTAAGCCAACTTGCGCCAATAGCCTTACAAATTTTGCAACAATGGAGGAGTCACCATCGAATTTAGTTTTTCTTTAAATGTTCAATAATTGTTTTTCTTTGGCCACTGTTAATCATTTCGCCCAATCCTTTCTGAAATCTATTGCGCTCATATTACGTTAACAGCTGCAGGTTAAAGAGACTTTGTAAAATTCGCAAACACCTCAGATACCCTAAATATGGAAAATGATAGCATTCGCGACCTACCTATATCAGTCCCTTGAATTCCCATAGCACATCTGGTGACCAGGTTTTGGCCTTTGCCATGTCTAGGAGGACATGATAACCAGGTTTGTTGGCGTTATGTGCTTGCCCGCTACAAATCATATCCAGTACGAGTTCTGTTCAAAAAGCATCGCTAACTTTATGTTTTTTTCAAAAAGTATTTATCTATTCATGAATATCTATTTCCCACTTCAACGTAGTTCCCACCAGATATTACACACTTGTTCTAACGTTTCTTTTCTATCCTCGAAGCACTTTAAAAATAGTTTTTTCTTTTATTTTTTCGTGATTTTATTCAGCTTCTCCTTCGAAGCCGTCCTTATCTCCTCAATCGTGGCTGAGGAACGCCACGCAGTTTTGGGAACAATGTCTCAGGGGGCCAAGTCTGGGGAGTAAGGTGGCTGCAGCATCATAAGTGTGTTGTCTTTGGCCGAAAATTCGCGCACAAGCAACGATGTGTGAACAGGGGAGTTATTATGCTGCAAAAGCCATTGCATCCATTGGTATGATTGAGCTTTAGTTTCCACGTCATAGCCATAAACCCATAATTTTTCACCAGTTATGGCCCTGCGGAGCAAATTTGGGTCATGGCGGACAGAGTTCCACAGCTCCTTAGCAACGTTAATGCGATTGTGCTTTTGGCCGAAATTGAGGAACTTTTGTACGAATTTTGCGGCGACCCGTCTCATGCCCAAATCATTGGTCAAAATCGAATAGCACGAGCCAATCGATATGTTTAGATCCTCGGCAACTTCTCTAATGATAACTCGACGATTGGCCAAATCTATTTTCTTTACTTCTTTAATGTTATCGTCCGTGGTGCGGGCGTTGCGGACCCTTAGCACTCGTGGTACCTCTGACGTTACTAAAGGAACCTTGGGCCGAACAGCCGATGCCCTCCCGTACGGGAGTTTTTTTGGACTGTGTTGGAATCGAGGGGGCAGTGTGTTCCCGACACCTGTAGGAGATCGGGTACTTCCGGCCAGGCTTCGGCCGCGCAGAGGGCGTTAGAGGATTACCTAAGTAGTCCCGGATACTAGCCTGCTTCGGTAGTCTTCTCTGTGGCGTATCCACTTCCACCCAACTTGACGTTGTTGTCATGAGGGGGGGGGGGCGGCTTTATACAACCTAGGTATTGCCCTAATGGAAAGCACCCCGGAATCCGTCTCCCGGGTGTCAGAGACCGGCGTCTTCGGACGTTGGGAGTAGAGCTCGGTTTAACAATGTTTTCGTCTGTTGTTGGCGAGCTCGGGCGTCCGGGATTCTCTTCGTCGGTCACATTTTCTTGACCCTCTGAGAACGTTTTGATCCACCGATAAACGTTGCTTTGGTCCAAGGTAGCTTCACCATATGCCACAGTCAACATTCGCAATGCATCTGCGCACTTAATTTTGTTTTTCACACAAAATTTGTTACAGATTCTTTGTTCCATTTTTTGGAATAGACAAAAATGGAAGACCAGCCAAAAGACGTCCAGAGCAAAATAGCTGTCAACAATTAACTGAACAATCAACTTGTCAACAGAAGTGAAGGATATGAATACCAACATAACGCCAAAAAACAATTGAAAATCGAATATACGTAGCCCGCGAAATTTCAAAATTCTTGATACTTTTTGAACAGACTTCGTATACTGTTGATTTATGGTGTCATTGGCTCTGAAGAACCTTGAGTGTAATAAAATATTATTTAATTATTTTCTGGTTAATTTTGTTGCTAACAGCTATTAGTGGAATTTCCACCCTATAAATGAAAAATCCTGACAATCTCTTCTACATTTCATTTAGTTTAGATATATTTAAAAAATCCAGGTACCAATGCTGCTTGTTAAATAAAGACTTAGCTAGACTTTTTCATTGCACTTATTTCTTTTAAAAGCAGAGTGGAAAAAGAGGTTAAAATATGCTTTTGACATAACTTTACATTCTATTATTTTAGTACATCTGTAACTAAATTGCCCGCCTCGGTAGCCTAGGTGGGAGCGGGTCTGCCTCACGTTCAAGAGCTTTCGAGTTCGAATCTCGGTCAGGGTGAATTACCTGGATACGGTTTTTTCTTGGGTTTTCCCTTATACTGAAAAACGAATGTCGGATATCTCTAAGCTCCATGGTCCCTGGACGCATTCGATCATTATTTCACCCAATTCGTTCATCGTGCGATATGACATAACGTTGGAGGACGTAAATTACAAAAATGTAAATAAATTAAATGTTGTCGTTCATATTATCGTGTTTTAAACACATTTTAAACGAAAATGCACACATTTAGTCACAAAACACATACATCCATTTGGCAAAGTGCATTTAATTCTTCTATAAGAAAACCATGTTGAATGAAAGCACGTTATACATTCATGACGTCAAATATGTGTGCATTGCCATTCCCCTTTTTCAAAGGCGATGGAAGTATATGCTTCCACTAATTTTAAAATTCACATTCTAAAGCTTCATTAAGATTTTTAAGCAGCTTAAAATATAGAGGCTCTAAACTTATATCACTTGTGTAATTGTGAACGTATCTATTATTTTGGTACCGCGAACAGGATGCTTTGTAACATATCTAAGACGCTTCGTCATATTTCATACATCCTTGCAGGGGAGAAGAGATTGCATTTCATGTTAGATTTGACAAGCAGAGCCCAATAATCTGTCTTCTCAAAGAAATGCATATGTTACTTGTCATATGATATATCACCTGAAGAGTCTTTCAGATTCACAAAAGGATTCCACGACATGGGGATTCTTGTAATATAAGCACGCCCTATCATATTGTGAAGAGTACTCAAGTTCATCTCAATTGATGTATGTTCACTGTTAAACTCAATGTATGCTCTTTTGTTTTGTTGAGGGGTTCTAGTTTTTTGATAGTCTTCTTTGAAATTTATGAATAGAACTTCCTTTACAGCTTCCAATATAATTTCCCCACTTGGAATTCAAATTATTTTAAATACATTAGAATTAGGGATAAAAAGTTTAGATATTGGTAGGTATGTTATCTCTTCTTCATCTTAAGTATTGCTATTATACCATTACTCATCGCAATTTGACTTTTCTAAGCAGGTTAAATATTTTGTTGCATTAAAAATCATAAACTTTTATCAGTGGTATTGAATATTGTGACTTTGTGGGTTCGTGGAATAAAAAGTCCAATTACACCACTCAACAATGTTCTTTATTTCTACCGACTGACAGTTTAACACTTGCCGATTACACAGAAATACGTAATGCACACAATTACAATTTACCAGTCCGTCCGTTACAATTTCCTTGTACTCGCGGTTACGTAAGCTCCGGTACACATTCACAGTTACGCACAGTCTTCTGTTGCACAATCCTTCCGTTCAAGAACACGTCACTGACTAACTCTTACACCAAGAACTGCGACTGTCTTCTCGCTCACACTAACCAACTGATTGACCAACTCAAACCAACAACTGAACTGACTAACTGTCTGTAACCCTCTTTATATCGGAATATCGCCGCTTTCTAGTGACCAGGAGAATGTTCCAGACTCCGTAATTTCTGGAACCAGGTGGGCAGAAAAACAGACCGCCAATTATGTTTCTTTCCCCAGTCGTTCCTGTCACCACTATAAGACAAACGAGGGGAGGGCGTAGCTAACATTGACCTCCCCCGTCTTCCGCTCGCAGCTGCTTTACAGGGTGTTCCAAACGGTCGCGTTACACTGCTCCCTCCTCAAAGCTGTTCGTCCTCGAACAACCCCATCGTAGCGTGCGAGGCGGTCCAGGTGTACCACCAGGATCTGCCCGGAGTCTGAGCCAGAAGTAGCGCTGCCGTAGTTTGTGAATCATTCGGTTCGCTCCCAGGTGTCCTCCTGAAGTACCGGCGTGCACTTCCTCCCAGATTTCCGGGACCTTACTCCGGGGAAGTACCAACTGTCCTCTCTGCGCCTTCCCATCGGGTGACTCCCATACCCGGAACAGCACGCCCACTCTGGTCTTCAACGAGTCCCATTGGGCCCAGTGCGACTTGTAGGTGGCGCTCCTCGGTGCGATGTCCTCCCAGGTCGGTCTCGTCCCTGCGTCCACTTCCCTCACGAGTGGCCCCAAGTCTGCGTCCGCCAGCTGCTCCCTCCTCAGGCCTGCGCTATCCCAGCCTTCAGCAGGCACTGCCACAACTACTCGGACTGCTGCGGCACGCTCCTTCTCTTCCACTCTTGTGCGCTCATGGCCGTCCTGGATCTGCGGTAGGACACCTCCAATGCAATGATCGCTGGCGTCGGTGTCCACAATGAAGGCGCCACCCGGTTGTGGGAAACCCAAAATTGAAGCACTGCACAGGGTCCCCTTCGGGTGCTGGAAAGCGTCTTCGGCGTCCTCCGTCCACACATAAGGCCGGTTTTCCTCCGTCAGGCGGGTGAGGGGTTTTGCGAAGTTGTCGGCCTTTTCCTCTAAATCATTAAGGCGGTCGTCTACTTGACCCTTCCGCTCGCCCAGCTCCGTCACGTCATCCCTCACGCCGGCCAACCGTTCCTCAAACTTGGCGGCGAGGACCTCGTTCGCCTCCCTCATCTCTGTTGTCAGTTCGGCCATCTTTGCGGTCATTGTCGTGGCCAAGTTGTTGCTTGCCGTTTCCATCTTCGCTGTTAATTCGGCCTTCATTTCTTCCGTCTTCGCTGTTAATTCGGCCTTCATTTCTTCCATCTTCCCGGTGATGTTGTCGTTGGCCGTCTTCACTTGTTTCAACTCGGCGGTGAGGCTGTTTTTTGCCGCTTCTGTTTTCTCTGTTAACTCGTTCATCTTCGCCAAAAGCATTTCCAATGCGGATTCCATGGCTGTAATTTTCGGTGATGTTATCTTCCCGCTTCCTGACACCAGTGTGACTTTGTGGGTTCGTGGAATAAAAAGTCCAATTACACCACTCAACAATGTTCTTTATTTCTACCGACTGACAGTTTAACACTTGCCGATTACACAGAAATACGTAATGCACACAATTACAATTTACCAGTCCGTCCGTTACAATTTCCTTGTACTCGCGGTTACGTAAGCTCCGGTACACATTCACAGTTACGCACAGTCTTCTGTTGCACAATCCTTCCGTTCAAGAACACGTCACTGACTAACTCTTACACCAAGAACTGCGACTGTCTTCTCGCTCACACTAACCAACTGATTGACCAACTCAAACCAACAACTGAACTGACTGTCTGTAACCCTCTTTATATCGGAATATCGCCGCTTTCTAGTGACCAGGAGAATGTTCCAGACTCCGTAATTTCTGGAACCAGGTGGGCAGAAAAACAGACCGCCAATTATGTTTCTTTCCCCAGTCGTTCCTGTCACCACTATAAGACAAACGAGGGGAGGGCGTAGCTAACATTGACCTCCCCCGTCTTCCGCTCGCAGCTGCTTTACAGGGTGTTCCAAACGGTCGCGTTACAATATTCTATGTAGTATAAACCTGATGCAAATTTAAGTGTACACCAGTGGACAACGGCTTCTAGAACTGCGACGTATTTCAGTCGGGAGCGAGGCCTGCAGTGCGTGTGACGTCAGCCGAGAGCCGTGTATAGTACCCAGCTGCCTATATAAATGACACTGTGAGGGTTCAGTCAAGTGTAGCGCACTCGATGTCAACAATGTAGCTGCCACGTACAAAGTGGAACTGTTAAATTTACAAGGTGACGATTTATTGAAGGGAAAATATAGACACAAGAAAGACTTGGGTGATTTTACAAGAATGATCCCCAAACCAGATTTCCGAGGTTGTATTAACTTGCCACACGGACACTGTGTATGTTTGGCTCGACATACTTGTGCGAACAATTTGTTGTTGTTATGAAATTAACTAATTCCATATCCCGAAGTATCTTGTGGGATCACAATCTAACATGCAGCATTTGATTACAAATTTCCTAAATGTTACGTCTTGATGTTGATAAACTAATTAAAGAAAAATGAAACAGAAAGTGTCGGAAAATATCCGGTAATTATGTTCTGAATGGGTCTCCTGTAATTTGCAGAGAAAATTACTTTATCTTTTATTTTATTTACTTTATAACATGCCTGACCTTCGGATAAATTACGAGTTGAAGTTTTATATACATTCTCACAGCACAGAGCCAAAACGTAATTGTTTATAAACTGTGACTGATTGTGTAATTAAAGCAATCAGCATTAATACTACAAAACCCAAGATATAAGTTGTACATATTAATGCTTGATGCGTTTTCTGTCCTTCATAAACTGCTGGAGCCTCAACACATCAAACTATTTCATTACTCTTGGGCATCTGAAATCAACGCGCTTACGTCACAAGCTAACCTGCCTTTGGTTCGGGAGCATATTTGGCGGTTAGAGCTCACGGAGCTGATGTCACACCGCCACTACCTGTCTTCCCCTGGTATGAACTAAAATATTTCTATCGTTAAATAAGCGCTTAACTTAAGCAGATATATTACATTTAAAACTGAGTGAAAAGAACTTATTGTGACAGGTTTGTTAAGTCGTTTTTAAAAGAACAGAAGAAAAAGTTTGAAAGTAACAGATTTCCACTTAGAATATTTCGTGAGTGTATGACTGCGTGGGGTTTAGGGTTTCGTCAACAATTAGGTACATTTGGACTTGACTGTTTTGTGTTACACTTACATAAACGGCTTGTAGTTTTGGGCGATCAATAATAACTTTGTTATTTGTAATGTTATCTGATGCTAACAGCTAACTGAAGTATCAAAATAGCTCTATATTACTAACCTTCAAAACACTGTCTGCTCCACTTTAGTTTTAAATAAACCAAAATCGATTAAACCAGAGCCACAAAAATTCACTGCTATTGATTACTTTTACCTAATTTTTGGAAAACACTAAGAAGTTGATATCATAACAAACTGAGTAGCAAATTAAAGAGGGCATCCAAACCAATATAAATTGAAGCATATATTACATTAAAAAAGTGTTTAGATGAGAAGGCGGAAGTGCTGTCGGCGAGTTTCGCCGTTAGTCTAATATGAAGATATGAGGGATGCGGGAATTAAATGTTTGTAAGATATAAAGTACACAGAGAGAATGTGCAATGCTGAAAACGTAACGATAACTTATTTACAGTAAGAATATAGTAAATGCCAAACAAGCACGTCGCGATTTTTCTTTTCCTTTTGTAATTTACGTCCTCGAACGTTGTCATATCGGACGATGAATGGAATGAGTGAAATGATGCTCATATGAGCCCGGGGTCCATAGAGCTTAGAGTTACCCGACATTCGTCTTCCAGGATAAGGGAAAACCCCAGAAGGACCTTATCCAGATAACTCACCCTGACCCAAATTGAAACTCGGGACCTCTTGAACGTGAGGCAGACACACGTGGCGATAGTTAATGGCATTGGCTGGTAGGTTTTAATACTCTTGTGTTTTTCCACAATATAGTTCCGCAGTTCATTAAGCTTCTAGCTTTACCTGCTTTCAAAAAGCCATTCAAGTGATAATATATAATTATGGATTTGAATTAATGTGATAATATAGTTAGTTACTAACACTCCCCACATGGCAACCTTGGCCTTCGGAGTAACCTCACCCCACCAAGTGATGACCGGACCCATTTCTCAGGTGGAGGCACCCAGAGGGCGGTGTCCATTACCTCCGATGATAGGGTGATAGTGAAGATGGCGGTGAGGTGAGAGGATCTACAGTTTTTACCGTGGACTCCGAACCACGTTGGGCATAGGGGATACTTCACGTGTGCTAGACAGAGGTGAAGGCGTGGATAGGGCCGACTTAAAATCGCCAACCCCAGAGCCGGGAATCGAACTCGGGACCCTTAGAACGGGAGCCGCGAACGAAACCACCGCGCTACCCCGGCGCCCTTCATGTGATAATATAATATACCGCAATAACAAACCTTATATTTTATGGCTAATCGTGGAAAATGAGTTTTATTTTGAACACCACGTGGTCAATCCTAGCGTTGCCAGTTGACTCAGCGCTATCTTAGCGTGCGAACTGGAAGCAGGATCGGCTACAAATGGTGTTGTTAATCACGTACGAGGAAAGCCTTTAAGGATTGGTAAAAGAAAATAATTATATTGAATGTATTCAATAAGCTTAAAGAGAAATATCCTACCATGGCCATAAACGACTTGGTAAAGCTAACATCAAAATTTACTGAAATGTAAATGGCAGCATTTTATAGCACACGAAAAGTGTAAGCTCCTTCATTGACAGTAACAACGCCAGGGAAGGAACGTAAGCATAAGAAGCCAGTGTTGAAACAATGTGATCATTTTGTGAAGGCAGTTGTGCATGATTTCCCCCACCTGCTATCATAAAAAAAAAAAAAACGTCGCCTGCTGAGTAGTGACGTTGATTAAAAGTTTCTAGGTGTAATCTCTTCTTAAAGGAACAAGCTTCGAATTCATTTGCCGCAATAAAAAGCGTAATAGTTGAAAGAGAGGATCTAGTAGAGTGGCAAAGGTGGTACTTGCGGGACATAAGACAATTCAGAATGGAGGAGCGTTCTCCAAACTACTTAGATGTAACGTGGTTTAATGAGGGCCGCGTGCCCTCCAAGGTATAGAGTGACAGTACTGTTTAATGGAAAATATATGTATTTGTGTGCAGTGTGAGTATGGGATTGATAAATCCTAGCAGAAAAGCTCGGCGCTTAATTATCTTGCATATCGACGATGGTGACTTGTGTTCGAGTCTAAAACGGCGGGTGATAATCATGACGAAACGATGGGAGATGTGTTCAGGAACTGTTTTATAAATGTGCTTCCCAAATTCAAGCCTGGAATTGCCATGATAATGGACAGTGCCTCTCACATTTAGTAAGAGCGGAACGTATTCTAAACAATACACAGGAAACACTGAAGTGTTATCTTGGCTCAGGTGTAAGAACATTACCTGTGACGAATCAATGGCAAAAATTGATCTGTTAGGGTACAAGCTTTTATCAGTTCATAGTAGGTCTACACTACACATTCTAGCTTAAATTTAAATTGGATAAGCAGACATAGTTTGTCATTGTTTATTCTAGTGCGGGCTGGTCTATATTGACGTCACGAAGTTCATAAGATCGAAGGTGCTCACTGTATTGCAAAACGAAAGGGCAGCCTGTTTGTGCTGCCTCGGAAACACGTTTAGTTCATTGGTTTAGAATTCGATTCCTGGCATGCATGTTTTCAATAACACTTCTTTTTAATATTTACCTGCGACAACATGCGACCTTAAGTGACATTTTACGCAGGACAGCCATCTTTGTAGCGAAGGAATTTCATTGAACACTTCAACATGTCAGCAAAATACTGTAATGAATATTCTTTCCATTAGAATCGTGTACGAGTCTGGAAATACTTGTGTCATATTTGACGACTCTTCTGCTTTGCTTATGGTGATGTACATAAAGGTGAAATATATTGTAAACATGTAATAATGGCATAAGCTACACGCATACATATTATACTATGCAAAATATAGTGCCATATCATTATGTTTTACCTGTACACTTAATTCATGTTCATTAACTGCGAAGTTGAACCAAAACATGCAAACATGAATGGCTGCAACTGCGCTTTATTTAACAATTGTGAAAGTAAAACTATATCTTGAAGATCTGTAGATGAAAAAACCACGTTCCCAGGTGCTATCGTCTCTTCTCTATCACTTCGGTGTCAGAAACTTCAAAAGGAGAGTGGAGTCTCTATAATAGTAACGAGACTTATGCAATAGGTATCCGGTAATCGTTTAAAAAGTTCGAACAGTCAGATTGGCCAGCAGAGAAGCTTAAAACTGTAATCGCAAATAATAGTTTACATATCTCAACAATATTTTAATAATATAATAATAACAAGTGTAATTTTAGCAGGTTTTCAGCTTACGGCGTTTTTCGGGCTTTGTATGCCAATACTACTACTACTACTACTACTACTACTACTACTACTACTACTACTACTACTACTACTACTACTACTACTACTACTACTACTACTACTACTACTACTACTACTACTACTACTACTATTACTACTACTACTACTACTACTACTACTACTACTACTACTACTACTACTACTACTACTAATAATAATAATAATAATAATAATAATAATAATAATAATAATAATAATAATAATAATAATAATAATAATAATAATAATAATAATAATAATAATAATAATAATAATAATAATAATAATAATAATAATAATAATAATAATAATAATAATAATAATAATAATAATAATAATAATAATAATAATAATAATAATAATAATAATAATAATAATAATAATAATAATAATAATAATAATAATAATAATAATAATAATAATAATAATAATAATAATAATAATAATAATAATAATAATAATAATAATAATAATAATAATAATAATAATAATAATAATAATAATAATAATAATAATAATAATAATAATAATAATAATAATAATAATAATAATAATAATAATAATAATAATAATAATAATAATAATAATAATAATAATAATAATAATAATAATAATAATAATAATAATAATAATAATAATAATAATAATAATAATAATAATAATAATAATAATAATAATAATAATAATAATAATAATAATAATAATAATAATAATAATAATAATAATAATAATAATAATAATAATAATAATAATAATAATAATAATAATAATAATAATAATAATAATAATAATAATAATAATAATAATAATAATAATAATAATAATAATAATAATAATAATAATAATAATAATAATAATAATAATAATAGCCAGGGTTTATCTCAATGTTTAAGGTGTTAAAAGAGATAAATGGATACAGAAAAGAAACAAGACGAAGAAGAGGAAAGAAGTGTATTGCGTACCTTTTGAATTGATGTTTGCCGATCAGTATATGCTTTTAGAAGTGACAAATATTGTTTTAATGCCCGTGTTAATTCAGGAGATTTGATGAACGAGATTGACTAATGTTCGCGTGGTAGAGACTTTGCTTACTCTCTTTATTTGTAGTATTACACCAGTTGCTTAGAGTACTGTGCTGAATACAATAAAAAGGTACGAAAACAAATACCCAAAACAAAATTCAGTTCCTGAAATAATGTTTCTGCAACGAAAATGAATAGTATGTGAAGCGAGCTTAAGAACACAATACGAGAAACAGAGCACTAGGGTTTGGAAGGTGCACTTTTGTTAGCAGAAAATCTTGAGAGACGCGACTTCGATTCCAGATGTGACGTACAAGTGGTTGGCCTAGAATAAACAATATTTTCCCGAAGATGTTCTAACATTTGTGAAAAGAAAAAGGTATACGCCTGATTATCAGAGCCGGAATTTTGTTGATATTTTGTTGTCCTTATGAAGTATGCATTGCTCTTAAGTATTCGAAATCTGAGCCCGAATCTCGGAGTATAGAAATATTAATTGCGCTGGACTCGTTAAAATATTTTTGTTTTTTGAATTTTGTGTCATATTTTAACTGTTACGTCTCTTTTAGTCATGTCTTGCGTTTTACTTTCTGTGCTGTTCCTTTCTCTTCTATTTTGTACGAAATTATAACTATTTTTTTTTTAATTTTTAACATGTACTACTAATCTAATAAAATAAGTGGATATTTGATCAGAGGTCGAAAACGTATAAATTGGCAGTAGGTATCTTACCCATACTGTACATGTTGTCGCAGCAAGTAATTGTCCTGTTTCCAATATACCTCTGTGGTTAAAATAAGAAAGCCCGCTCGACAATGTGCAAGTTGAAAGGCAAGAGTTTGATTTGCTGTCTTTACTGTAACAGATTTAATTATTTGAAGATTTTTTTAGAAGAAGGTTTGGTGTTCAGTACAATTTTAATGGTTTCATTTAGCGATGCCTAAAATAATGTCATGTAAATCATGTTTAAGATGATTATATCTGAATTTGTACATGAGGTTTTCTCAAGTCGTTCAAGTGTTATTTTGTAAGATGTGCGAAACAAAGGTATCAATCCAAAGAAAATCCACTCTACAGTAGCATTTAAATGAAAATAAGCAAACATATGCAGGAGTGGAATTTTCAAGAAGTCGAAGTCCGGGAAACTTTACTGCAACAAAGTGTGTCAATGAATGAGAAGAAATGAACGTTTAATTCTGCAAACCTCCTACGTTATATCTTGAACAATGTTAAATTGAAGAGTTTTTAGGACATTTCAGACGTATCATACCATAAGACTCAACTCTTCGGTACATAAATGTCCGCTTATGCCAAAGTGTTTGAAAAAGTTCGCAGATAATGCCCAAAAAAAAAAAATAGTTTTACATCATGGCAGCGCATCGTCCATACACCAATACTGACAACTGAGGATCTGAATATCCTAAAGATTAGCACTCAGTACCCTCCACCATATATCTCTGACGTGGTACGTTACGCTTTCGTTTTTATTTCGAAAAAGTGAAGACAAAGTCCATGGAACGTTCGTTGTCATCGGATTAAGCAGTAGAACGTCATAAAATCGTTGTGCCTCAGGTAAAGTGCCATTACTGCTTTAAGGACTGTTTTCATTGAATACCAAAGTGTACTGATGCTAAACATAGATATGTTTAGAAACAACAAAAGCACTTATTTTTTTAAAACTAGTAGTTTTTTATTTTCTAAATATTTAAACCATCTGTTAAATTTTCTAGATAAATTTTACTTGTGTTAGATTTCTTTGATATTTAGATGCAAGCACCTTTTAGACAATGAACAGTCACATCCACAACTTTTCTTAAAGCATACTGCACAAAAGGTAATAAATGATAGAATTTTTCCCCGACACTTATTTTTCCTTTCTCTATCAAGTATAGGTACAATAGACACTGAAAACATTGCATTCAAAACATTGCATTCAAACCATTGCATTCAAATTTTTCTGGAAGTACACATTTTAAGAGACCCAACATATATAAAGATTAGAAAGAGGCCCTGCCTGTCTGTGAACAGCTGTAGCTCGAAAACGGTATTCGGTGTAGTATCTTTGCAACATGTGACAGAATGGATTTTAAGAGAATCTCCCACCGCAAAGTACAATTTGCAGTACTGCTCGTAAAAACATTGACGCCATGAAGAAATTCCCCGAACGAAACCGTTTTTGTCATATAAGGTCAGTGTTGCGCCAAAGGTACTAAATGCGGAACTGTCAAACAAGACAGAAACACTAAAATGAATGCCACAATGCGGCGTTACGTCATAGAGAGCCATATGAGCATGTGAGTGAGTTCGAACAGAGTAGAATGAAATCTCCGGAAAGCGGGTTTGTTATACCCTGACGTTTCGGGCTGGTGCAGGGCAAGTTGCTACGATAGTGATGGACGTGTTGACGGAGTGGATAGCTGAAAGTTTAGCAAATAGCGGGTACTGACCACAGCATGAGATGACCGCTATCTTGCCCGCATGGCCATAACGGATCGCATAGCTTCATCCACGTATTGGCTCGACTCTGGGACACTACAAGTGTGAACATGTCGGTATCGACGATTTGTTGCCATCTGCAGCAGATTGGCACACATGCCATCACTTCGGCTTCCTTGTTTAGGAGCCAAAAGCGCCTTTTGACTGAAATGGGCACTTGAAAGTCTTCACTGGTGTGCTGAGGAGCAAAATGCAGTCTTTGGGATGAGTCCTGCTTCAAACTGTCCTACAGTGACGGCAGTTTATATGTTCGATGACACCTTCCGATTGCAATCTGGAGACCTGTATTGTTGAGCGGCATATTGAATAAACACAAGGTGTGATTGTTTGGTACATCATTAGTTGCATCACACCTCCTACTAACTGAGGGCACTTTGAACAGTGACTGGTATTAGAGGAAGTTTGTAGACTTTAAAGCACTCCCCCTGCTTCAGGCGTCAGCTCAGGCCATTTCTCAGCAGGAGAATGCCCGGCCACATATTGTGAGGAAACTACAAGCCTCCTTCGAAGAGTGATGAGTACCATTGTTTTTCTGGTTTGCACCTTTACTTGATATGCCTGCCTCCGGACATGTCTGGGTATGATTGGTCGACAACGTCTTCGTCACGGTCCTCTAGTAACCAGAGTTACAGCTTTGTGGGCTCGCATACAAACTGCTTGGTTGGAGATCCCCTAGGAACATATTCATGCTACGGCAGCTCCAATTGCAGTTTTTTGGGGCTACACCAAATATTGAAGATCCAGGTTCAGGGATCATGCACAGATTTCAAAAAATTATTAATTTGTTTATTGTCATGTACCTAATCTGTGGTATTAAATTAATTTCATTCATGTATTTCCTTCTTGGTGTTGCAATTTTCACACGCATTAGTGTATATGAAAAATTCTTAAAAATAAAGACGTACTCAAATGTGGAAAACTATTTTGATTAAAAGATTATATATGTAATATATTTTATAAGAAATGAGATGCATATTTTAATCTTTCTGGAATAAGCCTTTAAAGTGTTTATTTTGAATAAGTTTTACAAAATATAAGTCAAATTCTCACTACAGAAAAAATGTTGTTTTTCGTAATTAACAATTACCAAGATTTTTCTTGTTATGGGCATGAATTTTAGAATAATTTACCTTCCTCAAATGGAAAATTGATCTTCATTTTTTTCCTCGTCGTCATGCAAAAAGAAGAAGAAGAAGAAGAAAGAAAAGAAAGAAAAAAAGAAAAAAAAAGAAAAAAGGCATTTCCAGGCTGTCATATTGCACTTGCTGTTAAAAGAATTTACCTTCGGTTAAGCCCACCTAATTACGATATTCCCGTACATCTAAAAGGAAAGTGCCATAAATATTTATTTCGATTAACTTGAAGCAGATAGAAGAATAAACTTTCTTAAGAATAGTTTGGAAGACTGGTTGGAAAAAGGAATGTAACACCAGACTTTTTGTATTCCCATAATATTGTCAGTAGTTTAACTAGGTACACAGAGAATTTATTTGCATGCATTTTTCTGATTTCTTTTTATAGAAATTGAAACAAATGACTAGATATATTAATCTGCGAAGTAAAAATATTAAAGAAATTATACAGCACATAAATAGCTCTTAATGTGAAATGAACCTAGTGATCTACTGGATTCTTTTTGTTGAGGAGGATAAAGATATAATTATTTGGATATTTTTTATATAATTTACATCCTCCAACATTAGGTCATATCGGACGATGAATGGAATGGGTTATATGAAGCTCAAATGAGCCCATGGCCCATAGAGCTTAGAGTTATGGACATTCGTCTTACAGAATAAGGGAAAATCCCGAAAAACCACTTATCCAGGTAACTCACCTTACTGAAATTGGAACTCGGGACCTCTTGAACGTGAGACAGACACGCTACCATCTACATCGCTACCGAGGCTGGCTTGGATGTGATTATTTATCTAATGGCTTACTATACTAAAAGTACACAAATGGTAACTCTCATGAAATATGATCTGAAGCTTTCCTGGCGACGTATATGTTCTAGACGTTCTCGGATTTCGAGCCAGATATAGTGATGTAGAGCCATCCACGTTTCGGAGTGTGCATCGCTCCCATAATCAGGATGACGAATGATAAGCAAATTGGAAGAGCCTTTTTCTTATAACAAGGGATTATAAGAGAAATTAAGGTTGGAAGTTTGGGATGGCGGTTATTCCTGCCGATTACGCAGTATCTCCGCCATTATCATCATCATAAGCTGCCGCACAGTGTACGGGAGAGGGTATAGTTGGATTCCTTGGCCATGCCCATGACCGAGGCCCTGGGCATGGCACGAAGGGAAGTGAGCGTATAGTATTTATTAGTTATAAGTGACGGTGGAAACTGTTCCCGTGAGGGCTTTGATTGTGAAGCCTTCGTACACGTTCACGCAGGGAGACAGCGGAGTTGTCCCCCTGCGCTTTGATGTGCTGTTCAACTATGCCGTTGAGCAGTTGGTTGAGGTGTAGGAGTTAGTCGAGTTTTGCGTCTGTGTGTGTGTGGCTCTCCTCCAGGCGTGCAAGCTTGCGCTTCACAGAGGATGACTTGTCACTATTGCAGAGTTGTTGGAGCTGTTGTTATAGTCGGTTCTGAAGATCTGTTGTGTTGTTGGTGAAGCGTTGGGCACTTATAATTCTTGCGAGTTGGTCGTGTTGCTCTGTGTGGTGTCCTGCGATGCTAGTGATGATGGTTTCTTCCAGTTGTCCCAGGCGTGGAGCTATGTTAAGGACCTCAGAATGGAGGTCGTGGACATCCTCTCTGGGGGGTTGTTTAGCTGCGAGGGTTGCCTTAAGTGAGGCAGGACGGCTTCCAAAGTTCTGTAGCTCTCTCCGGAGACATTCCAAGGTTTCCCTCAGGCCTTTTCAGGTATAGGAAGCAGTTGCCTTTACGGTGGAGGCCGCCGTGTGTGCTGGGTGTGGATTGTCTTCCTCCCTGGTTGTTGGTGTGCTACGTGTCTTAGTAGTCTCTTTCTGGGATAGCGTGGGCACTGCGCCTGACCTGTAGAATGGCCTAGACCATTACAGGTGGCGCAGTATCTGCGTCGGTGCCGAAGGTCATGCCTCCTGCATTCGGCTGCGAGGCACTGGTTTCTGCAGTAGTGGCATCTAGGAGGAGCGGTCCAGGTGGAGGCATAGTGGCCAAAGTTGCAGCAGCGGCGACAGGGCTAATTTGCTTGCCTCGATTCTGAGACAGCGCCCTAATAACGGCAGTTCCATTTTTAATGTGAAGGTATAGAAGGAATTGGGTGAGGCTTTATTGTAGCCTGTAGGGATCCCTCTATACGCACTCCCGTCAGCTATGCGTTCTGCCCATGGCAGCAGGCGGGTAAGGAATGCTTGCCAGTCGTTGACTATGACCAAAAGGCCCTGATCGATTCGCGTGGGGAATCGAGGAGAGGAAGTTGAAGTGTTTTATTGTAAAATATGAAAAATTGTGTTGGAGGCATAAGTTCCGGTAGCTAATTCCGGAGAGGTGTTGTTGCGGCATCAGGTGTGCGATTGAGGGCGAGGTGGTCTCCAGATGTTGGCCTCTTTCTCTTTCCTTTTTCAATTTACGACCTCCAAAGTTTAGTCTTATTGGACGATGAATGAAATGGGTGAAATAATGCTCAAATGAGTACGGCGTCCATTGCGCTTAGAGTTACCTGACATTCGTCTATCAGGATAAGGGAAAACACCGGAAAACCCTTATCCAGGTAACTCACCCTAACCGAATTTCGAACTCGGGACCCCTTGAACGTGAGGTAGACACGCTACCAACCTATTAAACCTTAGATTATGCTGCTGGAATGTCAACGGGCTGAGGAAAGTACTAAAGGAAACTCCAAAGTTCCTTGCAGTTAATAAAATACAGATCTTCCTGGTTCAGGAAACTCATCTATCCAGACACCTGAAAGCCTTCATTCCAGGTATGATCTGCCATAGGTCTGACCGTGATGATGGTTATGGTGGCACGGCAGTATATATCAGCCGCACCATAAAACACCATCGCATACACCTGCTCCCCAACGGTGTGCTAGAAGCCACCAACCAAGTGACCACCAACAAAGGTCATCTCAACATCTATTCCATCTACATACCTCCAAGTATGCCTTTCAACTATGGGGAACTAGACTCGATATTTTCTGTAGGCTCTCCCACAATAGCCATGGGTGACTGCAACGCAAAAGCCCACAGTGAAACACCACTACTCGCAATGCCAGGGGCACTTTACTGGAGCGTTATTTAGAACGACACAATCTAAGTGTTATAGCTCCTACTTCACCCACAATAACTCATGGGGACCGTTATCCACTAGATTGGTTGGATATTACCATATTTCAAAATATCTGCGGTCACCACCAAATCCTATCTATCCCTGAACTTTCTTCTGACCACTATTCTGTACTCTTCCACAATCAAGCCCGGGCCACTGCTAAGGCACCCCCTAACAAGTTTAATCCCCGCTTCACCAACTGGAGAAAATTCTCCGAATTAATGGTACAAAAGCCAGCAGAGATAAATCCTATAATAGCGTAGAAGGGGCAAACCAGCTGGCTACCAAAATTACCACTACTAAGGCCTCATCTATGGCGCTAGCTACTCCAACAAGGAGAGCCAACTTCAGTGCTCAAAACCTCTTCCACCTCAACTGCGCAGACTCATAGCTGACAACAACAAAGCTGGGCGCCGATTTCAACAAACACGTGACCCTCTTCACAAGCGCGAGTGGAATTGGCTTCAACACCTACTGAAACTTGAGATAATAGAATTTAGCAATGACGAATGGGAGAAGAAACTGTGCATGCTTGATCCAGAGGATACTTCCCTTTGGCAAATGACCGAAGCACTACTGAAAATTCCTGCTTCAGACCCGCCATTTATTGACGGTAATAGAGTAGCCACTTCTGCAAGAGATAAGGTAGAAATTATGGCCGAACATCTAGCCTCTACCTTCCAACCGGCAGAATCAATTGACGGTGAATTGTCGGAGGAAATTATATCAGACGTCCACCGTTACCTTAATGTTCCTCACATGGTGCATGAGGTCAACTTAGCATCCTCGATAGAGCTTAGGAACATCATCCATCACCTCTGTACGGCTCTTTAAAGCGGCGGGAGCCGATAACTTACCATATGCTGCTTTCAAAGCCTTGCCTCAAACCTGGATACAACTCCTAGTACATCTCTTCAACAGCTTGCTGCTTCTGGCCTGTTTTCCAACGGCATGGAAACATTCAAGGGTAATAACTCTCCCAAGGCCTGGAAAATACCCTAAGCAGCTTAGCAGCCATAGGCCTCCTGCTACCGTCAATCCGCAAGCTGTTTGAAAAAGTTGGACAACAGCGCCTCCAAACCATTCTGGACCAACACTAGGTACTACGTCCAGAGCAATTTGGCTTCCGGAGACAGAATTCAATAACACACCAGCTCCTTCGCCTTGTGGACGAAGTGGTAAAGGGTTCGACAATCGGCATTATGCTGCAGCCTTCTTCCTAGACATATCCCGAGCCTTCGATACTGTCTGGCACGAAGGCCTCCTGCATCACGCCATTCATTATAACATACCATCCTATATCATACACCTAATACACCAATACCTCCAAAACGGTTCATTTGTTGTCGCAAAAGACGACATCCTGTCTCAACCCTACACCATAAACGCAGGAGTACCTCAAGGTAGTGTCCTTGGGCCCCTTCTTTTCCTTGAATATATAAACACATTTCCAAACTTAAGAGGCTGCCACCTCTACCTACCTCTGCGACATGATATCGCAGTGCAACGGGCTTAGGTATTCGCGAATATGCTATATGCCTGGTTTGCCACCTGGCGGTTAAAACTCAATGTCACTAGTCCCAAGTTAACACTTTCACACGGCGAGCACTACAGGATGTACCCAACTTACATCTAGGTGATGCAAATGTACCCTGGTCTAAGCAGCCAACATACCTTGCTGTACTTCTAGACATGTGCCTTTCATGGAAAGACCACATAACAGCTGTGGCTAACAAAGTCAGTAAAAGGATGACCTTGTTATATCCACTTTACAGCCCCAAATCATCTATGGCTCTTCGCAAAAAGCTACTACTCTAAAGGCAAGTACTAAGGCCGGTCTTTACTTACGTCTGCCAAGTCCGGTGTGCTGCTGCCAAAACGCATCTCTCCAAACTCCAAGTCCTCCAAAACCGTTTCCTTCGGTCTGCAGTCGCAGCCGACTGGTATATGCCAAATGCCAACATCCATGCAGACCTATCCTTCTCAAAAGTTACTGATTATATCCTACACTTGTCCTACAGTTTCTATTCTAACCTCCCAAACAGCTTCAACAAACTGATCCGAGGAATTGGAGAGTATGATTTCGACACAGGAGAAACATATAAGAAACCCAGACTTATGCCAGGACCCCCATAAACTCTGATCTCCTATATCTTTCTGTACTGTTCTCCATCATTACATTAATCAACCATTCGCATCCTTAACTTCAATACAACTAACCCACCGTCATTATATAAACTAAACCCTCAATATGCCAGTAAGGGACCTAGTCCCGGTATGGGAAGAGTCGAAGGACCCTCATTTGCGGAGGACTCTCCTTCAACGACCTCAAGGCTGCGTGTGTGCTTATCATTCATCATCCTGATGACGGGAGCGATGCACACTCCTGAAACGTCGATGGCTCTACATCACTATACCTGGCTCGAAGCCCGAGAACTTCTAGAACATGGTATCTCTCTTTCACTATAACTACCTGACAGAATATCCCCTTGCTTAAGCTTTCCCTTGGGTAATTTAATTCTTCTTTTAGACTTGTGCTTATCAGAAAGGAGTTATCTTTATTGACAAACATGTGTTAACCTACACTAAAGTAAAGAAAAGCAATCAGCCCTTGCGGTATTAACTAAATAAAATTTCATTTTCATTTTAAACTTTACAGGCTATTTCGATCAAATTTAAAACAAGCATTTCATTTGCCATTAAAATATCTTTAAAATATGGCATTTTAATAAAGATCGTTAGAAGTGTGTTTGAAAAGTTTTCAGACGTCCCAAAAGTTGTCTATTTATACCTTAGTTTTGGATGAGAAGAACTATCTGTAACATCTACCTGGAATACCTCCCTAAATATCAAGTTTGGAATATAACCGACTACTCGTTATGGAGTTAAGTTATTCAGATATTCACAGGAACATTCAAATAGGAATAGGCACAGATGTACTGTTTTCTGAAAGTGCTTTCTTTTTAGTTTTACTTTTTCACGAAATCCCAAGATGTTTATTTGAGGTGAAATATCATAATGAATTTTTGTGTAGAGTTCAATTCCATACCCATTTACTATATACGTGATGGAGCAGAAAACAATGGTTTATTTGCAAAGTAATACGGAACACTGTAACCTTATCAGCAAATTGAGGAAATGCGGTTACCCTGGCATTTGAATAAATTCATCGACTGTAAATGCATTCAATGGTATACTATTACCTTACTGGGTGCTAACTTCATAACTGAAGGTTACTTTGATTGATGAAAGCTGCTTTGAAAGCACACATATGGAGAAATAATTTTAAATATAGCTTTTATTAATTAAAAGTATAATTTTACTATTGTCGTTTCTAATAATATCGATAGAACCGCGTAATCACATTATATAAGTATCATGCTTTATATGTAAATATATATGCTTTAAATATTATAGTACAGACATTGAATGTATTTAATCATTTTATGTGACTATTTGTTAAACGGTCCCATAAATACCACGCGAGTGGTCAAGTACTACTGCTAGAATAAAACTCTTGATGCACTTATGTATTAGGAATGAAAAGAAGTACTGGTTATATATTCAATTAAATTATCAAAAAAATATCAGTAACTGTGGCAGTATTATTCATAATGCCACTAGGAACTGTAGTGGTAGTTAACTGCCTTTGTGGCAGTTTGATGTAACTATATAAACATAGCATTGCATGGCAAAAAGAGAGGAAATAAAAATCAATGCTACATAGCATGCACAGATTTTCAGTACATAAGGAAAGCGAATTACGAGAATTCGCTTTTGCCTGCGTTTGCCATTTCTAAAATTGAACCGTGGCGCAAATTGAGATTCCAATCTCGTGATAAACTTATATTTTTGAACGGAAAAAACAAAAGCATTGTGAAATTGAAATCCCTATCTGGTGGTGTTCATTATTAGAAATCAGCTGGAGGTGTTAGAAGGAAGCAGACGTTGTTTTCCCCTGCCCAGCCAGTCAGTCCCCCTGGGACTTGTGTTAATCCGAATGAAAGCCGAGGTATTGTGCCATCCTAATGGAGGAGTAACCAGGACAAGGGCTGCCGTTGTCTGCTGGAATAAAAGAGTTGAGGCGGTAGAAAATACTAGCTGTGTGGCAATATTTGTGGGCTCTCCCTCTCCTTGAATATTCATGGTCTACAGCTTCACTTGGGAAATTGTCGTGAAATCAGTGAGATTGAATTGAAGAGGGGGTGTAGTCCATGTGTGTGCCTGCCCTGGAAACATACAACATGCTGCTGCGAGTTGCTCCTTGTAACCTTTGTTTTGGTTTAGGCTCCAAGGATTGTAAAATTATTTAAGTGTGTTTAATGATTTAAGAATCGATATGGACAGGTTAAAATGAATAAGAAATGAAATTATTAAAATTTAGTAGCTCATGAGTTGATGCAACATTTAAGTGATATGATGCGATGTTTTATCAATGGTAGTTTTAAATATGAGATTATGTAATGTGTGACGTAGAGCAGTACAATTTAAGTTGATTGGTAGTTCTGGCAACGAGAGAATGAACAAATAATAATTAATTTTGGGAGCACAGCTAGGATAGGAGGCGTCTTTTGATGGAACAACGTTAAAGTGAACAGATGTAAATTCAGTGCCGCAACGAAAGCTTTTAAACGAGTTAATATCCGTTTTCTGTTAATTGTAGTCAAGGTATACAATGCTACTGTCATGTTTTTTACGAAAAATTTTATAAATGATACAAATTGAATTGAACATCTTGACATTTTTAAAGAAAAGAAAATTATTGGCATAGAAGTTTATTTAGAAAATGTATCCTTTGACTCGCGACCACGACTGAAAATTAAGAGTCCTCATAGCTCGGGCAGAAGCAGATCCGGAGACATTTTCTACACATCCATACATCGGAGTGCTAGATTATACCAATTAGAGTTTGCAACTTGCGTCTTCGTCACTGTCTATCCGGTGGGCTGAATACAACCCACAACTCCAGTCGCAACGCGGTACGACATCAGGTGGCGGTAATCCCGTAGCAAATGATCGCCGCAACGAGGGGTTTCGAGAACACCATCTTCCCATCAGCACCAAATTTCCCTTACACCTTCTTCCAACTAGTTTAGCTCGAATCACTTTGCCTTTGGTTAAATATACTACTTGAAGTGAAAACAAAGAGGTTGTTGCAATATATTAACAGTGACCTTGGTGTTTAAAGCCCTGCGTTTGCAATTTGAAAAGTCTCATGTAACCCCTTATATCACTGTCCCTAGCCATTTCTCCATTTTTTATAAATTGTACAGTAAGTGCCACTACTATGAAAGGTATTACAATAGAAACAGAGGGTTTGATGGAGCGAAAGGAGACAACTCATATTACATAATGCTCAAAAAAGGGATGTCGTCACTCTTAAGATAGATAACAAAACAATTATTGAATCATTTTGTAAGCAGAGTGAAGAGGACAATGACGGAAGAGATTTCAAAAGGTATAATTTCACGTTACGATATACCTTGCACCAACTGTCACCAATTTGGCACCAATGGAGTTTAAATTATTATCAGTGATTTAATAAGATTGTGATATATATATTGAAAGCTCTTTGAACTAGCCGTATATCGTCAATTAATTTTAAAATTACAACAACTTTGGCAAATTAAATGCCAGATATCTGGAGTCACTGGCTCTTACTGTTTGAGCTATCATTATGAAATTCTGCGAGAGACGCTTTAAACACTTTCACCTGATTCAAATATCCCGCAACTCTCTAAGGAGGGATAGAAGATCAGCAACAAGAACACAAATATAAAGGACACCTCTGTGAAGAAGAGTACTTGAAAGAAACACTAGTTAATCCATATGACATCAACAAAGTAAAAAATGTGATTAGGCAAGGAAAGAAAAATAAATCTCAAGGACCAGATGGAATAACATCAGAGGTAGTTCAAAATCTGGCAGATAAAATATCACCAATATTAACTAAGCTATTGAATGAGTGTCTATTTTAGGAAAAATCCACTATGATTGGAAGGAAGCTAAAGTAGTCATTCTTAAGAAAGGGAAAGATAAGGAGCTATCAAAGGAAAAATCGTATAGGTCAGCTTTCTTGCTTAATACTCTCGGAAAAGTACAGAAACAACTTTCATATAAGCGTATCTTGGAATATAGAGTTATAATAGGTATGAGTGATAAGCAATTTGGTTTCAGAAAAAAAAAAAAACCTGAAGATGTAATGAACTATGCACTAAAAATAATAAAATAGTGCAAGTGAACAGAAATATTTGGTAAAGTTTTATTTGATATTCAGTGAGCTTTAGATAATTTATGTTGTCCAGAACGTTTTAATATTGAGAGATAAGGATTACCCAAACTGTCTATATAACGGCATAAAAACTACCGTACGGATATAAGAGATTTTGTCCAAACCACTTCAGAGAAAATAGACAGAGAAATGAATAAAGGGTGCCCTTATGTTCCATTTTAGGGCCCTTATTTTGGGATATAATAACAGAACAGATGATAGAGGATTGATAGATGATTATAGTAGAAGCAACGAACCGATTAGAACTAGAACTGAAATCTAAGCAGATGCCTTTGAACAGTGGTCTATTGGAAGCAAATAAAAATAGTCCCACATAAATCGGCGTATGTGATGTTTAAGGGGAAGTTAAACGAGACTCCACTAATAAAATCTATAATATAAATATAAAGACACAAAACGTTTAAGTATATAATAATAGAATTAAATGGAAAATTACTTCTAAACAGCCATATGAAGTATGTGAGAGAAAAGGCAGTAAACGTCGTGATGAAATTAGTATGTGTTGTACAAAAGAGCCATAGAACTCCTTTCACAGCAACAAGGATATACCATATGAGTTTTGTAATAGGTACGAACATGGACACATAGGTTAAGGGTCAAATTCTGTGCAAATTTAACCCGCAAAACTCAGAGGCAAACACTAATTCGCAGCAGCGGAGCTACAAAAACGAGATATACTTTGGCCCTACCAATAGTAGAAAGAATTTGGCCTATATATGAAATTAGATTAAGGGGTGCTACTTACTAGCTAATGAAGGAAGAATATGGAAATGTTTTTAAAAGTAAGGGAAAAATGCAGTACTAAGAAAGATGTGCGGAATTATTTACTACAGGAATGGCAAGAAGAGTGGGATAATGCACACGTAGGAAAAAGAGTCTATGATTTATTTCCAGACATTAAAGGGATGCTAAAACTGTAACATATAAACCAAGAAAGGATTTTTATTTTACTTTGCTGCAGGACATGGTCCATATAATGTATATTTAAAAAGAATACGAAAGAACAGCTCAGATTTATGTGAACAATGCAACTGTTTAAATTCAGCTGAACATGTTATTTTTGAATGCAATAAATCTAGTGAACTAGAAGAGGACGGTCGAAGGAAAATTCGAGGAACATGCTTATGGAACATCTTAAGGGAAGCAGAATATCAGGCACATTTAGAAAATATGTCTCAGATAATATCCACTAAGGCGTTAGAGGAATATGTGATCCGTGACAAAAAAGTTCAAGCAGAAAAGAATATTTTTTTAAGAGTTCGTCGGAAGGAAATATTGGGACCGAGAGGAACTGAAGAAACAGATTACCAGATTTGGGAGTACCTAATTTAAGAAGCACGACCGATGAATAGAAGAGGCTAGTCATGGATATCGGAAAGGAGAGCAAAGACCACCGAAAGAAAAAGAATCCCAGGAGAGCCAGGTATTTAGAGAGAATCAAAGGGCACAGACACGAATGATTATGTAAAGGAGGAAAGCTGACAACCCTTATATCTTTAACTGACGAACCAGCTCCATCTACTGATGTCAGTCCCTTTAGGAGATGGATGCCAGTAGGAGGAAGCTTTGGATACCAGTTGCAGAAGAGGAAAGTTAAAATTGTTGAAGACAAATCTTTTATAGTTTGTTATAGTAACTAAAGTTGCGGTAGAAATGTAGATTTCAACTATACTGTTGGAGTAGAGGTAGAGTAAAAGTAAGACTGCTTTTAGATAGATTAGGTTAGTAGACTTGTAAGGTTACTGGAATCCAGTAACTTGTAGGTTTAATTAGTTCGTTAAGGTAGTAAAGTAGATCATATCTGCAACATTTGTAAATTGGTTTGTATAATTTGATTTAAAAATGAATAAATTAGAAAGTAAGGGTTGTATAAAAAGGCCTGGTATATATTCCAGAAACCCGGCTATTAGATATGCAGATTTTACTTCATTTTTAATTTAAGTCTGAAATATTA
Organism: Mantis religiosa; assembly: GCA_030765055.1. Taxonomy (NCBI): domain Eukaryota; kingdom Metazoa; phylum Arthropoda; class Insecta; order Mantodea; family Mantidae; genus Mantis; species Mantis religiosa. Next base: position 193,489,505 of record CM060948.1, on the reverse strand, counting down.
GAGATCCTATATATTCAAATTCCCTTTATAAATTCGAGGATATGTGCTTCAAATACGGCATTGTATTTTTCAACTGTGATTCAGCTAGGGCAAGTTCAGCTGAATTCAGAAAATTTTCAGCTGTGATTCAGCTGATATAAGGAGCAATTGTCAAAGGGCAAATAAATCTTAACATAGGTTAACCTAACTTAGACAGAAATGTGTAACACGTCCACATTAAAAGCTTAGACGCAGACACAGACTGTGGCATCTAATGAAAATTTAATGTCGTTTATATGTAAACGTCGTAAATGTCCGAAATTCCGTTTATATTCTTTATTAAATTGCTTAGAGCAAAAGAAAAATGTATGAATTTTAAAGGCAGAAACGTTCACAAATCGCGTACGGAAAAATTATATAAAACTGAAAATACTAACTATGTGTCATTTTGAGGCACGACCGCTATGGTTGAAACTTATCAGGAGGTTGATGGAGAACGGGTGCTCGATTAGAGGGATACGGCGATACAACGGTTAGAGCACTCTCACACAGTGTAAATACCGGAAGTAGTATCGAGAGATAACCAGAAGCTTCTGGAAGTTTCCTTTCCCCCCACTTTCCTAATATTTTGTAGCTATCCAAAAATTCCACCGGCTATACAAACGACAGCGCCCGCGAGTCAGCGATTTATGAAGTAGATAAGTACTTCTTGTGCTGACTATTCATTACGTTCTCTGAGTGAGGTGGCGTACAGTGAGCGCCTCTACTGCCAGAGATCTCAAGGGACCTTATATTTCGCTCCCCAGCAAGTGAGCCATTCGAAGAAGGGATTGCGTCGTACACATTTTAATTAGGCCGCTAAGTCACGATAAATGTGAATTGATAATACGAATTAAGGAAAAAATATACATCATATTTGATAGATAGAGTCAACATGAAAAATTCAAAGCCATGGCATTACGATAGTAAGTCGTCCCAAACGGTGTATCTCAGATGCGAGAGACCCTAGTGGTCTACCGGGGAAATAAACGAGTCAAATGGAGAATTTAATGCCCTGACGGCAAGCTGGCCATGGTAGCTGAATGAGTTAGAGCGATTAGACGGAAACAAGGAGATCCGTGGTTCAAATACCGGCCAAGGCATTGCATTTTTCATTTATGAGTCTATCTATCAAAAACCTTAGCTTATATACGGCTAGTGTGAAGAAATGATTAATTTCCATCAATTAAATAAAATACACCATATTGCTTACCATTATGACGCTAAATGAACAGGAACTCTCAGTAGAGTACTTGCTTCCACGTGTTTATATTTCAATACCTAAATTGTTGCTTAGGTAGTCCGTAGCCATTACCCCGCAGAAACAATTCGAGCCCAGTTACACCCTGAAGTAATCAATTAATGCACTGAACATTCAAGGATAAATATATCCAGAATGAGACCTAAACTTTTTTCTCATTTTTTCTCTGTGAATTTGAACGTTGTAGGTAACATCAATAATGACAATTTAGGCATGTAAGAACGATGCCTGATTCTTCAATTGGCTATGAGTTTTGTGAGGGTGAACTCGACATTCATTAGCGCAAAGCCTACCCACTCTGCTTTGTCCCTCCCAACAATTTGTCCCTCCCTCTCGAAAGCTAGGTGAAGAAATTTAATCAGTGTGACATAAGATAGTGTGCATTTTCAATGTAAGCCCGCCTCGGTAGCGTGGTAGTAGAGTGTCTGCCTCACGTTCAAAAGGTCCCGAGTTCGAATCTCGGTCAGGGTGAGTTACCTGGATAAGGTTTTTACCGGGGTTTTCCCTTACCCTGAAAGACGAATGTCAGATAACTCTAAGCTCTATGGACCCCGGGCTCATTTGAGCATCATTTCACCCATTTCATACATCGTCCGATATGACTTAACGTTGGAGGACGTGAATTACAAAAAAAAAAAAAAAAAAAAAAAAAAAAAAAAAAAAAAATGTAAGAATTCTAGAAGACGAATTAAGGAGAAAAATAATTCAAGTGTTAGTGCGAAGAAAAAGCAAATGCTTTAGATTACGTGAGGTGTGAATGAGGTTTCCCTTTCATTGGTTATGAGAATTGCGGCGTTTTACTGTTTCCGATGTTGTGCTTAACACTCATTCATTTTATTTAATGTAGTTTTCTATGGAATTGGGATACAATACTTGAAGTTACTTGTGTTGAATTAGATCTGATGGTTGAAATAGGCATACAAATAAGAAATCGTTTACTTCTCTAAACTTCCGCTTTAATGCCCTAGTACATAAAATGCCCACCAATAATTATTTAAATTTTACTTGTAGATTTGCTTGTAAATTTAATTATAACTTGTAAATTTTAACTTCTTAAAACTTTCAGAAATGCATTATTTTTTAAAAACGTATAAATTATAAGTATTAAACTTCTCGGAAGTGCCAAAATATGCTTGCTTTATCCTACATATTAGAGATGTGAACCTTCCATCTATTAATTTGGCTTCAAGCACCTTTTACGTTTTTTTTTTTTAATTTTAAGTACTTTTTGCAGTGGCCGTGCATGTGTATTATTTTTAGAAGAACATTAAAGATTAAAAAAACAAACAGTGCAGTACAAAAATGACAGAATTAACGTAAATATAGATATCTGAATTGTGGACTACCTCTAAGAAGCAAGTAGAATCGAAGCTTTCAAGAGCAGTTGGCAAAGTAAGGTTATATGGTATACATGAGAAAATAAAATGTAATTTATAATCAGTACAAAAAATAAATTAAAAATAAAAAAATGAAGGGTACAAAAACCTGAGGAAATTTATTGAGGTAGCTTTTTGCTCCTCTTTAACTTTGTCCAGGATGCCAAACAGCTTTTTTTTGTTTATTATAAAATTGTTATGCTGCCATCTGTTGGCTATCTACGAGCGTTTAAAGATATATTCAGCGATTGACGCGACCTCTGCTCAGGTGAAACTTAAAACGAACACATCGCGCGCTCATATTCTTGCACAAATAACTCGATGTTAAGGAAAACAAATGAAAGTCGCAAACTTATCATTTAGTTTGGTCGTCCAGTTTCCTATGGCACACCGACCCAAGAAGCAGCAATCTGGTGTGTGCACTTACATGACTTTCTTTACTCAGTCTTGTACAAAAGCATTCGTAAAAATATTTCTGTACTATCTACTTCAAATTAACAAAAACAAAAAAAGACATTTACAAGAATTATTTTATTTCATAATTCATTAACAAGGTACAGTGGTAGAGGAAAGTGTTCCGGTGATCAGTAAAGCTGTAAATGTGTGGGTCATTAAATTTAATTATGTTTAGAGCTGTATGCCATGTTGACTTAAAGTTAACAAACCAAACCAAAGTTCTTAAATATATAATTTATGTACCTCACACAATTCGATAGAATCGCCCGCCTCGGTAGCGCAGATGGTAGCGTGTCTGCCTCACGTTTCAAGAGGTCCTGAGTTCGAATGTCTGTCAGGGTGAGTTACCTGGATAAGGTTTCTTCCGGAGTTTTCCCTTATCCTTCAAGACTAATGTCGGGAAACTAAGCTCCATGGACCCTGGTCTCAGTTGAGCATCATTTCACCAAAATCATTCACCGTCCGATATGACAACGTGGGAGGACGTAAATTACAAAAAAAAAACAAAAAAAAACGATAGAATTAGAATGAATATACATGTCAGTAGAAGAAATTGACATCAAATTTCTGGACCCTCAAGCGGAGAGGTTTTTAGATTTGAAAACTACCTAAACTCAACTCTGCCAAAAACACATAAGTACAAGAAAAAATGGATGGATAGACGGATGGATGGATGGATGGATGGATGGATGGATGGATGGATGGACGGACGGACGGACGGACGGACGGACGGACAGGCGGACGGATGGAGGGAGGGGACGGATGGATGGATAAAGGCTCAAGGAAATCTCTTCGGGTTATCAGAAAAGGCAATCTTGGAACTGTCCCACACCACGTGTGGACATATGCCCGCGCAGGTTCCTGCCTCCGCACCACGACGACCTATTAAATTAAAGCATCCAGAATGCCCTTCAACAGAAATATGCAATAAGATAACATTTAGCTCAATAATATGAATTAGGGGAATTAGCAGTTTTGAATGCATGACATTTACGCGCTTTTGAAATAGCTTACAAGTGATTAATGGTATTAGAGAAAATTGAATAAATTACATGGCAATAACTTGAAAAAAATTAGGAAGGAGCTGTTACCAGACTTTTCGGAATGACAGAATTGGCAGCCAGGAGGGGGGTGGAACCGCCATTTTGCTCAAAAACAAAGTTGCTCATGCCCCAGTCACGCTGCCACCATTAACAGCGTTAGAGTGCACTGCTCTTAAAACACGTATTAACAGGACAACGGTGATGCTGGTAGCCCTCTATCGCCCCCCCCCCCCTCTGACAAGAGGTCGAACAAATCCTCGCAATGGAGGAGCACGTTATAATTGCAGGAGATTTCAACGCCCGGCACCCCTGGTGGTACTCCCGCTGAGCGAAGGCCACTGGAAATCTCCTGGTAGAACCTATAACAGAAAATGACGACCTCGAGATTCATCTTCCTCCAGAACCCACATTTTGGCACAAAACAGGGCACTTCGACCCTGAAATTTTGGACTTCGCACTCACAAAAAATGCGGTACTAGGAAACAACTTCTTTGTGTATCACAGCCTGGACTCCGACCATCTTCCAATGCATTTCGACGTCTGCGGCGCCATCACGACTGGTTTAGGCCGGCCCTCTGAGGCGCGCAGATATAGACCGGAATAAATTTACGCTCGAAATTCACAGGATGGCGCAGCCTGGGATGACATACTACAGCGAGGTGGACATTGACGCCGCCACTGAAAATTACACCGCCTCGCTGCACACGGCCTAAAGAAATTCTACCAGCTATACCATAAGCCCACCCAGTTTTTGCAGGTACCCTGAGGTTGAGCAGCTCATCACCAGGAGGCGGCGCTTGACAAGACTTTGTCGGCTTACCCGCCAGCCCGAGTCCAAAGTGCTAGCAAAATGGCTACGCAACATCATTCGGCAACAAATTTAACTCAACAAAATTGAACAGTGGGAGCAGAAAATGTTAAACACCGCACATTCGGACCATTCTTTGTGGAAATTATTAAGGGCATTTAAAGTCTCCTCGAGCGCCTACTCAGGCACTGAGGCGCTGCACACTCGCCTCGGCCTGCACTTCTCCTCCGAGGAGAAAGCCGAGGTTTTTTGCAGAATGTCTGGCAGAAAAATTCACAGAGAACCCTGCGACTAAACGCGAGTTAGAACGGGAAGTCCAGACATGGGAACAAAACTGGGTGGCACAGAGGCATGAGCAACACTTGCCCCTCACAACACCGCAGGAAGTCTACAAGCTCATTAGGAAGCTACCTAAAGGGAAAGCCGCCATCCCCGGACAGAGTGACTAATAAGGAACTCAAGTATCTCCCGAGAAAAGCGCTGGTGCAGCTCACAAAAATGTTCAACTCCTGTTTGCAGAACAACTACTTCCCTGACACTTGGAAACGAGCCAAGGTCATAATGCTCCCAAAGCATGGGGAAAGCACCAGGCAGCCTCGAAACTACCACCCCATTAGTCTCCTGTCTACTATTGGTAAATTGCTTGAAAAGGTGGTACTGTTTCGACTCCAAAATCAACTTTCGTCACTGGATGTCATTTCGAACTCCCAATTCGGCTTTCGAAAACAACATTCAACAGATCTACAACTCTTAAGATCAACTGATGATGTGAGAGAGCAGTTTAACAATGGACCTGCAACGTTGGCACTATTTCTGGACGTAGAAGCTGCATTTGATCGGTGCTGGCACAACGGCCTGATTTACAAACTGCACCGAAAGTTTCCGGGACTCCAAAATTCCTTAGCACTGTTGCACTACTTTTTAGTAAATAGACGCTTCTACGTCCAAGTGGGCGGCTCCTCCTCTACGGAGAGAGTCATGCATGCTGGCGTCCCTCAAGGGGCCATCATGTCCCCGTTATTGTACATACTGTTTATCAACGACTTCCCCGTGGACGCCAGATGCAGAATGGCCATGTACGCTGACGACACTGCAATATACAACCACCACAAAAATCCTCGTTTCGGCCTATTAGAGATGCAGCGATATATTGACCGCTTCCTTTCATGGCTCCATGACTTGAAAATTAAAATTAATGCAAATAAATGCCAGCTTATCCTTTTTTCAAAGCGGCACCCTTTGGCTATGGACCTAACGGTCGGTGGTCAAGTATTGCACTGCCGTCAGCAAGTCAAATACCTCGGCGTGACTTTGACACGCACAATAAACTGGTCCACCCACATAAAAGATAGCACCAACAAAGGGCGGCAATAATTAAAGATGTGCGCCCGCATATTTAGGAGTAAACAACTGAAACTCCGCTCGAAGGTTATCTTGTACAAGTCGTTCATTCTGTCAGTGGTTCTACAGGCATGTGTGGCCTGGGCAAACGCATCCAAAACAACCATCAAATACCTTCAAACACTGCAAAACCTCTCCCTCAGGAAAATCCTTTCCGCTCTTATCCGCACCACAAACAACTCCCTCCATCAAGAAGTCCGCATCCCGACCATCCCCGAGGCATTGGAAAAAAGAGCCTCTTCCATTTGGGCGCGCATTCGTCGGCATACAAACCCTTTAATCCATAACACCGAAAAAGGTGAGCCAAAACACTGCAAACATAAACGGGTGAAAATACTGTAAATAAGGACGGCTCGCCACCATTGCGCCCCCAAAATTCCCGGCCCAGGGCCTCACAAACCGCCGGCAGGGGCCGCCACTCCCGGGCTGCCCAAGGAACTGAGTGACATGCTGCCGCACAGCAGGACAGCTGAGTGTAAATAGTGTACAAAGTGAAGTGAAGTGTGCGTAAATGAGTGTGTGAGTGCGAGGGACGTACTAGGTATGACCATGAGTGCGTGCGTGAGTGTGAGTGTGTGTGTGTGTGTGTGTGTGTGTGTGTGTGTGTGTGTTATAATATGTAAATAAAATCACAAAAAAAAATCATTAAATTGAGGAAAAACTGGAGCACCTGAAATAAAATGAATATACTAAAGCAGTTCTCGGTGTGCCCATAAAGAGACGCCGTATGGGCTTTATGTAAAGCCATGACGTCAAAACCAACAAAAACTGAAAAGTGTAATATCATGCAAATGTAGAGCCTGTAGGCCGGTTCCATTGTACCGCCACCAGGTATATCAAACAAAAATAAAAAGCCTAAGCCTAGATTTCTTCTTCTTCTTCTTCATTTGACTTCCATGGTGAAAGGACGTGTGAGTAAGTCTGCAAATAGCTGCTTATGTGCAAAGGCAATTTTTGTGTGTAAGAATATATGTATCAGTATACTTTACTTGGTGTAACAGAAAAGTGATTATTGGTGAAACGTTAAAAGGACTGCACCAGAGAATATTGATATCGATTGATTTAAGTTAAAAAAAGTTTCATTCTTAATAAATCTCAAAGTATGGAGATTCGTTGGGTAAATTATAAATATAATTTTATTTAAAACAACATTATCCTTCCCTATCCTCGAACACCCCTGAAAAGAAGGGTCCATGCAGATTCCAGAGCAGCCGAGGAGCGACTAGACCGAACTCCGAGAACTTCAAAGAAGTCCATCATCACCCAACTTCTTTCTACACCCTACATTGGAACATTTATGTTTCATATTCCAATTATGCGGTACAAACAGTTTCAAGAAAACACACCACCTTAAAACACACTTTCAGTGAAGATATGTTTGATAATTTTGATTGATGAATCTACCGATATATTTAATATATTTACCTATACAAAAAGTAAAATGTATCTGAAGAATTGTTTGGGAACAAATCTGCCTTCTCTTCACTCAGAAAGATCGTCATGTAGCGCCGTTTCTCCCATATCACCAGTCCGTATAACACAAAACAAAACATTTTTGGCTACTATATCTCTAAATCACAAAATTTATTGCAAATATCTGTTTTATAGCATAAGCATTTCGAGATTTTTGTTATTATTCATTAAAACTTTTCAATACTTTCTTCAATATTTAATATGAAGTTAACACTCAGTTGTTTCTTGGATTGATATGGCAGAATACGGAATTTGAGGGCCGCCGAATAGCAACCTTGTCTTACACATGTTAAACATTTGACTATCATTCTATCACCTTGTAATACAACTTATGTAAGGAATCTCTTTCTGCATGCATTAACTATCGGTATGAATAACCTATAAAGATGACCGATAATAGAGAAGAGTACGTGAATGATACCACATGTTTATACAACTTAATGTTAAGTACATATTTTTATTGTTTTATATTTTCAATCATCACATACGTTGAAGAGACATTTTAAAAGCTAAATTTCAGGTTTTTCCATAGTGAATTATTGAAATTAAGGCAAACATTTCATTTATATCTAGCCATTCGATTGCTATGAAATATTTACTGAAATATAAAAATGATATGCTCATAAATATGAACGTATTATGAACAAATAGCCATAGGTAATTTAATTTTTGTCTATCGTTGTATTTGCATTTTATTATTATATATTCTAGTAAAATATGCTACAGTCAGTTTTCGCTTCGAGTAGTGGAACAACAGCAGAATCAAGAATAAGTAGTCCACTAAAAGGAACTGCCACATTTGGAGTTTCGACCGAGATAGCAGTATCATAACATGCATTCTACATAAGGAGATAACTTCGAAATAAGAAACAAAGCGTTTGATTATTCCTTATTTCTACATATATACATAAATTCGGTGTTTTTTAAATATATGTGTTGTATTAATAAGTATGTGGTGTAAATCTGTACAAAAGTAACGTCTACATACACGAGAGTCATTTGATAGGTCTGGTAAAAAACCAAGAATAATTGTTTTCGGTTGAACATCTCACCTTATTTCTCTATAAAGGCCCCTTTGGGGGCTATACACTTGGCTCAGCGAAGTTTCAGCTTTTTCATCTCCTCGGAAAAATTAGGTGCTTACAAGGTCTGCAAAATAATCGTTGACAGTGACTATCACTTCTTCATTTGATGGAAATATCTTACTACCAAGCCAAATTTTAAAGTATGGAAACAGGAAGAAGTCACTCGGGGCTAAGTCTGGTGAATAAGGTGGATGAGGAACCAATTCAATGCCCAACTTATGTACTTTTGCCATTGTGATTGCTGATGTGTGCGATGGTGCATTATCTGGTGAAAGAGCATTTTTATCGTCTCATTCTTGGTCTCTTTTCAGTCAACTCATGTTGTAAACGATCCAAAAATAAAGCGAAATAGGCCCCAGATATGGTTCTGCCTTTTTCCAAGTAATCTATAAGAATCTTTCCTTGAGAATCCCAAAAGACAGTGGTCACCATCTTGTCAGCTGATCAAATGGTCCTTGCCTTCTTTAGTGCACTTTCACCAGCCTTTGTTCATTCTTTTGACTGCTGCTTTCACTCTGTGTGTAATGATGGATCCAAGTTTCATCCACGGTCATAAATCGCTACAAAAAGTTTGTCGGTTTGCAATTAAACATCACCACACATTCGGTAGAAGTGTTCTTTCGGAATCGCTTTTGGTCGACTGTGAGCAAACGCGGCACCCATCTTGCACACTGCTTTTTCATTGCAAATTTTCCATGCAGGTTATTGCGCATTCACACAGTTGAGATGCCTACCACCTCAGCATTCTCACCACATTTTCTCGGCGGTCTTGCATAACCAGATCGTGGAATTTTTCAATGATGTCCAGTATGGTGACTTCAAGTATGTGACCATAGCGCAATTCATCTTCGGTGCTTCCATGACCACGTTTAAATTAATTGATTCTAAATTAAATAGTCTCCAATGTTGGTGCAAAGTCATCCAATTCAGTTTTGACTTATGTGGCAGTCCAGCCCCTCAAACGAAAATGTATAATAACAGCATGTAACTCCATTTTATTTTATTTTTATTTTCAATCGCATCTATCACATTGACCAGTTAAAATGGCTGTAAACAATGATCTGTTTATGATAGTACCTACATTCATATTTTCTGTACAGTCTTTTGAATAATCAAGATTATCATCCACAAATTTACAGCAAAAAGTTTATATCCCTTCATGAAAGTTTATCAGACTTTTCAAAGACCCTCGTAATTGTGCTGATTTCGATTAAACCCCAGAGAGTTGCAAAGTGTTATAAAATAAAGTAATATAACAAACCCCCCGCCCCCATTGCTATGGAAAAAGAAATGACTATTTTTAGCCGAAGAATACTTCGAGAATCCTCAGCATTAATGGATCTGTTTCCTCAATACCTACTTTTACTAAAGAAAATTAAATGTTGCTCATTTCATTCTTCTAGAGCCCATAATGAAAAGTGGCACTGCACTGTGGGATAGGGTTGAAAATTGTTCACTGCGGCTTTAGAGGATTTCAGAATGAATGGACGATTTTAAACACATATGCTATGACATATAGTCACCTACTCCTATTTATTTTAGAATTTTTGCAACGTGCTATGCACAATTTGTGACTTACGCCCTTCTTGAATGCCTTCGATTGGATGATTTGCAGAACAGTTTATAGAGGGGTAGACAACTCAGTGCATAAGTGTTGTATGGGACAGAAAGCAATTACTATGTATGTCGATTACAAAAACATCATACACCAAAACAGAGGATTCAGTGGTAGTTTTAGATTGCTTACAATCTTTTATTCATTAGCATACATTCACAAAAAAACACCCTTAAATAAGCCCCTCAAGGAGCAACCTATCACATGCATCATTTGACAATAGCATTGGAATACAAAATGACAGATCTACACAGTAGGACCAATTGGATGTAAATCTTCAGCCAACACATGATTTAGTTGTACAGCCATGTCAGAAATTGCTAAGAATTAGGCAGATTGTTTTCACTTCTGTCATAAATTACGGCAGTTTTTAGGTCATACAGTAAATGTAATGGTGGATGAAATTTTTTATTTGTGTTTAGACAACCAAAATGAGCTCAAAACACTGTATGAAGCTGTAGAAAGCGTGTAAAAATTCAAGGTCTGAAGTCCACCGTTACTTATTCGTATTGAAAAGTGCGCTTTGGCGGTAGAGCTGGCTAACTGGTATTATACAGGTTACTTTATCACTCTGCAACTGCATGTATGGTTCCATTCCTTCGTGTTCAGCTGAAATTTTTTTACCCTTTCTTTTACCTATTGGGACCTATAATCTGATATTATGATAGAAATAACATTTTCATAACAATACAGGTGTTTACAAAATAAACAATAGCAATGTTTTCCACTGGAAGATAGTTACAACGTTACAGTCCGTAGTAGACATTTTGATGGTCGGTATTGTCCTTGATTCATCAACCAAGTTTCCAACATTTCACAAATGCAAAGTGAAACATAGGATTTAAGCATGAAACAAAACTATTAGATTTAACGTCACAGACAGGTTCCTAAATAGTGAAAGCCAACTACGTAACATGTTTTACAATGTCACATACGGTACAGATTATAAGGGACCCAAAGTTTAAAATAATCCTTAGTTAAAGAGAGCCCGTAGTTTCCCTTTCAAGGGCAAGAGCTTGTGCTACCTGTAGAGAGGGGTGAGCCCGGCGTGCAACTCATATGGTGAGCTAATCCTTGTAGATCCCTAATTATCGGATTGTCACTCTTGGTCTTTGGTTTACAAGAGCCAAATATCAACAATAAACAAATTATTTTAGGTAATTGATAGAAATTAATCATTTCTCCACACTAGCTGTATATAGGCTAAGGTTTTTGATAGAGTCAACATGAAAAATTTAATGCCATGGCCAAGATTTGACCCACGGATCTTCTGGTTTCCATCCAGTTGCTCTTAACCTTTGAGCTACCATGGCCAACGTGCCGTCCTGACATTAAATTCTCCAGTTGACTCGTATATTTCCCCGGTAGACTCTATCTATCAAAACCCTTAGCCTATATACGGCTAGTGTGGAGAAATGATTAATTTCCATCAATTAACTAAAATAATAAGAGTTAAATGATGAAGCCTGGGACTCAAGTACTTACAATAGTAAGTCGCCACAAACGGTGTATCTCGTATACGAGAGCCCCTAGTGGTCTACAGGGGAAATATACGAGTCTAACTGGAGAATTTAATGTCAGGACGGCACGTTGGCCAAGGTAGCTCAAAGGTTAAGAGCGACTGGACGGAAACCAGGAGATCCGTGGTTCAAATCCCGGCTATGGCATTGAATTTTTCATGTTGACTCTATCAATAAACAAATTAGTAACTAAAATACAGACAATAAAGGCTTGAAGAATGCGGAGAGGGGCACTAAAACAATGTGTCGACGTTTCGAAAGTTGCATTACCATACGTATTGCAGCAGCTAACCACTCATTCAGCTGTTACGTATTCTATGTTGCTCTTTGGAAAAGTACACGTTGTCACTTTGCTAATATTATAAGCAAGAAAAACTGCGGGTTATATATATAATCAGGTGAGTCTTCTGCCCCTATTTATTGTGATCTATGTAACCCGCAGTCTATAGTCTAATGTAAAAGCATTCAGCCTTTTAACGTAAAAGCCGTTACTGCACCTCTGTCCTGCTATTCGATACTCTACTCACCCAGCATTAATACTGACAGCCCTCAATGAGAACCAAGAAGTTGCGAAAAGCTTAAATAAACGGGTTTTCATGTATATAATTCTAACGAGGTGATAAACGAATGCTTTCCTAAAGGGCACCAGAGAGTACGTGGCAGCTGGCGGAGTGGGTTAGCTCGCTGTAATGTAATGATAAGAAGCCTAGGTTCAAAACGACGTCGCGTAGCTTCGTTTCTTTTTCTCTCTCCGAATCTTTATTGCCTGTATTGTAGTTACAAACTTGTTTAGTGTTGCTATTAGTTCACTTGTGAGCCAAAGACAAAAGAAGTACAATCCCATAATTGGGGATTATAGGGATTTGCTCGCCATATAAGATGGGCTGAGCTCATCTTGATGTCAGGTAGTTGAAGTCCTTGACTTTTAAGGTGTAACCACGGGCTATCTTTATATTTTATTAGGAATCATGTTTAACTTTGTGATCCTTATAATCGGTACGGTGTATGTGTTGTAAACCGTGTTCCGAAGTTGGATTTCATTTTTAGCAGAATATCGACGACATTAACTCTAATAGATTTTGTTTCTTGCACTTTGCATTTGTGAAATGTTTAAAACTTGGTTGAATGGATCAAGCATAGTGCCTGCCATAATAAAATATCTACTAGGAACTACACATTTATTACTATCTGCCAGCGGAAAACAGAGCTATCATTGTTTTTGTAAACACCTATAATGTTATAAAAGTGTTATTTGTATTATATCATATTAAAAGCCCAAGAGATAAAACAAAGGGTAATAAAATTTGTGAGCTCATCACGTTGTATTTGAACCGAAGTCAAATGGCCACAGAAGTAAAGCAAGCTGTATGACACCACTTAGCTAGCGCTACAGTGCTAGAGATTGTTTCTGTATGACTTATGTAACAGCGGACCTAGGACCCGCCTCGAACTTTTACACGCTTTAGCTGTATACAGTGTTTTGAGCTCGTTTTGGTAGTTTTAACACAAATAAAAAAGTTGCATCCACCATTACATTTACTGTATGGGTGATAAACTGCCATAATTTGTGACAGAAGTGAAAACAATCTACCTATTTATTAGCATTTTTGACATGGCTGTACAAATAAAACACGTGTTGGCTGAAGATTTAAATCCAATTGGTCCCACTGAGTAGATCTGCCAATTTGTGTTCCAGTGCTATTGTCAACTGCTGCAAGTGACAGGCTGTTCCTTCAGGGGCGTGTTTAAAGTTGTATATGAATGTACGCTAATGAATAAAAGTTTGTAAATTCACAAAAATTATTACAGCAGCTTTCTTATATGGGATGTTTTTGAAATCGACATACACAGTGATTGTTTTCTGTCCCATGCAATACTTATGCACTGAGCTATCTACCCATCCTGTATAAACTGTTCTAGAAATCATCCATTAGAAGACATTCATAAGTCACATATGTCGCTTAGCAAGTTGCATAAATTCAAAAATAAATAGGGGCAGGTGACTCACTTGGTATATCAAACGCATTACCTTATGCCGCAACAACTAGTTTGTCTAAAAGATATAGAATTTTTAGGAATGAAGATGCAACGCATAAAAAATATTATCTCTACAAATTACAAGAAAATCAGAAATGTTTTACGCAAAAAAGAACTTAAGTAATTGAATATAATACCGCACAAAAGCAACGGATTCAATATAAAGAATTCACAGCGACCAGCAGATGGGTAAGTACACTAAAAGATTTAACCAACTGAGTGTGAAAAGAGTCTTTGAAAATGACCTCTAATGATCCTCTTGCAAGCATCCCCTGCAGATCCCACAATGTTAACTATTGTAAGACGTTTTCGGTACCTGTTTTTACAGCGAGTTTTGAGAAACACTACACAGCATATAATGAAAATAGAACTAACAGATTCATTAGAACGTAAAGATTTACAAGTTTATGAACAGATTCAGAGAGCATCAGTGAACGGTGTCAACAGACCTATTGATACTTTCACAATTCCATGAATTCGTATTTGTTATTAATTTAGGTTCTCCAACGTTAAGAAATATCGGCCGATGAATGAATGGATTAAATGATGCTCAAATGAGCCCAGAGTGAATAGAGCTTAAATTTACCAGATATTTATCTATAAGGATAAGGGAAACCCCCGGAAAACGCCTTCGACAACTCTCGAAACTCTCGATTACTCACCCTGACCGAGATTCGAACTCGGGACCTCGTGAATGCAAGGCAGACACGCTGCCACCTAAGTTACAGAGGCGGGCGTGAACTCCAATTCTTTTAAAGGTACCATTATTCATCCTACTGTTCGGATGGAATCCTATGACAACCAGCCTCAAGGCGTTCACGAGGAAAAGAAATCTATGTAAGAAAGTAAATGTACACCTTCGGCGGTTAAGTATCATACAGGCGTTGATGTTGCCATTTTAACCTTTTACTACAGCTATATTAACCCAATATGATGAAAGATGTACTAAATATCACAAAACAAGTAACAGTATTTTTGCAGCTGAGCTATAAATTGCATGAAATTGGAGACTATTTGTTTTGTAATATTTAGTAAATTTTTGTCATTTCGGTTAATATAATTATAGAAATCCTTGAAGTGAGTAACAGATTAGAATGGTGACCACGACACCTTTCATCTACGAACACGACCGATTTAGTTCTCATAGCTCCTAGTTACGGCCTGAAGATACTCGCGAAAGGTGTACATTTATTTTCTTGAAAGAAGTACATCATGAAAGCAAACAAAACCAATTGAACATTAGGCTTGCTGGTCTCTCTCATGACTAGTGTCAATCTCTGAACTATTCAAATTCTACCGTGAATTCGATATTGGAAATAAAGTTATTCGGTGTATTTACCGGGTTACAGAAAGTCCCTCTATTACCTATTTTTAATGTTTCATTTTTATAATTTTTAAATTGATATAAAATGAGTGAAGAAAATTTGTGGTGTAATTTATTCAAGTTTTCTCTTAGCGGAATCAGTCAAAATGATGCTCTTAATCTAACACTGAGTAGCATTTTCTTCTAAGCAATTCATGTAGTGCATCGTTTACTCACTACGGTCTAAATCTATCTAGTACGCAATAAGTAGGCAAAACGGATTTACAAGAGATCAAACTGAAATTTCATATACTCCTAATACAGTTCACATTAGTTCGTCTGCTTCTTCTAAAGTAGGGAAAGGATTACTCTTGCGTGGTGCGTATACATTCAATGGGTGTAAAAGCAGGCCCTAATTTTTCATCAAAATTCGAAATAATTCTTTCCTCTGTTCTATAAATTCCATCCATTCTCGGTTTCATCTTTCTTTCCATCTAAGTAATGTGACTTGAACTATATTTTCTAGAATTTTACTCTGCCTGTTTACTTCCTTATTGCCAAAATATTTTTGTTAAGTATTTTCTAGCGATTTTTCTCTGCTTTATTTTTCTTGAGGATTTCCTCGCACAAATTAAAAATTTATTTCGGTTTTCAAATCATTGTTTATCCTCATTTTCAAGATGAAACACTTCCACCCTTCTGCATTCATGTGACATCTACTTTAATATATTTAGCAAGGTAAAAAGGTTCTCTTATTTTTTATCCCTCGTCATCGATTTACACAAACTGTCTTCTATTTCTTTAATTTTTATTCTCTCACTGCTACAGTTCTGAACTGATCACTATAGCTATCCCCAATTGTGTCTTAGTTTGTGTTTCTATGACAAGTGCCCCTTTCTCGAAGGAATGTTCTGCCTTTGTTTCCATTACCTTCTTTACCTCTGCCTTCTGTTTGTTATTTTTTACTGCTAACAAAAACTAATTTCAGAAATTCCGTTTAGTGTTGCTATGTGTAAATAAAGCTGAATAGCCTCAGGAAAATGAATGGCGATAATATCTATTGGAATTTTAACACACAAAGAAGATTTAACTTTCCGTATTTCGTTGTTAATTTCATAAATTAATTTACTATAAAATTTTCATTCTTCTGGTTATATTTTCTAATACTTCGTTCTAATCTCATACTTGCTCACTGACTCTCCAGTATCTATTAAATTAAAATTATATGTTTCTAAATCCCCGGAGGTTGTTTTCGACTACTACAGTTATATCCAGCCAAGTTTCCTTTGAAACATCTTCGAAAAATACTCATTTATGCCTCTCCAAGTATATTTCACAGTGAAGTAGTCCTGCAGCTCTCAAATAAAGGATTTCGAATCTTCCAACTGGATCCCGGCCAGTTAAGTTATCTGACCAGTATCAGCATCCTTAAATGACATCCAGCTATTGCTGAATTATGTCCGTTTTCTCCCTCTTGAACTAAATAATTTTCAACTAATATTATTTGACCTTTTAACCTCATCTCCATGGATTAACTCTGAATGGTTAGATTACACTCGGTGTCTTATTATTATTCTTTTTTACATGGTTGCCACATACCTCTGCGGTTTGTATGGAACCCGAAAGCGATCTATGCGCTATGACTGTCAATAATCCTCCATAGTAAGCACTTCTCTAAAATTGTAAAACACGAATGGGAAAGGTCCGAGTTTTAGAAATAACATTCGTTTATTACCTTACGTCCCGCCTATACCTATATATTATTCCCACCAACTTTTATACTTTATTTTGCTGAAACTGAAGTTTCTTGTTTTCCAATGAGGTATGATGACCTGCTAATTACCAAGACTTCATTTTACGTTGGAGGTAATGTTCAAAATTTTATCTACATCACTTAGTAACTGCAACTTCCTGAATATGACCGTTTTCCAGGAGTTACAACTTCAAGATAATGATTTTGCTGTCTCTTGAATTCACTAGAACCTTAATTACCTGAGTTAAATTACCTCATTACTTCTCACAGTTTATATATATGTGTGTATATAAATCTGTTATTACATATAATGGTCGTGTGGATATCGCTTAGTTAATCCATTTACTTGCTCAAATTAACTAACAATTACATGAAAATTAATTGTTCTTTTACACTGGCCGTGTGTAGGCTAAACTGTGGAAACGTAGAGTCAGACTGAAAAATTCAATGCCATAGCCGGGATTTGAACCACGTTTTTATGTATTTATGAGAACTCCTAAGTGGTTTACCGGGAATATATGAGTCAGTTGGAGAATTTAACGTCATATCGGCACGTTGGCCATAGTAGCTCAATGGTAGAGTGGCTGGATGGAAACCAGAAGATTGGTGGTTCAAATCCCGGCTATGGCATTGAATTTTTCAATGAGTCTACGTTTCCATAATAATTACATGTTTTCAGGGTGATTTATTAATTTTCACTACTTAGTTACATTGTTTAACTAAACATCAAAAATAATTAGAAGTAGTAATTTAAGTTTTATGTTCCATTCATTGAGAAGAAGCGTACATCAACTAAATAGAGACTATTTTACCTCAATGGTTACAATATGAAAATTAATTAGTATGGTATTAATCTCTGTAGAAGAGGTGATTGGTAAAATCTTTAAAAAATAATAAATAGCTTATTTACGCCCGGTTGCATAAAAGTCGCTAACTGTAGTTCATTTATAATCGAAGATCAAAATTGAACTCAGTTTACGAACCCGCCTGGGTTGTAAAATGCTGATCATAGGTCAAGTGAACACCGTTCAGTTCTGATGTGAGATCACAAAAGCGGATACGGCAACATCTCCAAACATGTTGCAACTTTCGCATTGTATCGAAAGGATTCGAGAATTATCGGAACTATTCGACTCTGTATTATAATAGTGCACAGAGTAACCAATACAGACATAACAAAATCTAAATAAATCTTTCACTTTATGGTTATTAGTCCTATAAATAGTGTTCTTTTATATAAGCAGTATAACAATTTACTCCATATTGAGACAGCTTTTATCAAAAGTTAATCATTTCGCTTACTCTATCTCTATTATATGTCTAATGTACATAATTTTCATTTTCGTCTGTTTACAACACTGTGACGGCTGTTACAAAAATAATGGAAGTTCAAGCAAAGAAGATACGTTCTGCGAACTTAAAAATGAAGAGAAAACTATGTTGGTGGACATAGTCCTCCAACATAAAGATGTAACAGAAAATAAAAAAAACGGACAGCAATACGACAAAGAGAAAGGAACAGGCGTGGAAGGAAGTAACAGTAGAATTTAATTCTAGAAGTTGCGTTGCACGTGACCAGAAAGCATTAAAACTATGTTACGAGAATATTAAAAAGCGGACAAAAAATGAACGCTGATGACAAAGTTCAGACACATAAAACAGGTGAAGGTATGTTTGTGCCGTCTTCCTTAGACGAAACTGGACACAAGCTAATTGCAGCACTGAAGCCGCAATTTCATCCCATTAGCTGCGACTTTGACGACGACGTGGGTTTCCACACTGAGGAAGTTGGAGAAGTGACTGTGGATGTCATGTGTTCACCCCAAGTGGACTTCAATGATGTCCAACTGGAGGTCGTGGAGGTCTGCAGGTCCGAGAATTCCTTGGAAATGGTGCAGCTGATTGAACCAGGTCCTTCAGCTTCAACTATACCCCGATCTTCATATACTGTAAAGAAAAGGAAGGAAGACGTTAGGGAACAGTTTTATAAGAGGAGGCTGGAATGTTTGGAAAAAGAACACGAACAAAATATGAGATTTGCTAGAAAAGAACACGAACTAAGAATGAAAGTATTACAGTTGCAAGTAGAGGTAGAACAGAAAAAATTAAATTTGCAGTGAAAAGTAAGGTTATGTAAATTAAAAATAAATATTGATTACCTGAATGTGTTTTTAATTAGTGCAGTTCTCAGTGCTGTGTTTTCCCTTCTATCTCTTTGTTTTAAATCAGATATAGGCAGTTCTTGGTACACTCCCCTTCCCCTGTAAACAGCATCCTCTACGTCAGGAATATCGTCATCTGCATTAATGGCCAAGGTATGTAATACAAATGTTGCTACTATTATGGGAGGAACTCGAAGTAATTTCACAGCTAATTTCATTCTTAAGCATGGGAATCTTCTTTTGACAACACCAAAACACCTTTCAATAACTGATCTTGTTTGTCTGTGAGCCTTGTTATATGCTCGTTCTGCAGGAGTTTTTTGGGTCAATGTAGGTGTAAGTAAGTAATGACAGCAGCGATAAGCACTGTCCCCTAGGAGCACACCTCGGGGAAATTCTTCAGCTTCAAACTGTGCATGAATTCTAGAATTTCTAAAAATATTGCTATCATGTGCTGAACCTGGTCACCTAGCAACAACATTCAGGAATCGAAGTTTTGAGTCACAGATAGCCTGAAAATTTAAAGAAAACCAACCATGGCGATTTCTGTAAATCTCAGCATTATTCCCACCAGGTGATATAATTGGGATATGTGTGCAGTCTATTGCACCTAAAACTCCTGGGAAATTACGTATATTATGGAAATCTCGCATAACCCTTCTTATTTCACCCTCTTCTATAGGCATCCTGATGAAATGAGGTCTTAAAGCTGCAATCTCCCTTGTAACTCTATGTATTGTTCTACACGCCGTTCCTTTATTTATATTAAATATAACCCCAATCACCATTTGGAAGCTTCCAGTAGCATAGAACCGTAATGTAAGTAGGATCATAAATACTGGATTGAGTGCATAATTCCTCAGGGTTTGTGTTCTTAACTGTGCATGTAGCCTATGCTCCAGTTCTTCAACTACATCCTTTGATAGGCGAAAGCTCATTTTAAATTCTCTGTCATTAAGTTCTATGATGGGATTTCCTCTATGTTGGAAAACACAAGGAGCCCTTTCAAATTGAAAATTCTCATCATCAGAGATATCAGAGTAATCTGAAATCTGAAAATAATAAAAATGTATAGGTTATGAACACAAACAATGCATCATTAACAGACATCTGTGAAATAAAAGGATAATTATTTATCCAAGTAACCACAAAAAATGCATTACTTACCATTTTATTTAAAGCTGCACTACTTATTTCTTCTCAGGAACTCCTGTGTAAGTTCTGCAGTTCTGCTGATCTAAGTTCAACCAAGTTAGCTGGAGAAAATTCACCAGTTAGATTTTATCTTAGATCAAGAGGCCATGAACTTAGATCAACCTTTATACAACCAAAATTCTAAGTTCAGCTTGACTGAAGATCATTTTCGTATGCTTGAACTTAGATTATCTTTTATGCAACCGGGCCTAAATGTTCTACAGAGTTTTCATTTTGTCTATTGCATATTTTGATTGTAATAAAGAAATCATAATGTACAGAAATCATGATTTATAGATATTTGATTAAGAGGCATTGTTTTTCTTGCTTTCCTATTCTTGATTTAGTTATATACCGTATGAGTAAATAGTATGGAACAATGCCTGTAACTTCACAATTGCAGCTCTATGAGGTGATATTTTAGAAAATATCTAAGATATCAACATACCCTCACATTACTATGATTACAAATACAGTCTGTGAGGTGTTTCTTTTTAATGCCAACATTTCTTATTTCTCCACTAATCCAGTCCTCAAGTCTCAGAACGTACAAATACCCTTTCAAACAGCAATTTAAATTTTTTGGGGACTTACTGCATGTGTACTGAGCAAAGGAAAACACATCATTACCACAAATTGAGTAGGTTTTAAATTAAGCAATACTGTAGGCAACTTCAATATGTGGCTTCGGATTGAGCAAATAAAAACACAAGCTAAGCCAATAAGGAAAGTAATTAGTCATGGCACAAGTTACAGAAAGACAACAAATTGAAATACTAGTGATCATCGATATGGTGATAGGAGGAGAACCCAAAAAGAGCTTTGTGTATTCTTTAATGGAATGCATCCAGAACGAAGTATTACTCATTCTACGGTAAGCAAAATTTTGAAAAGAGGTCAGTCAAACTGAAAGCCAAAGTCTGGAAGGCCAAAACGAGTTACAGATGATAAAGATATGGATGTTTTATTATCACTGGAAGAAAATCACATGTATCTACTCGTTGCCACATTATGAAAGGCAGGCGGTGAATTACTTAAATCATAAATCATAAAGTATTGATTGGCCGACAAGATCTACTGAGTCGGTAGAGCACCTGCCTACCGTGCTAGGGGTCTCGGGTTCGATTCTCGGTGGTGGGGAGTGGGGATTTTTCTCCGTCCAAGATAATTCCCCATCTTCCACAGAGTCTGGAGGTATGAATGAGAGTGTGAATGTGTCCGTGATGTAATGATTAAAAACCAAAAGATAACTAGTTAACACCTTCAGTATGTTCCAAAGGAGAACGGCCGCCGATATGACCATAGTAGTTAAAGGCGGGGTATAAATGGAAAAAAAAAAAAAGATCTACTGACCAAAACCCCTTAGACTTTTTCTTGTGGGAATTTTTGAAGTGGAGGATTTACAAGGACCAACCAAGAGATCTTGAAGGGTTGAAGCGAAGAATTGGCCAAAAAATGCAGCTTATCAGGCGAACAGTGTTGCTGGAGGCATTAACTAATTTCAAAGACAGACTTTGGCATGTTTGGCAGTAAATGGAAGCCATTTTGAGCCTTTTTGAAGTAAACTCATCATGTATTGTCATCTTGAATGTTACTCTTTCTATGACCATTAGGAACAATTGTTTGCTTAACAGACATCTAAATGTTTTGTGTAAGTTTTTGTTACTCTATTACTTTTTCATCCCTTATTCAATTTTACACAAACCTCCTACCGAAGGATAGCGCTTTCACAAACTGTTTCCAGAATATTCATGACATATGACTTATTTTTATGTAAATCTCTTAAATAATATATCTGGTCTGCTTCTGAGAAAATTAAAAGTTTCATTTATTTTTGTATGCAAGGCGTAGTTTGAGCTGGGGCGTTTTTACTCTTCGTTTTGCATCCTTGAAAGATACATTGAAATTGAAATAGAAAGTCTAGCACTGCACCGACTTACTTTGCGTTTCAGAACTATGATGTATACAGAAACACACACATACACACACACAAACACGCAGACACACACACGCACACACTCACACACATACACATACCCACCCACACAATTGCTGACGCTCAATGGACATTTTAATATATATAATACTGTTGTATGTATTTCCGGTAAGATTTCAAAATGGAATTTTTGTCTAAAATTAATTGCTTTCTCTGTCTACTGGGTTCATGGTAGAGAAAGTAAGACTTTTAGTTAACAGTTGAGTGCATTCAAAAGGAGCGTGTCGTTTCATTTAGTAATGCTAGAGCTTAATTAAAAGTTGCACGTTAACTGGTGAAAATTGACTCCTAGAATGTTTATATACTGCCAAATATTGACTGAAGTTTTTGGAAAAATGTAATTTAAAACTGAAATGTACATTATACGTTATTATCAACACTATAAAGTCAGAACACATCATATAATACACACTGTTTTAGATATGTGCAATTATCTGCGCGTGTAGTTCATGTAATGAAATACAGCTCGAAAGCTTAATCAGTATGAAGTAATAAATAATATTAACATTAGAGACTAAATAAACCTTTAGCTACACTCTAAATATTTCAGCTATTTCAGAACGGGCAGTTCATTACTTTTAGAATTACAGCAAAAGGGAAATAGTCGTAGGAACGTGTAAAATAATCCCATAGTTTAATAGTTTCAATCCCGCTTTCAGTTGACAGCTTCATTATTATTATTATTATTATTATTATTATTATTATTATTATTATTATTATTATTATTATTATTATTATTATTATTATTATTATTATTATTATTATTATTATTATTATTATTATTATTATTATTATTATTATTATTATTATTATTATTATTATTATTATTATTATTATTATTATTATTATTATTATTATTATTATTATTATTATTATTATTATTATTATTATTATTATTATTATTATTATTATTATTATTATTATTATTATTATTATTATTATTATTATTATTATTATTATTATTATTATTATTATTATTATTATTATTATTATTATTATTATTATTATTATTATTATTATTATTATTATTATTATTATTATTATTATTATTATTATTATTATTATTATTATTATTATTATTATTATTATTATTATTATTATTATTATTATTATTATTATTATTATTATTATTATTATTATTATTATTATTATTATTATTATTATTATTATTATTATTATTATTATTATTATTATTATTATTATTATTATTATTATTATTATTATTATTATTATTATTATTATTATTATTATTATTATTATTATTATTATTATTATTATTATTATTATTATTATTATTATTATTATTATTTTTATTATTAGTTTTATTATTTTTTATTATTATGATTATTATTATGATTATGATTATTATTATGATTATGATTATTATTATGATTATTATTATTATTATTATTATTATTATTATTATTATTATTATTATTATTATTATTATTATTATTATTATTATTATTATTATTATTATTATTATTATTATTATTATTATTATTATTATTATTATTATTATTATTATTATTATTATTATTATTATTATTATTATTATTATTATTATTATTATTATTATTATTATTATTATTATTATTATTATTATTATTATTATTATTATTATTGACTTAAACAATATTCTGTCGTTTTATGAACTCAAGAGGTGTCCACGTGGCATTTGTATGGTTGTTCCTTGGAGCTATTAGGAACTCGAGGCTAACACGGATGGATGTAAAATATTTCTTACGTCAGGTAATACACATCACCTTTCGACACCAATTCCAGTCCAGTTCTTTGATGCATATGCTATCAATTACTCGGCATGAAGAAAGGTAATACTAGCCGTTTTAATGACTTTTCGGCTCTTTAGGTTTACGAGTTAAACTGTTTCAGAATCGCGTGGCTTTACGTGGTAACTATTGAATTATATGTGCTAACTTCTATTCTATCCAGACTTCACATCCTGAATTAGAATGCGAAAAGTATGTTGCCGTTAGTCGCTGAAATATTAAGCAGAAGTTACCGCTAAATCCACGTAATTCGAATGCAGATTTTGTGCACTGGATAATGTCAATAACCGATCATAGTTTCGTGTATTCTAAGGTGACACAACACGAAGGAAAATGTATGAATTATAGAAAGACATGCTTTTTATTAAGCTTAAGACCCGTCTAAAAGCATTACTTCCACCAATGCTTCCACTTATAATATAGCTCTCCAAAAGATGTTGCGAAGGTTCGCCGTTGCCTATGAAAGACGATTATTGCTTGGTGATTCGCTAAATTCTAAGGATCTTGTTCCCATTATGTTTAGAAATTTATTTTCGTGGTTTAGCAACACCTACGATAGCTGAACATATTGAATTCTGGGAACATTTCACTGATTGAAGGGATATCTTTGAATGTATCATTATGATAAATCACTGACAGTTAATTCTTTTAACTTTTCTTAGGAGATATGGGATCGTAATTGGATCCAAATTTTCTCACAGAGTGAGCAGAGAAATTGTCTTTGAATGTAATAAATTTCTTTGGAGTAATAATCTTAAAAGTATTGAATATGTGTGACTGTTAGAACCATCCTTTCCATTTGGTTGACCGCTATGTGGCACACCTTTTTGGCATCTGAATTCAGGTTCATGTAAGAACAATAATTCGGTGAGGGAAGAGGAAAGTAATCATCAACCTGGTATCTTCCATTATTCTCACGAATTTCAGATAAAGCTAATTCAAAACACTATAAGGCACGATTTCTTACTTAACTGTTGTGCCTTGTTGTTGCGTGAATGTAAAATTATTCGGTTAACGTGCAACTAATCTTTTAATTTAAAGTTTATCTTCCACCTTTAATGAATGAAAGGGACTTTTCAATAAATAATCCACTCTATTTATTTTAAAACTACCTGCTTTGTCCACCAAACAATTAAGATTTCACTTCATGTAACGGATCGTAACTACAGTCTGTGCGGTTTAAGTTGGCATATTCTCTACGGTCCTTGTCTAACACAGAATGCTGTCGTTGTCTAGCACACGTGGGCGGTCAGCAACCACTGCTTTGTCGCGATTCGTGGAAAGTAGACGCTCGCAACCCCCATTCCGTTGTGTGTTGATTGAAAATTGTCAGTGGCGTATGAGCTATAGAACTGTGAATTTATTGTTTTGTGGTTTTACACGATACGCAAAATGTTTTCATTGTTGCAACATATGGATATAATGTTGAATTATTTTCTTGTAGTTTTAGCTGTGTTTGTGTTGTTTCAAGTTGGATCTCGAGAGAAAGTTCTAAAATCAGATTTTAGGGAAATTGCAGTCAAAGTTCACAGTTTCTTCAGTGATGAATGTGAAGCTTTGAAATGTGGAAATCCGACTATTTCAGTGACGAGTATCGTTTTAGGGAACTGCTGCTACAGGTATTTCTTCTCGTTCTGTCCAACGAATTTTAAAAGAACACAAAAATGCAGAAGCTAGCGGCGGTAGACTGCAAACACCAGGCAAGAAGCGCCCTAATAGGAGACCGCGAAAAAAAAAATTGATTCATTCACAGCTGCTGCTATTAAGCGAACAATCTATTCGCTGTATCGTAAGGACTTTGTGCCTGGTTTGCTGGACATTTATGAGGCTTTGAAATCTAAAGACTCACATAAAGGGAAGCGTGTGGTCCTTAAGAAAAATTCTTAAAAAGCTTAATTTAAGTTACAGTGCAAACAACGAATGGATGTTGTTTCTAAGAGATTTAAAGTTTTAAGATGAATGAAAGAACTGAAATCTACAGGTAGGCCGATAGTGTACCTTGACGAAACGTGGTAAATATAAACCATACGAGAACTAAGGTGTGGAAATGTATCGCTGATGAAAATGAAAGTGATTTCCCTCTTAAAATACCACTCGGCAAAGGACAGCGATTTATAGTTGTACATGCTGGATGTTCAACAGGATTTATTCCTAATACCTTGCTAACTTTTAAGTCAAATTCGATTTAGTAGACTCCGAATCGGAAGAAGAAAACGAAAATTTGTTTGAAGTTTCTGACTGAGAATCGGGGGATGGGCAACAAGCGGACAGAGTGGAGATGGGGCGCTCCACCACTGATGCATGCTTGGCTGACGTGTCTGCTTTGCCCGCTACGTCGTAGAGTGAGACGGTGAGTACTCCTTTTTCTGAAAGGCACACGACTAGTTAAACCTCACAGACTGTAGCTGGGCTGAAGCGTTGCTGTGAGCGATGTACAAGGACAACAGGAGAGGAGGGAGGTATAGACACCTCACTGGCAGAATGTTTAGAGGGGCGAGGGAGTGACCCCGAGCGCCTATAATCCGGCCCTAGCGCGGTTGTCGTGTACAACACTGCGGGTTGTATCTTCGGTAACCATTAAGAATCGTGATATAATTATTGTTTGTAATGATTATTAAAGTTGAATAAAATATAAAATAATTTTGTCTTCAAATTAAAAAACGCCTATAAGTTGCATGATATTATCGGTGGGGTCCAGCCCCTCCTGCTCTTAACCCTTACTGGCATTCCGCCCCTGGCCTAAGTTATGTTATCAAAGGACAAGTTGCAAATCTATACCCACCTGTGCCAGACATCTCTCTCGAAACGACGGTAGGTCTCGAGGTGAATGCTGATTACGATGTTCTTGTTTATAGTACAGTCCCTTCTGATAAAATCTACTATTTATGACTGCATTTACTATACACCTTTCCTGCATACCTCTCCAACTCAGAGCCTCTATTAGGTAGGTAATTTGAAATCAATAAGCAGCAAGCTTCTCATCATGTAAACTGACGAATGTCGGGTAACTCTAAGCTCTATGGACCCTGGGCTCATTTGAGCATCATTTCACCCATTCCATTCATCGTCCGATATGACTTAACGTTGGAGGACGTAAAATTACAAAAAAAAAAAAAAAAAAAAAAAAAAAAAAAAAAAAAAAAACCATGTAAACTGACCGGTGCTTCAGCTGTGTAGTATGTGTAGTATTTAACGCCCGCTTTTACTACATACGGCACCGCAGGTCTTCAGCTGCAATGAAACACAACCAAGCAAACTGTTTAAAAATAGCTAGAGGAAATGATCGCGCGTTTTCCTCGATCCTCTCGATTTATGGTCAATAAGTTAGCGCTCCTATAAAGTGCTAGTGTGGCAAAACTTATGCACCCGTAGCATCTAACGCGTAGCAAGCTCAGCCTCGTTGTTTACAATAGGACTGAAACAGGCTGAGAGAGGTTACTAATTGGTTGTACCTGATCTTTTCATGCATTGCAACGCTAATGAGTTACATCCAGGAAACTTGCATTTTACTTACTTACTTTACTTAATTTTATTGCATTAGGTATGCATTAATTTCAATGCACGTCAATTATTTATTGTGATTATTTTTATCGTTTGTTATTAGGTAAATTATAAACCTTACTCCTCGATTATGATCAAAGTCCGGGTGTAAGTTTTGATCGATTATAAAATATTATTACCTACTGTTTGTACATAACCCCAAGTTTTATACGCTATTTGCATTCAATCTACAAATTTCTCCCTTCGAAATCAACTTGGGCGCAACTTACACATTTTGCACAGTACACAAATTACACAATCCGTAACTTATCCCAATGCAGTCTACTACTAAAAATAGAACATAAATTATCGGCTAAATCTACGTGAAACAAAAGCAAATTCTTGTCAGTTTTTATTCAATTTTTTAAATGGTCGTACCTTACAATTCAGCGTTTGTTGATTAATAATATGATTTGCTGTAATTTGCAATCAACATCTTCAAATTCCTTCAGTTCCAGTAACTCCACTTGCTTATTGTTCATTTTTCGTTTATGTCCAGCACAATAGAACTGAGAAAAGTGTTTGCGGTTGCCTTGAAAGATTTTGTGCCTTTAAACACCCGTTTGTACCTTTTGGTATTCACAACTTTAAGTGCAACAGAAATGGCTTAGAATGGGGATATTTCTCTAAGAGTTTATTAAAGGGCAAAATGCCTTGAGCATAGCAGCACGTTACGAAAGGCTACATGGGAGCACAAAGAATTTTCTTAGATAAGAAAGAGAAAAGAATGCACATGAAATGAAATGTGGAGGGCATAAGAAAATGAAGAAAAGCCATAAGAAAAGCAGAGGGGAGGGGGGAAGAGAAGAAATGTTGGAAGGCAAAATAAAAGACTCTCACCCGCAAAAGCAGGAATAAGTCAAGGTAGCTGCCATTTTGTTCGTGTGCCCGTTGTGTTTGGCCACAACAACGGCAGCAGCAGCAGCGCCGCGTATTGAACAGAAGAGGAACTTTGCCGCTTGGGACTGACTTGCTGAATGCCTTTCGGGGAGGACAAAAATTCAGCTCCTACCATTGTCACCTATTCTTCAATCCAGCTCTCCCCCTCCCATTCCGAGCGCGATTCCCCTGACATTGCTACTGCTGCGTTGTTATGTATTTTTCCGCACTACAGGGTGGAAAAATATTACCACCGCATAAAATTTGTTCTGTAATTAAAATGGTCAACATCACAAATCACACTTTTTACTGCAATCGTACATAAGTGTTCTTTTATAAAAATAGATATCAATACCCAAATACAACATCGAACACAACAGTTATGAATCTTTCATCTGGGTTCAGTATCTCCAAAATTCAATTATTTGTAAGTATATAGGAAGGAATTGAAAATAACGTTTCAACCTCTGTGAAATTCTAAAAATCTAGTTTTCTTTCGATTCCCTTGACTTTTTACCTTACAATCTGAACACAAAACATATATGTTAATTGAAGGAAACTAATTGTTTGTCCACACTGATCCTGCGTATGGTAGGGTTTACGAAAGGTAGAGTTAGACTGAAAACAAAAAAGTAATCAATGTGGTAGATGGGTTATTAATAATAACTAAACACTAGTAACACAACTTCACTTATCTTATTTAAACCCTGGGGACCGGTTTCAAAGCAAACATCTGCTTTATCCTCAGCCACTCAGCTTGACATCCACCCACTAGGTTAGTGGGTGGATGTCAAGCTGAGTGGCTGAGGATAAAGCAGATGTTTGCTTTGAAACCGGTCCCCAGGGTTTAAATAAGATAAGTGAAGTTGTGTTACTAGTGTTTAGTTATTATTAATAACCTAGTTTACTTCACTGTCAGCAGCTTCAGTTTTTTACATAACTATTGTGGTAGATGGGATTTGAGCAACGTATCTCCAGGTTTTCGTCCGCTTGCTCTTGAGCTACATGCCAGCATGATACTAAATTCTCCAACTGGATAAAAAAAAACCACACACACACACACACACACACACACACACACACACACACACACACACACACATAGTTTACACTAGAGAACGCTTTAATAAACCACGGTGAGGACGGTGTTGATTCACAGTTAACTGCTTTTACATGCGGTATGTAATATAAATTCTTCTTAAATCCTACGGATGAGTACAGTGCCTCCAATTTTTTATTTACTGTTTGTATACAGCGTAAAGAAAATGTTGCGTCGGCGTTTCGTGACTTTCATTAGTTGAATATAAGAAACATATTTAGCTGTCACACAAACAGTATTTTATTCCAAAATTAGTCAAGTTTCCTCAAAATTTCAAGCTCTATTATAAAATATGTCCAGGGAACATTTTGAAAATAAAAAAATGCTGAAAAAACGGCCTTGAGGTTAATAGAGTTTAAAGCTTAGTATAAGGAACAATAAAATATTAGAGATCCACAATTTTTATATCATAAAGAAAAAGTTATCTACCTTGAACATACCAGTTAAATTGTGGAAACGTAGAGTCAGACTGAAAAATTCAATGCCATAGCCGGGATTTGAACGGCTGGACGGAAACCAGAAGATCCGTGGTTCAAATCCCGGCTATGGCATTGAATTTTTCAGTCTTGACTCTACGTTTCCACAATTTAGCCTACAAACGGCCAGTATGAAAGAACAATTAATTTCCATTAATACACCAGTTAAAACTAAAAATTGTAATGAGAATGATATAAAAGTTCCACAATTTTTACGTTCCTTACCACTGTGTATAAACTTAAACTGATCAAATGAATACATCGGTGAACATAACTTGTTCACGTGGTTTGTTTGTTCGCAAATTTAGTGAATTAATATTTTTTGTTTTTATTAGCAGAACCTTCAATGTTCAGTTCTGTGCTGCTTTCACCCATTTGAACTACCACGACGACATACTTGAATTCGCATGAGACCTCTTTTGATTTATACTCAACATGGCACTTGCAATTTGACCAGTGGTTTAAGTTTCCGGGGCTAACACCTAATCGACATTTGGGTTAATTTCTCCCATTCTTTATTTCTCCGCTTGCTCCACAGTCTCATCTCGTACGCATAGCTATCTTTCGATTTATTTTTCTTTCAGCAATAATAGTCTTTGTCTTGTTATGCTTGTCTTCTGCCAAAGCTTCTAGATTTGTCCTTGACGCTTTTGTACATATTCCTACAGAACTTTCCCCGCTTTCCAGCAATGTAATGTCATACATCAGCATATATTTCTGAGAGATCTTGAACTAAAACCACGAGATAACCGGCTATTTTCGTGAATTTCAATAACTGCTAGAATATCACAAGGTAGAAAATCTGTCAGAAATCACTTTCTTATTCGCTTTTAAGGTTGCAGGACTCTGACTGTTGGTGTCCTGCTTATGGCAACGAACAAGCTCCAATTTTAACCCTTTTGTGACGTGAATGGTCTCGTGGGCTACATATGTAGCCCGTATAAAATTTAGTCTATACATTGTTTATAATTGTTTTAATAACCTTCTGTGATATTCATTTATTTCTTTAAAGTGTCTACTTACATTCAAATTGAGTTTTATGAACTGTTTCAATATAATTTGATATTAAAGTATACTATGTGTAGTGTGAAATAGACGGTAAACCCGTTTATAGTGCTCCTTTACATTCCTGAGTCATATTAATCAAGTTAATAGTAGTGAATACAACAGTATCTGATACAGAATGTATTAAATGTTTACATTGCTCTAACAATCACCATATGTGTAGTAACAGTCTCAAAATATGACACAAGAACAAAATTACCTACTATTTGGTTTACAATTCTTCTTGTAGACACCCTTTGCACACCGCCGTGGAATGATTATTGCAAATCTTTCTTTGACGCACGCTGCAACTCTTCCTGGTAGATTTATCCTTGCCTTTTCCACATAAGTAGCACCAACCTATCTTGTTGTGCAGCTGTGTCACTTGTGTTCTGCGAACGTCCTCAATTCCGAAAAGAATCTTGGCACTCATTGTTAGTGAGACTGCTATAGTGTTCAGTTCTGCGCTTCTTGCTATTTCAGGCTTTATGAGCTCCCAGGACATTGTCTCAAGAAACAAGTGTCCTTTGATTTTCTTATACTTCTGATTCTCAGAAAAAATACACATGACATCGATAGCACTGATGTGACCTTGCTCTTAATACCCGTTTCAAAAACTGTTACATTAGTGGTCGCGCTGACTGCATATGTAGCCCAGATGTGGGCGACTGAGTTTAATCACAAATAACAAAAATACTGTCTCGCTAAAATGTGTTATAGCCAACTAACCGCAAATTGCGTCAAAAATCTAGCAAAACCCCCAGCAGCACAAAAGCAGAAGGAGATGCGCACTTGCAAAAACAAAATGACTGAGCTACATATGTAGCCCACGCGACTACTCGAGGGTTAAGTCATACCAGACTGAACGAATGAAATGGGTGATGAAATGATGCTCAAATGAGCCCAAGTTCCATAGAACTTAGAGTTACCAGCTATTCGTCTTTCAGTATAAGGGAATACACCGGAAAAACTTTATCCAGGTACCTCACCCTGATCGAGATTCTAACTCGGTACCTCTTGAACGTGAGGCAGACACGCTACCATCTACGCTACCGACGCGGGCAGCGCTTATGTTACCTTTTACTCTCCTAAGCATAAAACACTCAGTCAAGCCTATCCCGTGTCTTATTTAATTTGGTATTTATTGCCTGTGCTCCCCGCTTCGTGGACTGATATTAACTGGGGAGGTGTATAAAGATAAACGGTAAATGGCAGACAACTAAGGCAGAGACCTCGCACACTCCGTCGTTCACACAGACCTATTAAAACTAATAACTCCAGCAGGATGAAGTGATGAAGTGAGGGAGCTGCAGGGCGGTCGCAGGCAGTCAAGCCACAGAGACGCGTGGAACTCCCTAGCACTTCGTTTTTAGTGTCGGCAAGCGTCCCCCGCAAAGGGGGTATAGAAATCACACAACCCCGCCTAGCACTGAAAACATTTACCTAAAATGCACAAGCATCCGCTCCATCTGTCCGGCACCAGCGGAAACTGCTACCCTGAAAGAACACATGAAAGAGCTAAGGAAGCAGAATGAAAGAAATAAAGGTCAGTAAAGCATAGTATAAAGCACCCTCCTTAGCTTTCACCAAAATGACAAAAGTGAAAGTCGGAGTGAGCTTTGAAATTTCATTCCCTGTGTTCGAACAAAAAAAAAAACTTCTAAGGACTTCTCTGTAGAAAAACTCTCTTTAAAATTCAAACAAATAACAAGAAATACCGCAGAATGATGCAAAGATCTTCCCGTAGTAACCTTTATGAAGCGTTTATGTAACTAAAATGTGTAATTGATCTCAAAATCACCTATAGGTACACCCCTGATACCGAAATTATGGCTCAGTTTAATAAATTATAACCTATAATAAAATTAAATATGAATATTTTGTAAATTTGTGTTAAATGCTAAGGTGTTGTAGGTTTGGCAGTTAGTCATGAAGTATATTTGGGCTCGGAGTAAGTTGACATTAAGTACCATAATTAGCGGCAGCTTGGTTTTCTGGCAATTTCTTAGAAGTGCGAACAGTTAAGAGATTGAAAGAGGAGATTGCTATGCAAGTTGTGAGATTAGGTGTAGTCGCGCTGCTGGAACGGTTACCTTTGATTTATCTTTGTTAACAGAAACTTCTCAGATAACGCAGATTATTCTTGTAAGAGTGAGAGGGGTACTGATGGGCCTCCCGGTCGTGTGCTAAGCACCAATGAACGCAGCACTTCAACCAATGGAATTCGCAGAAACCACAAATGACAGATATATATTCACTCCATGTGGAGTGATCAGTGCTTCATCTGAAGGTATCAATTACCAAAGATAAATCCATGGTAAACGTTCGAACAGCGCGACTATATGGCAGGTTAGCTCGGGATTCTTGAAATATATATGCACGGTCACATACGCCTCCTGCACGAGGTGCTTCAGTGACTTCTGGAAATAATGATGAACAGGTGCGTAATGCAATTGAAAAATCCGGCATACCAGTTCTAAAGCCATAGCAGTGCATACTAAAATTAGCCAGGCATCAGTGTTGCTAATATCGCACCGCAATAAACTTCATCCTTACCACCTACAAGGCTCACTGTGAATGCGACCATAAAGTGCGAGTAGTATTTTGGCAATGTCTATTGCAGTATTTGGAAACTGACCCGGGCAGTGTGCTCATTAGTTCATGTTCCAGAATAACAGAATTATGGACCGACACAATGGATATTTCTGGTGTATAGATAACCCACACTGGATGAGAGAGACCGTGTTTCAGGTGTAATTGAGTGTCATTATGATGTCGAATTTTATGCAAATTAATAGCACACAATTTTTAAGTAGGTAATCTCAAGGGAGCTCTATATCCTCACCTTTTTCGCCAATATTAGAAAATTTCCTCTTATTAAGTAGCTAGGAACATGGTTCCAGTAAGGTGAAGCGCCTCCACATTGGTTCATAATTGTCCGGAATCGCTTACACGGAATATATCCAGAAAAAAATGGACTGAACGGGATCCCAAACGCTTGGTCGGCTAGATTTCTTGATCTCATGACACTACATTTCTTCCTGCGGGGCTCTTAAAAGGAAAGAGTTTATGCAAAAGAACCATAAAATCTAAATCCGTTACCATTGCTGATTAGCGAAGCCTACAGTCATGTCACAACACACACTGCAGCACGCAAGCACTCAGTAATTCTCCGCAACAGCAGCTAAGAGGACGACATTTTGAGCGCTTATTTCGTTAATCAGCTTATTCTTACATGTGATTGGAAATATATTAATATATTGATATTATATTGATGACGTTGCTCCATTGATATTAATATATTTATATATGGATATTTTTGTAATAGTATTTTATTTTTCTTTATTTCTTATTATTTAAAATTTTTTGTGTAAATGATTGCTGACAGCGATGTTCCAATAAATTCATATTAAACGACATTAACTTTGTTTTCAGAAATTGGTTTTCAATTCTTTACCCGTGCGCCGAAGAACATTCAACGTTGGCAAAAATCTCATCTCTTGCACAAAATACTTCGGGATCAAGCTGTTTGCTAGGCTACGAAAATATATCTATATTTTAGCTCTTTGCTGCTTATTAGTGTTCATGAAACTTTACACATTGAAATCAATTAGGTCCAATTATTGATTGACAAGCATAGCGATATTTTCGTGACACTACCTATATACTGTTCTAAATAGATAAGGAAAGATGAGGCCAGCTGATTCAACTGTTTCATTAAGTCATTTGATAAAATCTTATCAAAATTATGAACTAATGTGTCGTTCACAAAGAAATATACCTAACGGAAATCTACACACTTCAGTATAACTTTTCTACATTTTTATATTTAGTTTTCGTAGGACTTCGTAGAACTGGCCGTTCTATTGCGAATGTAAGCAAAGCAAAGTATACCGTTGGCGTTACTTTACGTTACATTACTATTACTATCAGTGGAACTAAAACAGATACAATGTAAAAATAAATCCGATACATATGATTCCTCCAATGGACACTTAACTTACTCTTACTCAAGATATCTGCCAGGACAGTTGTTCTATTTCACTTAATTTGAGACAGAAGCTACGAGAATTATGAAGGAGTTGTCCTTATCACATGATTTATTCCACGTGCGGAAGATATTCTGATATTTCTGATTGATTAAGTTAGATATGAATTGATCCCTTCTGGATAGAAGTGGGATAATTACGAAATGGGACTATGGCATAATAAGAGCTGGCTCCGTTACTGCTGTGAATACCATAGTTTCTTATAAGTCTATGGTATAAAATGGAATATACAGTGATGGTAAATTGTTACAGGTTCCAACCTCTGAGAATTCAAAAATCCAATAAACCTCTCACCTTAAAATCAGTGCTACACAATGCACACCACTTGTTTTGGTTGACATTCTCACAAAAAATATTCATGACATCATTCTATGTTTTAAAAAGCCCGATATAGATGTATTTTTTTATCTTGAAAAGTGCAGAGCGATGCGCAGTGGTATCTGGACGAGTCTACTTCAGAACGGTTACAACTGGAGGGGAGCGCAGGTCAGTTGCGTACCAGTTGCGAGCAAGTGAACACGTGCAGTGCTACTCGGCAATACTACAGCTTGTTTCAAAATGTGCTTGTCTCCTGGTTCCAAGAGAGCATTTATAAATGACGCCTCTTAGCAGCACATTAGGAAATTAATGCTACATTTAAAAACACGAGAAGTAATAACCAATATCCATAGATTTACAAAAAAGGAAACAATGGTCTGGGTCAGCTATAAAAATCTGGGGAAGGGTATCTGAGGCAACAGTTGTGTCTGAAAGCAGTTTAGGAGAGTTATTAAGGAAAGAAAGGCCATTGGTGCTAGTGCAACAACGTCCTTCTCTATACCCAGTAAACAAAGATTAAGAACATGCACAAAATCTAATTTGGATGTTT
Organism: Mantis religiosa; assembly: GCA_030765055.1. Lineage (NCBI taxonomy): Eukaryota > Metazoa > Arthropoda > Insecta > Mantodea > Mantidae > Mantis > Mantis religiosa. The sequence continues at coordinate 193,453,259 of CM060948.1, read as the reverse complement.
TAATTCAGAAGTAGTTAGGCGAACTATGAATAGTTTTTAAAGCACGGATAAACGAAGACCAACTTTGAAGAAAGTGCTTATGAAGCTTAAAAATTCTACTGACTTCCAAGGCAGTGTCGGAACATTAAGAAGAGTTCTTTTGAAGCTAGGATTATTTGAAGAAAAAAAAACAAACAAACAAAAAAAGCACTAACGGTGACAGACAAGTTTTAATCGAACATCGCACCATACGTGCAGAAAGGCTTAAGTATTTACGAAATATCCCGAGATATCGAAGTGAAGTTTATATGGATGAAGCTTATATAAATACAGCACATACTGGACCATATGCCTGGAGTGAAATTCGTTACAGGGACTTTGCAGCGATGTTGAAAGGCCGACAGTTGTTTATCATGCCTGCAGGAGGAGAACAAGGTTTTGTTCCTAACCCCTATGTGCTATTTAAGATCCAACAAAAGCGTGGAGATTACTACCATACTAAGAATTACAACTTAGTATTTAAGAGCTGCAAAAACTGGCTTTGAGAATGAAATTTGTTTTTAGACACCTTATGCAGCGCCATCCCCTCTCGTAGTCTTACGCGTGTGACGCATTGTGGCAATAGGTGCACTATCCCCACTACAGTTGCTACTCATCCCTACCGCGCAGGATTCCTGTCAAGATAAAATAATACATCTGTAGTCATGTGCACAACGGAAATCGCAAAGGGGCGTTATTTAAAAGAATATCTTCCTAAACTACAAAATGGATTAGTGTTGGATAATGAAGTAAGTCAAGTGCAGCTGTAAAATATAAAAATTTTACTTTTTGGTTTCTTATAGTGTATCTACATCTCTCAGTAGAGTAAAGTTTCATCCCACATGAGCTTCTCGTAAACAGTTTCGCACATTTTCATTTCAGTAATTGCTTATTTGATAGGCAAATGTATTGTTGCGCCTCGTGTATGGCGTCAGTGCCTATCACCTGCTACTGAAACTTTCAAAATTTTTCTGATATTATGCAGGCTTTTACAAATTCCAAGTGTGTTAATTTAATTATGGCTAGAACAAATTATAAGATGATTTTCTTTTAATGAATTAGAAACTACAATTAGGAAAAAACATTTTTTACTTCAAACGCATGCAAATTCACAAAATATTGCTTAAACTTGGCAGAAATATTCCAAATTCTTATTGAACAAACTACTTAAGTGCCAGTTTTTAATACATTAACTAAAGTAATGGGTACTGCATTACGTTGTGTCTATACAAATGGGCACATATTAATTTAAAGAGTGAAATGCTTTAATAATAACCTTGTTTGATCCATAACTTCCAGTTTCCTTTTATAAATTTATACCTATATATTCAAACTTTACTCGGCAATATTCGTTCCCAGAAGTTTCATAACATATAAATTGGTAAGAAAAATTATCTTACATGTTAATTGACCGCTGTTACTGAAGACGAAGTTATTAACATTTGTCAAGAATAGAAATAGGCAACTGATATATTCTAAGGTACTTTTAGTTCTTCAAGATTGAAATCAAAATAACTTATAATGTTTTTAATTAGCACGTATAACTGTTGATTGTGATCTAAATATCTGTACACGAACATATGTGTGCTTTTATGTGTAGATATCTGCAATTAAGTAAAACAAATTATGCTAGTATTTATTAAATCAGTGTTCACTATATTAATAATAATTATAAAAAGTGGCGTAACAGTCCTAGTGGGCCAAGGCCTGCCAACCCGACTGCCGGGCTCACGCCCACATACTCAAGGCATAGGTGGGCGATCATCCAATCGATACGGGCAGGAGATATAGTCAGCATCTCGCCCCCCCCCCCCAGTGGGAGGGTTCGCTACCTGTCATAGCTCCTCACTTTCCTCACGATGCTGAATGGGCACCGGTCTTATACCCGGAATGTAAAATACGCAACACTGAGATGTGGGATCAATCTCGAGCCGCATTCCATTGCAAGGAACCAAAGCATAACGCCTTAGCCCACTACACCGCGGCTCAGGATCCACGACATTACTGAGTGTATTTTCTGTTGACAGCAGTACGTATAAGGAACTCTGTCTCTTTATTAATGATCCAGTTTTCAAATGGGTTCGCTGCTGAAGTTACACTGACAGGCTACCTGCTGCTAAACCTAAAATTGAGAAAAAAAAATAGCGAGTAGTGAAATGGAATTATTCTCAACACATGACTGTTGCTTTGATACCTATTTATCATTCATATCATTATTTTCCATATTATTGGTATAAAACAGATTAATAAAGTCAGAATTTTCCGTTCATAAAACAGCCATAACCACCTTCAAACATAAAATATTGTGGCAATAAATCTGACAACTGTTATCTATTAAGATCAACACTATCCACGACAAAGAATACCACAAATACAGCAGCATTGTAACTTATATCTGCTTATGATGTTAATTACTAGTAGTATTTGTATCTGCCATAGTAAATCTTAATCAAGGGCTGACATGATCACCTTGTTTTACATATTTCTATATCGTATCTCAGTAGATGAGGCGTGGTCCCGCTTGGCCGATAAGCTATCACATTCCACCTGTTAATTAATATGAGAGTTTGTCGTTCAGCAAGGCAGAGTGACTGCCTAACAAATTTGAATGCACCTTTAGTCATGCACTCAACCATTTCACTAAAGCAGGTGTTGAAACTGTATCTTATTTGTAAATTACTACTTTTCTCCTTTTTTAGTTCTTTTTGAGAAACTAAATTGGTCTGTTAGCGAATGCTATCCTCAAGTTTGCCTTGAGTAAGACAATTCGTCATGATTCCCATAAATAATAGAAGCTTAACAATTTCGTGACAGCACGAACACACTCAGTACTAAAAAGAAACCGTCGATGTAGGATAGAACAATTAAAAAATAATATTTGCCATTACTCTTACTTCAAGTGTTGCTCCTACTGAAGCTGGATACAAAGTACTTTACGAAATCTTCGATAAATCATAAATTTTGTAGACCACTCCCCGTTCACGCAAAATCACTGTTCCTGTTGCTGAGTGGAACCCCGTCTCAGCTCTGGGGACACCATATATGGATAGCCGAATAATATACGATAATATAGCACTCTGTGTATCAAGGTTAAAAGGCACTCTAAACGAATGAGAGTTTAACTAATACATTTTGTAGAGTTCACATTAATTTATTAGGTAATAGATTTGTTCCGTATGATATTAGTATAGCCTTATCTTTATGATTCGGGCCAACTATACGGCTTTAATACTTAATGCCAAAACCCCAACATTGTCTTTGCTAATGGACAATTATTACTATATATACCATTTGGCTATAGTAAGTAGACGAAATGTTTTATTCCAACTAAAACTGCTATATAGAGTTTTTTCAGAAAATATATATTTTAAGTCCCCAAAATAGAACAGTCGTGCACGCACGCTTGTGGTGTGAACTGTTTAACTTAACGAAAAGTCCTTTACATGCCTAAACTTGATATTTAACTTCAGTGTATCTAGTATACGACACAAAACTTTTAGAAATATAATCAGATTTCAAACTGCACTTTACATATAAATTTGTTACTTTGTCCAAGATGGCTGTAACATTGTCCATTAATATACCATATTGTCGCGAACCAATTATTCACGATAGCGTGGCGACGCGCACAAACAGATAGTGCAAGGCAGAGATAAAGAGCCCCCAGATAAAGGTAGCACTGAGATAAAAGTCTTGCCGGCACAGATAATGTTACACATCTAGAACGTTCGTGTTTTATCTGGTGACGTGGTAGAGAACATTCTATAACAGTTTGGAATTATGAATAGTGGTGTATAAAGAGAAGCCATAGCTAGTTATCGGGCAGTAGTAAACAGAGACGCAACGAGAGTTGTAATTGAGAATAGTGTGTTTGGAAAGAGAGCTCTTTGTTGTGGTCAACGACCTTGGTAGATTGTAATTGTGTGTGTGTGTGTGTGTGACGTGATTCTGCTACTGTAAGGATTGAACAGTGTATTTCTACAGAAGTAAAACACATTTTGAATTTCTGAAAATTTGACTTTTATTTCTACGAACCCACAAAGTCACAATATATAGGTATAAGGATAATTCGTGAAAATAAAATTTTTAGAATAAGGCTATGAATATGCTCACTTTCTTCTCGGACGGATTTCCATTTTTAAGGCCGGTTTTCAAGAGGAGAAAAAGGCTTCCTTTTTTTCAAGGTTTGTTTTGATAACCACCATAGATCCAATTTTCGGGAGACGACCATCTTGGAAAGATGCAACAGTTACTGGGAGCGGAGAATTAAGGAGGCTTTGGCGATTTCCTCTGAAAGGAGCACGCTTAATCGTGATGCTGGATTTCAGTTCAGCTCCTTGGATTACGACCTTAAAATGGAAATCCTTCGAATAAGAAGCAAATATCAATACAGCTTGATAATCAAGTTAAGTAGTTACGTTTCTTTGACACAATTTTATATACTCACGCCATCTCCTGACCTGGCATTTAATTTACTGAAAACAGTCTTTTGTTCAGTAATGCGAATTTTGATAGTGTTTTGTCTTTGTTTATAGTTGTGTTGTATCCAGTATTTCATCTGTGGTTATAACATTTTATAAATATCCTGATGATGGGAGAGATGTACACTCCCGAAACGTTGATATCTAATCATCTTTTCACCTGGCTGGCTGCCCGAGAAGAAAGTGAAATAAAATTTTTATCTTTAACCCGCCGCTACACGTGCGATCTTTATACCTCTATTACAAGCGTGCGGCCCGAGAGTCCGCATTAGTTTTTGTACAAGTTTGATATAGCATATTAATGTTATGATTTTGAACTGTATTTGGATCTGAACAGTATAAAACTGCAGGGAATTTGGAAACATAATGTATTTAAAATAGATATTTTAAAGTCATAATTTACTCTTAAACCACTAAGAACATATATTGTAGTCACTGGCATTAAAATACATTTTATTGTAACTGCTTTTATGAATACCCATTAAAGTATTATTTGTAGAAAAATTGTCCAGAATGTATAGTTTTTCAAAAAATGATTCTCACTCTCAATTTCAAGCAAATGATTCACGGTATTTGCTGCAACATGTTTCAGACACAAATTTACTGCACAGCTTGCAAGAAAACCTGTGGGTCTTTTTTCATTACTGTCACATAAGTTACATATTCCTCTAATATTTAGTTGTGGAGCTGTAGGAACAAATTCAGCTTTCGCTAAATCCAATATTTCACTGATGCGGTTCTTGATGCTTGTAGGAGTATTTAGCTGAACGACCATAATTTATAATAAATACATTTTCAGTATAAGTAAACAACTTTTCTAAACATTATGATTTATGTTTTGTAATATACAAGAAGAAATCTCTCTTGCATGTCAAACATCGTAACAGAATTGAAAGAATTGATGATAGAACCAACTGACTCACAAGAATACATGCACGCTGACTACTTTTTAATTTACATCCTCCAACATTTAGTCATATCGGACGATAATGAAATGGATGATATGATGGATGTCCAACTGAGCCCGGGGTCCATGGAGCTTGGACTTACCCTACATTCGACTTTCAGGATAAGAGATATCCGTGAAAAAGCATTATCCAGGTACTTCACCCTGACCGAGATTCAAACTTGGGACCTCTTGAACGTTAGGAAGACACGCTACCATCTACGCTGCCTAGATGGGCCACACGGACTCCGCATCTCACTAATATTCTGCTTCAGACAACAATGACTGTCTGCAATTATTGACAATGCTTCGTTAAGGGCGGAGGGGAATTTAGAAAAAGCCCCTAACGGAAATTGTTGACGGAAAATTAAAACTGCCCACTGTGAGCGTTTGTCCTCTTTGACAACTTTCTGGGAATATTATGTGAAGTGATCTTGGTTCTGTAACAATTATTTATCAGAAAATAACTACGGGAAAGATGTATTTGTTAAATCAACAATTTCAGTCAAATAAGAATTAGGTTTGTGGCGTTAAATATTCCTTTATTATAGGTTTAAATTGTCAAATATTTTATACTGTGTACTATTACTACTACGTGTAATGAATATTGGGTACTGCGTTCTAACCAATTTTTCGATATGCTCTGATGAGCCCTGACATCCAAAAAAATTCAGAAGATGGTTCGTGAGTATGTCTGTCCTGTGTGAGTGTGCGCGTATGTGCCTGTGTGTGTGTGTTTGTGTATGTATGTGTTCTTTAACAGCATATCTCAAAAACAAAAAGTCGGTTAATGCCAAAATTGCAACTTAAACTCGGCATCTTCCAAGGATGCGATACTAAATTTTCAAGAAACTTCTCTAACAACAAACTACGCTTTACTGGACACATTCTTCGAAAATTTTGATTTTATCAAAAATGGTTAAAACATATTTACATCATAAGTGGAATATATGTCCTGAATTTTCTGGGAGTACCCTCTGAAGTGTTTTTTTTTTCATTCTGAATGACGTTTTCATAGGTAATTGGTAGTCCATAGGAAATAGTTAAACATCTTGCTCCACAAGGAAATGTAGATCTCGCTTGGGGAACTATTGTTTAAATACGTCATTTTTTTCGAAGTTAACCTTTTTCGAATTATACCTTGTCATTTGTTTGAATTTTCAAATAAATACACTTTCTAAATAAAAAATCATTTTCAACTGTTTTACTTTGTTTAGAAGGTGTTGTATTCCAGCCAAAATTTCGATAATGCATTTGCACTGGAAATGTACGATTTCAGGATCCCTCAAACTACAAATAAGGCCTGTGTTGTGTGTAAGTGTGGGTGTCAGTGATCAGCATAACTCAAAAACAGAACGGGTTGTTTAAGTCCCAAACGTGTGTATCAGCTTTTTTCCAATGATGCGAGATGAACGCCTTTAAGAAGAAAGACGCCGCTCCAACCCTCTACAACGAAGAGTTTTCGAAAAGCTGAACTTACTTTATATGCTTCTAATGTAAGAGTAGACCCAGACTGAAAATTTCAATGCCATAGGCGGGATTCGGGCCACGGATCTTCTGGTCTCGCTTACAATAAGTGGCCCTAGTCAAGAAAGCCAACTTTCCTGTTGGAGGTCCCGAGATGCTGACCACAGCACCTATCCATATCTGTTGGATGAATTCCCACCTCATGTTTGTTTTTTCCTACAACAAAGTTAAAGGTTTCAAGGGACTGAGGCATTTTTGACTACCGTCTGTGTTAGAAGTTTCCCTCGAGATAACGGGAAGTAGTAGTGGGGAAGGACTTGTTGCCTCGGTCGGACACCTGGAATGGTCCAGTTATGTCGACGGCGATCCTTTCGAATGGCGCTCCGACGTTGTACTGCTGCATGCGACCCCAGCTCCTAGTCTGGAGGCCGCGACTTGCCGCGCACACGTGACATTGACGGCACCATCTCTTAGCATCTGCCTGGAGCCTCAGACAGCAGTAGCGCTGCCGAAGTTTGTTGATCGTCCGGTTTGCTCCCTGGTGTGCTCCTGAAGTACCGGAGTGCACCTCCTCCAAGACTTGTAGGATCTTATTTCGGGGAAATACCAACTGCTCCCTCTGCGTCTTCCCATCAAGCGATTCCCATATCCAGGAGAGCACGCCCTCTCTTATCTTCAGTAAGTTCCATTGGGCCCAGTACGACTTGTAGGTGGCGCTCCTCGGTGCGATGTTCTCCCAGGTTGGTCTTGTCCCTGCTCCATTTCCCTCAAGGGTGGCCCCAAGTCGGCGTCCTCCAGCTGCTCCCTCCTCAGGCCTGCGCTATCCTAGCCATCCGCAGGCACTGCTGTGACCACTCTAACAGCTGTGGCACGCTCCTTCTCTTCCACTCTTGTGCATTGGCCGCACTTATCTTGGTAGGGTCTCCGGGACATGGCGTCGGGCTCTTCCCTCTCCTAAGTTCAGAGGTGAATTCGTACTCCTGTAGCCTATGGACCCTCGCTCTGTCTGGCCTTCCAGGTTTCTAAACCTTATTAGGCAGGTTAGTGCGGAGTGGTCAGTCCACAGGTGGAATGGCTGATCATACATGTATTTGTGGAAGTGCTCCAAGGTCTTTACTACCGCCAGTAACTTTCGCCGGGAGACGCAGTAGTTCTTCTCTGCCTTAGATAGCGTCTTGCTGTATTAGGCTATCACACGCTCGTGGTCGTCCTGGACTTGGGATAGCACGCCTCCAATTCAATTGTCACAAGCCTCAGTGTCCACAATGAAAGTGCTGCCTGGTTGGGGAAATCCCAAAATTGGAGCACCTTACAGGACGATCTTCAGGTGTTGGAAAGCACCTTCGGCATCATCCATCCAAACATAGGGTTGGTGATCCTTTGTCTGGCGGGTGAGGGGCTTGGCGACTTTAGAGAACCCATTTATGAAACGGCGGTGATAACTGCACAGCCACAGGAAACTGCGCAAATCTCGCTTATCCTTTGGGCGAGGCCAATCTTTCACAGCCTGGATCTTCTCCGGGTCTATGGTCACTACGGTTGGTGAGACTATGTGGTCCAAGTAGTTAACTTCCTTGCGGAAGAGCTGGCACTTCTTCGCGTTCAGCTTCAAGTTGGTTGCTTGCAGTCTCTGTATCATCTTACTCAGATTCTCCAGATGGTCTTCGACGTCTTGCCGACGATGATGATATCATCCAAGTATAGCAGGCATGCGTCGTATGTCAATCCTCTCATTACTGATTCCATGAGGCGTTGAAATGTGGCTGGTGCGTTGCAGAGGCCAGAGGGCAAAACTGTGAACTGCCAAAGCCCTTAGCCTGTCGAGAATGTAGTCTTATCCTTGTCTCTCGGGTCTAGAGCCACCTGCCAGTAACCTGACTTCAGATCCAGGGCCGAGAACCACTGTGCACCAGATAGCGTGTCCAGGGTGTCGTCAATCCAGGGTAAGGGGAAACAGTCCTTCCGGGTGACAGCATTCAGCTTCCTGTAGTTCACGCAGAAGCGCAGCTCACCGTTCTTCTTCTTCACTAGAACTACAGGTGAGCACCATGGACTGTCAGACTCTTCAACGACTCTCCTGGGTTTCATGTAATTTAGCATACCAAGTACCGCTGCTTGCTTTGCCAGTGGAACGCGTGTAGGTGGTTGCCGAATAGGCCGGGCGTTTCCAGTGTCGATGCGGTGGAGCACTAGATCCGTGCGGTTGTAGTCGCTGTCGCCTTGGCTGAAGACGCGCTGAAATCACCTCAGCAGTTGTCGAACTTTCTCCAGCTGTTCTGCGGTCAGATGGTTGGCCGCCCTTTCCAATAAGCCTTCCAGCCGGGGCCCCAGGTGCTGCGTCGGCACCGGCTCCTGTGTCCTGTCGACTGCTGTCACGCTGACCACGGGCTCGCACGTCCCCTGCGCCGTCCTGGCCTGGATGTCGTGATCGGTGTCTGCCAGGTTCAGCAGCCTCACTGGCACCTCCTCTCGGCACGGCAACAATTTGCTGGCTACACAGAGTCCGTGCACAGGCGTGTTCTGGTCCAGCATCATGCTCTTCATCCATTCGCGCCGTTACCACCAACTCGCTTCTCGCGGAGACCACCACGTCTTCCTTCAAGATGACTCTGCAGATTCCAAAGCACTCTTCGGGTTGCCGGAGCATCACCTCCTTTCCATTGAGCTGCAGGGCATTCCTGCCGACGTCGACCGTCGCCTCGTGGCTTCTGAGGGCATCCAAACCCAGTAACACCTCCTCAGCCACCTTCGCGATGAACACCCACAGACGCACGGCACTCCGTCCCAAGGTCAACTTCAGTAGGGCCTCCTTCTCCACAGGCATGGTGTCACCCGATGCCGTTCCAAGCTGGTATGGTTGGCTCGGCTTCCTTGTCGGCAAACCCTTCGTCACGTAAGATCTGATAATGGTCACGGCTTTCCCGGTGTCCACCAGCACGCGGCATAGCTTCTTTCTCACTCAACCGTCCACGATATGGCTGTCACCCATACGCCGGCTGCCGGCGCGCAGTGTCACTTGAGGGGATGGTGTTGATGGCGCCGACGTGCGCCTCCGCACGACGGCCCTTACTCGTTTTACGGCTGCCCTTCCTGGTGTGGGCAGTCTCTTTCCAGGTGTCCCGGCTATCCACACAACCAACACCGGCCACTAGGTTCTTTGCCAGAGTACCTCGACTGGACTTCAGTCTACCGTGTAGCGGATACTCCTTGTTCTGGGAGTCGGGGTAGCCGTCACCTTGGCCGCCTCCATCCGCAATACGGCTGTTAGCGCCTCGTGGATGGTTTTGTAGTCGCCGAGCATTAGGCGCTGACGAATCTCCGTGTCTCGTACCCCGTCGACAAATGTGTAGGCAGCCTCTCGGGATACGATCTCTGGTTGGAGGTCAACTAAGGCTTTGCTGGCCAGCTGCTCGATTGCCGGGGTGAACTCCTGCAGCGTCTCCCGTGGCTGCTGTGACCTTGACTTCCGCTCGCTGCTGTACGCTGCGGCTAACCTGTGGTTTCCAAAGCGGTTCTCCAGAGTCTCCCAAATGTCCTTAGGTGCCGCCGCTGTCTGGACCGCTCCAGGATTACCACGGCACGTAGCTGGAGACTGATTATTAGTTATGCGGCCTCCTCCTCTGTTGACCATTTGTTGTACTTGGCCACCGTGTCGAACCGACGGCAGAAGACTTCGAAAGTTGTCACGCCGTCGTATTTAACAGGTTTGACGCGCGCAGATGTTGTGTCGCGTCCCAGCGCGTCGACCTTTAAAACCTTCAACCTCCTGTCGACGACGTCCTCCAACATGGCGTTCATGGACTTTGTATTGCTGTCGGCCTTTCCCTCCAGCTGGTTAACGCTGTGTGCCAGGTCTTCGAGGGATTTGAAGTTATTGTCGGCCTTTCCCTCTGGGTCGTTAGTGTGCTCGTCAACTTGACCCATTCGCTTGCCCAGCTCCGTGACGTCATCCCTCACGCCTGTCAATTGCTCTTCAAATTTTTCGGCGAGGGCCTCCTTCGCAGCCTTCATTTCCGTGGTCAGTTCGGCCATCTATGCAGTCAGATTGTAATCTGTCGTCTTCAACTTTGTGGCCAGATCGCTATTTGCTGTCTCCGTCTTCGCTGTTAATTCGGCCTTCATTTCTTCCATCTTCTTGGTGATGTTGTCGTTAGCCGTCTTCATTTGTTTCAACCCTGCAGCCAGATTGTTATTTGCCGCTTATGTTTTCTCAGCGAGGTTGTCATTGGCCACATTCATTTCCGAGGTGAGTTCGGCCTTCATTTCCATCATCTTCTCCAGAATCTTTTCCAATACAGCCTCCATTGCTCAATGATCTCACTTCCTGACACCAGCTGTGACGTTCTGGGTTCGTAGAATTAAAAGTCCAATTTGCCGAAATTCTAAATGTTCGTTATTTGCGTACAAACACTCTGTGTAGCAGCAGAATTACATCACATATCACAATCTACAACACCAAGGTCATTGGCAATAACAAACAGCGTTCTGATTAGCTCTTGTTACAACAACACTCTTATTAGACACGTCACAGCTGTTTACTACTACTCATCTTTCGTTTTACAACTGTCCGCTGGCCTGTCACAATCTCTTATATATCTCATTGATAAGTTCGAGATATTTCCGGAATAAACAAAAATTCGAATGTTCTATACAACGATCAAGATATCCCTAGAATGTTCTAATTACCTCACTTATCTGTGTCGGTAAGTCGTCTCAGTGATACACAATCCGACTGTTATCTTTATCTGCAGGCTCTTTGTGTGTGCTTATCTCTCGGCACCGAAACGTCTGTGCTTTCGCCGCGACAATATGGATCCTCGAGTTGGTAGAAAAATATGGAAACGTTATGAAATCTCTTTAATGAGGCTAGGTAACTTAATATCTATACATCCCATCGTTTGACAGTGTAATATTATGGTTATCTTCTAAGGATTCTCAGTAGCATAAAAATATATCGGAATGAAGATAAATTTAAAGGCTACTTAATTAAAATTCAAGATATACAGGCAATGCTCCACTATGGCATAGTTTTTTATATACCTCGTTGGAATTAGTGTTAGAAAATTTAAAATTATGAACATGATTTCTTATATGTAACGTTTTCAACGAGGAAAATGTGGTTATTCACCCTTGTTTCCTCAGAACATGTCTTAAGTAAGAAATATGAATCTATCTCGCTAATCACATTGATACAAACCACGCACACCCGCGCGCGCATGGATACATCATTTTAGAAGCCTCTTAAAGCATGTTGCTGGTGAAAGCTGTAGAACTTTCTCTGCAGTATAAGTCTAAGTGGTAGCCAAGGAAGAAAACAATTACTGTAATATCCTTCATTTCTTGAACTTCACATTATTTGTGATGCCTTCCAGGAAGAAAAAAGGAAAAACCTTTCCCTAATGGTACAGTAAATTTCAACAGAAGAAGCCCAAACTATATAATACAAGTGCTCAGGAGAACACCAGAAACGAAAATGTACCAACTCAAATACTTTCATTTTCTAACAATATAAAAGTGTATAGTTTCGTACTACCCATGATAAGCCTATGTGGGATCGACCACTAATTCTTTGGAATTGGATTCCTATCTGATTTTAGCCTGGCTGAGAGGTATACTTCGTTTTCCCTCAATTCTGGGAATGTTTCAGTTAACTTTAACTCTTATTTGAGCATTGAAGTGATGTGTGTTTCGTTATGTTCTGTTTAGTAACGGGATTCCTAAAAGAAGCCTAGCGCCGAAAATAGCTTTGTATATGAAATTGAAGATGAAATAAAATATCCAGAGGTCAGCGATTACTGCCTCTTTATTTATTTGTAGAAACTTTGGGAACATTACATGTATAATATATATATGTGTGTGTGTGTGCGTGTTTAAACAAACCTATATATGTATAAGTTTAAACAAATCTGTATACGGATTGGACCATTTAAATTGAGGACGTACACTCCTGGAAATGGAAATAAGAACACATTGACGCCGGTGTGTCAGACCCACCATACTTGCTCCGGACACTGCGAGAGGGCTGTACAAGCAATGATCACACGCACAGCACAGCGGACACACCAGGTACCGCGGTGTTGGCCGTCGAATGGCGCTAGCTGCGCAGCGTTTGGGCACCGCCGCCGTCAGTGTCAGCCAGTTTGCCGTGGCATACGGAGCTCCATCGCAGTCTTTAACACTGGTAGGAAGCCACGACAGCGTGGACGTGAACCGTATGTGCAGTTGACGGACTTTGAGCGAGGGTGTACAGTGGGCATGTGGGAGGGCCGGTGGACATACCGCCGAATTGCTCAACACGTGGGGCGTGAGGTCTCCACAGTACATCGATGTTGTCGCCAGTGGTCGGCGGAAGGTGCACGTGCCCGTCGACCTGGGACCGGACCGCAGCGACGCACGGATGCACGCCAAGACCGTCGGATCCTACGCAGTGCCGTAGGGGACAGCACCGCCACTTCCCAGCAAATTAGGGACACTGTTGCTCGTGGGGTATCGGCGAGGACCATTCGCAACCGTCTCCATGAAGCTGGGCTACGGTCCCGCGCACCGTTAGGCCGTCTTCCGCTCGCGCCCCAACATCATGCAGCCCACCTCCAGTGGTGTCGCGACAGGCGTGAATGGAGGGACGAATGGAGACGTGTCGTCTTCAGCGATGAGAGTCGCTTCTGCCTTGGTGCCAATGATGGTCGTATGCGTGTTTGGCGCCGTGCAGGTGAGCGCCACAATCAGGACTTCATACGACCGAGGCACACAGGGCCAACACCCGGCATCATGGTGTGGGGAGCCATCTTCTACACTGGCCGTACACCTCTGGTGATCGTCGAGGGGACACTGAATAGTGCACGGTACATCCAAACCGTCATTGAACCCACCGTTCTACCATTCCTAGACCGGCAAGGGAACTTGCTGTTCCAACAGGACAATGCACGTCCGCATGTATCCCGTGCCACCCAACGTGCTCTAGAAGGTGTAAGTCAACTACCCTGGCCAGCAAGATGTCCGGATCTGTCCCCCATTGAGCATGTTTGGGACTGGATGAAACGTCGTCTCACGCGATCTGCACGTCCAGCACGAACGCTGGTCCAACTGAGGCGCCAGCTGGAAATGGCATGGCAAGCCGTTCCACAGGACTACATCCAGCATCTCTACGATCGTCTCCATGGGAGAATAGCAGCCTGCATTGATGCGAAAGGTGGATATACACGGTACTAGTGCCGATATTGTGCATGCTCTGTTGCCTGTGTCTATGTGCCTATGGTTCTGTCAGTGTGATCATGTGATGTATCTGACCCCAGGAATGTGACAATAAAGTTTCCCCTTCCTGGGACTATGAATTCACGGTGTTCTTATTTCAATTTCCAGGAGTGTATATGTCGAAATCAAGGTTATACCAAGAAATGTATTGAATAAAGTTTGCTTGATATTCTGGGGGAAAGTAAAGGCCAATAGAGTGTTTTATGCTAAGATCGTTGTAATCGTCATTTTGGGGTACAATGAACCTACCCTTTATGTAATTTTCTCAGTCCTAATAAAAACATTAAGCATTTGTAGAATGCACGTTGGAATTTTTCTTGCACAAGCGTGAATAAGAACGAAAATTCTGAATGGCAAGAGCGCAATGAATGGTTGGACCTTCCACCTATGTTCGTTTGGGGGTCAAGTTATGTTCCTAATTCGGAATCAATACTATATTTTTGTTTCATAATCTCTGATAACGAAATAAGATTACATATATACAAAACTCTACATACTATATGGTTTCTTTCCATAATGTAGGCAATTAAACAATTATGACGGGTAGTCACACCGAGTATCACCACCTATCTCATGGCAACAGTCGGAGGTATTTAAAATGATGCCCTTCTATATCAGTATATTTTCCAGCTGTGTAATTGAGCGAAGAATTTCTCTTTAATAAATACTGCGGCGAGCCTGAAAGCCCTCATAAGAAAAGGTCTGGTAACGTAAAATCAGAACATTTAGTTGGCCAATTAATGGGACCTGCACGTGTTATCCAACAATCATAGTAACTGTAATTCAAAACATTCCTACCACTACGTACTTGGCGTGTACCACTACGTGCTGGTACCACAATTGTGACCAGAGTTGCAATGGCACATCTAAAAGCAGCGGTAATTCCCTCATTAAAACGTTTCTGTACTTAGCACCTGTAAAGGTGTCATCAATGAGGTACGGTCCAACCTTCTTCTCACCCAAAATCCCATAGCATATATTAGCAAACCAGGGTCTCTGATATTCTGCGTTTCGTAACAAATATGGGTTTTCCACAGCACAATATTGAATGTTGTGTCGATTTAATTCACCATTATTTGTAAAAGTACACTCGTCAGTAAAAAATACGAACTGAAAATAGTTGTTTCTAATACTGAGTCTGAGTTGCAGATATCTAAAGAACCTCAAGTCTATTCAGAAAATCGTTATCATGTAGTTGTTGATGTACTGACACATGGTAGGGTTGAAATGTATGTCGTTTCAATATTCACAGGACACTGCTTTTGAATATTTCCGCAATGGTTTCTATTTGACTGGAAATGGCATGGGGACTGTAATTTACAGCAGCTAGCAAAACAACTTTCGTATTTTCCTCCGTAGCTGTTCTTCAGCACCTCATTTTCTTTGGCTGGACACTTTCTCCATCGGAAAATTTCTTATCACACAAGAAAATGAAGCTCTTGATGGAACTTTTCTACTAGGAACGCTATCCGCGTACAAATGAATAGCCTGTTCCACATATTTCCTAGAATCTCCATAAATCAGAACAATTTCCACTTTTTCTGGTTGAAAATGCTGTTCTATTTCTACCCACAGTCACCTGAGTACACTTCACCAGAACAGAACAGATGTTTGTTGTTTGTTGATCGCTAACTGTCCGTAGGTAATTAATTACCAGTGGACCCACCTGGACATGAAGGCGGCTGCAAGTACACTAACGGCTAGGCTGGGGATTTCTCAAGCACTATCGCCAGAACTTAGGCTTCGCTGCAACTGGACTTTACGCAGTGATGTCGAAGGTCACACCCCTGCTCCTAGTACCAGTACAGTCTGTGCTCATTTGTGCACATTTGCCTGTGCACAGTTGCATTTTGTCCTGCTGTCTTCAAGTGACGACTCTGTCTCAAAATATTAGATCTTATCAGTTTTTTTTTTTTTTTTTTTTGAAATTTGTACCATACATTAAAAAGTTTATCTTATAATTGAGCAGAGCGGTTATTATAAAAAGTGCAAATACGTTATTGAGTATTCCTATTTATGTAAAATTCCTAGTTATATAAAATGTCTCACAGTCAAATCATTGAAGTTTGTATAACAAAATGTTTCCTGATATTAGCTAAAGATGGTGCTAAGACCATCAAATTGCCCTTTTTTCAATTTTAGTCACTTTAAACAAGAACAAAAACATTTTTTCTGTTCTACTGGATAATTATAAAACAAAATTCACTTGCTCCATAACTTATCTAATGTTAGGTGTGATTGATTCACGTATTTAAAAAGCTGATTTTAGAAACTATTCTATATATTTTATGTCTACTTACAGGTTTCAGCGACACTGGTGAAGAAGTCTGCTAGAAATAGAACATTAATTGAAAAATGTGAAAATTTTATGAACCCAATTCCTTAAAATATTCCTGTACTTTCTCTTGGCGCGGACGTCCCATATAGGCACAATGTAGTTCTACATAAAATCGCCTACATGTTAGTATGGCCAGAGAATGCAACGCAGATGAGCATTGACTGAGAATAAACAACTATTAGCTCTATTACTAGCTCAGTTGGGGATTTCTCATTGAAATAAACTTCTGTTAAACAGTAAATGTCATTGAAGTTTCAGATGAGAACGGGTAGCTGCTCTCTGAATAAATCAGGATAAAGAGAGAAGCCATATTTTAGAATATTGTTGAGAAACTTTTTGGGGTGGTGTATAGGACAGAATGCCAAGAGTGCTGTAAGACGGCCATCTCCAATACGCAGAACTGCAGCATTTCCAACGGATGGCAACAGCGCCTCACCAACCTTTCATGTCTTGGCATAGATGTTGATACCCTCACGATATACCTCCACCATACTTCCAAGAGTTACTGAATAAACTACTTCACTTCATTAGAATGATAAGGTTATTGGATAAACAAACAATAATTTGGTTAATGTAATTAATCATCATTATCATCATCATCTTCAACAAGATAGGCCAATTTGATCTGTTTCGGTTAAGAAGTCACCCTCCCATTGGCGTCCAGGTCTTACAACTGCTCTAGTCCTTGTGGATTTGTTTTTGGCCTTCGGGAAGAACCCATTTGGCTATCGAAGGGGGAAATCTATTTTCTCTGGTGGCGCACATATACACAATACTCATACACAACACATATACATCCATTTCCGAGGTGGGACTCGAACCCGTGACCCTCTGCGCGACGGAACGCTGGAGACATACGCTCTAACGACAAGGGCCGGTCCTGTGTATTTTTATTGCATTGTCTGTATCGCCGGTCTATTACTCTGCATTTTGAGTATGCGGTCGTGCCAATTTTGTTTGTGGTTATTAATTTTGTCGTTCAAGTTAAATATTTGAGTTGCAATGTAATTAATGTTTTCATTTGTGTTCTTTGAACCTTAAGATTCAAAAATAGTTAATAAGAGAGTGAGTTTCGAAGAGAAAAGAAAAGAAAAAACATTTCATATGTTAGTCCCTTAGAAATGATGCGGGTAACTGGCAAGGGAACATCGTCCCTCGAGGATAAGGTACCATTATCCAAGGCTATGTGTTTAATTACTAAAATATGCGTTAATAATTAAATTAATTATCTTAGGATATAATATATAAACGGAAAGAGGCTGAACTTCCGTGAGATCTATGGTGGCTTACGTCTAAAACGAGAGGGATGAATGGAATGAACTAGGCTGACCACAGAGATGCATGGAAGTCCCTAACAATTCCTGGCTCCAAGACTCGTTCCTCATCTGGAGCAATCCAGGGAGACCGATGAACGACCATTCAGACAGCTTTCTGGTTTCCAAGGGAAACGATGCTTTCTGAGCAAGCATCCGTATACTATCCGGCACTGGCATACATCACGAGCCCTAGCACATCTGGAATATGAGAAGGATACGATGAAACGAAGATTAAGAAAATGTGACCATGGTATAGGATAAATAATCCTAGCATTCGCTTAACAGTCAAAAAAATTCACGAATAAGCCAAGGTATGAGAGGATTTCTCGGTTTAATAACATACTTTTAGCGCTGTCCATATCACTTCCTCAGCCAATGTCAAACTTGATAGAAGAGATTGAGCCTCAGTTATACTAGATGGCTTGCCTCAAGTGTAATACGTTACAAGTTTGAAGTGTTACATATTTATACATATTTATGAATTTGATGGGTATTCTGGTACGTTATCATAACCATTTTACCGAGATAAATGGTGCCACTCGCATTCTGGAGGTATCTGGTTCGATGCTCAGCGAGCACTCACTAAGGTCCATGGGTTTTTCACTGTTTCCCCCAGTGGGCAGGGAATGTTGGGGTGGTTCCTCTTTTAACACGATTTTCCTGTCTCTCTGTCCTGTACCCAGTACTTCCTTCATTTTGTTCTGTTTCAGGGTTATAGGATCAAACCACAGATTTGCGAGGGTTGCGACTGGGAGATGGATACACGCTCTCTAAATGTTTCTTCCTGCCGTTCGCGTCGGTTGGTTCACTGTCACCAGACAGGATCCACCTCGGTGTGAGGGCCCCTAGAAAGGGGCCTCTGGGGATTAGTAGCTCTTAGGTGTCCTCGGGTGGACTAGAATGTTTTCAAACTGGAAACTTGAGGGCCTCCAATTATTCTTGCATCGCTCATCAGGATCTAGTCACCTTCGAGTATATGCCGTCATACTTCCCTCCAAAGTGTCGCTGCAGAAGCACAAAATGCCCGAAGCCAACATGTAGTGCGTTGCCCGTAGTATGTACCTTTACCTTTCACCACCCTTAAACACAGACACTTATCTGTGACATTTTGGGCTTTTACTCCTCCTTTACCGACATGCCCGATTTGGCAGTGAACAAAGAACTTTCCAATGAAACAATAAACAAACAAATTAAAGGGAAGGTCTAGGTGGGGAGGCTTTAATGATCGATGACAATCTAATACCATAAGGTTCCCGTGTTTGCGGACTGTGATCTAACAGATAAGCTGCTCCAAAGTTTCGGAATGGAAGCAAATGCGGTATCCGTCTTCAGTGACGCATTAGTAGGTCCCTGTCGGGAGCTCGAGGCAGCTGCAATTATAAAACTATTCGAATTGACTGGAAGATTTTGTTCTGATAGATCACGGCCCATAAAGTCAGAAATTGTACAGTACTATTAAAAACGATGTTTCAAAAGGCAGTGTTTGAATATATTCTGAATGCTCTTTATACTTATTGTGTTCAACATTTGTTTACTGAGTAATTGATTTCTGACGTAACACAACGAAGACATTAGTGTTTAACTAGAATTACGTAACAATTTTGTATGTTGTGCAAGCAAGTAATCGAAGGCTCTAATAACACTGAATCCCTTGAGATTATTACATTTGAAGTTACTTTGAATTCCATATTCCTTAATTTTCAGATAATTTGGTACAGGCTAGTCTCAATGTGAGGTATATGGTTTTTCCATTGCTGAATTCGCGAATCTGTGTTTTCAAGAGAAATGAACTAGTAAATTCTTTAAGCCTTTAAATTATCACAGACATCTACTTTAAAAGTGTTTATTTTATGGGATTCATAAAATGTTCATCTTGCTTTGGTTTCATCGAAATTTGAACAGAAGTGGTGTTGAATATGAAAAAGGGTAAACCAAATTTCCCAGTCTGAAAAAGCATATTTTGGCAGTTTTATATTTATACTTTGAAGTGACTAATTATGACTTCAAAATTAAATAGAGCGTGGTTAAATAGAATAAAAGTTTGAGTGTTGAACACTTAAGATGTAAGGAAATGAGAAAATTGTGTAACATTGAATATGATTTCAAATCTGCTATTATTGTTATGGTTATGTATCCTTCCCTGCTTCAAAGTGATCTATTGGCATGTACTGCCGCGTCAGTGTGCTGACAGAGCACACAGATGATCATAAAGCAGTTATATTTATCACCCTGTACATCCAGAGCGAATAGTTTGGAAGTAAGAGTTGGAATGGAGAAGAGAAAGAGAGCGTAAAACACCCATACAGAGAAAGAAATACACACACACACATGCACACGCACAAAAAAGAGGGGATTCCTGCTTCCCCCTTCACTCTTCACTCTCGTTTCTACTCAAACAGCCATGGCAACCAAGCAAGGAAAATATATTTAATGTTGAGAGCGCAATTTCCGTTGCAGCGGAGTTTGCTAGACAAGTGAACAACGCAGTGCGCTTTCTCTCTCCCGGGAATCTTGTTGCGAGCAGTAATCACGCAGAAAGTAAATTTGTTATGTCTTCTGCTCTTACTCATATTAACGTGTAATAATGTGATGACTTGCGCAGAGCTCATCCTCTGGGAAACACAGTACCTGGTTTGCTAATGGCTTCCCATCACATATTAAAAAGGAAATAATTGCAAAGATGGTATTTTATGCAAGGTATAAACACTACCTTTATTTCTGAGCATTCTGAAGATTTTATTTCATTGGATGCCTTTGGAGCACAGGTCTTGAAGTGATTGCTTTAAGCAAAAATGGCTCCTGTAGGAATTGTGAGCAAGATTAATTCTATACAAGAGGGTATTCTTCAGAGAATAGATTCCACAAGATGCACAGGATAAGATTTCATATTACTGAAATGATCCAATTTACCAGCAAGGGAAATAAGGTAAGCAACAAGCCATAGCTTCAGGCCTCATACAATAACTTGAGAAGTAAAAAAGTAAATTTGAAAACAAATAAAATAGTTCTTTTTAACCTTATTTCGGGTAACGGTGGATGTAAATAATGTACCTGAAGAGCATCGTCCTCCGAAGACTATTGCCAAAAACAAACGAGATGGTTAAAATTATATATAAATAGGCAAATTTGCGATGCTTCACTTGTAACTCTAAACTGGTTAAGGCAAAGCGTAACTGTCTCTTTTTACTTCTATATCTCGGAATCTTACGGGTCAGAGAAATATTTCTTATTATAGAGGAAAAGAGGTGATTTACATACAAATGAATTGTTTATTAATCGTTAATCATAAATGTATTGCAAATTAATTATTCATCGAAAAATAACAATATCTCCGTTGTCATTTAATTCAGTCAATTTCAACAAATTTGGAGCTTATATCAACGATGTATAAACTATAACAGCGAAACTGAATATATTGTATTTCATTTGAATGCTAATTTATTATTTATGTGCATATTACAATTAGTTGTAGTTCACCTGAGATAATAAATCTCCCCAAACCTGAAGCATATATGAATGATTTACGTGACAATACGCTCACAGTAGTTCAACTCGGATAATCAATCCCCCATATTAAAACTACGTCTTAACTCAAAAAGTACAAACTAAAACGAAAATCATGAAATACAATATGTTTTATTTCCTTTGAATACTAACTAAATCTATAAAAACTAATATATTCCATTTCAATTTAAGTTATACCTAAGCATGTTATTAAAGAAAGGAAGGAGCCTCTGAGCTTTAAAGTTTCCGCAGGTTACCTAATTAAACTTCCACTTATCCGATTGAAGATGGTCATAGCATATATATACTTTAATTATTTAAAATATTTTTATCACAGTGATTCACCCTTGTTTTCATTTTGAAACTAAAGCAGTAGGAATCTAATAAGAGAGTGTAATGCCGTGATCTTTGGTGATTCAGAGCTCGAAGAATATCGTTGAGTCGGCCATCCTGGGTTTTGTCTTGGCTTTTAAATGTCACTCTGAAAGAGGTGCCCCGCACTTGCAAGCTCACATTATCTTCCACGATTTGACCGCGTAGTGGTTGAGTGGTTAAACCGCTCGTCTCTCTCCAAGACGGCCCGGGTTCGATTCCAGGCGACCCCAAAGTGAGATTTGCGGTGCACATTACGGTGCTGGGAAGCTTTTCTCCGGAATCTCCGGGTTTCCCCGCCATCTCATTCCACCGGTGCCCCATCTTCATCTCATATCATCAGTGTCACCGCCTGCGGTGCCGCATGTAGAAAAAGCATTGTTAAACACTGCACAATTTTTCTGGAATTCTTTCTGTTTCTCCTTCATTTTTTCCTCCCAGGAAGGACGCATGGCAGTGTTCCGCAATCTTTGTTTATTCACGTGGCATACCTAAAGTTTAGTTCCTCAAAATCATATGAATCTTAATATAATTTCGAATTATTACGTCTTTATGCAATCCACTGCTTTGTTATCATTATCATTATTAACATCATAAATACTATTAGT
Organism: Mantis religiosa; assembly: GCA_030765055.1. Taxonomy (NCBI): domain Eukaryota; kingdom Metazoa; phylum Arthropoda; class Insecta; order Mantodea; family Mantidae; genus Mantis; species Mantis religiosa. Next base: position 193,430,958 of record CM060948.1, on the reverse strand, counting down.
CTTCTATTATTATTATTATTATTATTATTATTATTATTATTATTATTATTATTATTATTATTATTATTATTATTATTATTATTATTATTATTATTATTATTATTATTATTATTATTATTATTATTATTATTATTATTATTATTATTATTATTATTATTATTATTATTATTATTATTATTATTATTATTATTATTATTATTATTATTATTATTATTATTATTATTATTATTATTATTATTATTATTATTATTATTATTATTATTATTATTATTATTATTATTATTATTATTATTATTATTATTATTATTATTATTATTATTATTATTATTATTATTACACCGGAATTCACTCAATAATTTATTGTGAAATTTATGAATTTTGATTCACTGTAGAAAATACACATTTTTAATACGAATTTTAAATAAGTAGTTCTACTCATCCCTTCAATGTGACTCTTGAGTCTGCATAGCTGTATATAGACGGCTGATTCGTGGCGGAATCGTTGAGAAAGCGAACTTCATTTCTTTAAGGATTTCTTTCTCTCTCTCTCTCTCTCTCTCTCTCTCTCTCTCTCTCTCTCTCTCTCTCTCTCTCTCTCTCTCTCTCTCTCTCTCTCTCTCTCTCTCTCGCTGATGTTCTAATTTCAGTCAACATTCGAGAATCTCAGTTCACAACAATATGTAGTTGAAAGTGGTAATAGAAAAACAATTGCCACCTGATATAGTTGGTTATTGCTGCTTATTGACTACAAAAGTGTTTTCAAATGTACTTGCAAAAGTTTTAATTTCAATGTTTTGTGTGCTTTCAAGTCTACCAGTTCTCCTTGAAAGTCTAAGTTGATCTTAAGATTCCTCGATAGAATCCGGTCAACATTTTCAACAATCTCTCTAAAATATTGTTTGAAATTCTGCTTCAGCACTGCTAACTGCTCTTTCATTAAGTCTATCAACACTTAATTGTTGTAAGTAAGGGGCCAAAAAATTGGGAACATCTCAAATGATCAATTTTAAATTATTGATATCCACATATTTAACTTATTAATAAATCCTTGAATCGCATCGATATTGTCAGAATATTTTTGTTACCTTGGATTTTCCTGTTAAGCTCATTCAAGTTTACAAAAATATCGGAAACATATACTACTTAAATGTTCATTTACCACCTGCAGATAAATGCACATACTCATGCTACTTAATAGAAAAAAGTGCAAGTACCTCCTCTTTAATTTCAGAAACTTCCATCGTATTATGCAGGTAGCAAAAGTGCTGTGTGCTGTGATCCTATTTCTTGACACAAAACGTTACAAATTTTATACTTGGAGGCCACCATTTGATGAAGCTCAATAGTTTTAGCAACATGGCGGTGAATGAAACAAGTGTCTGTTCGTTGGAGGACGTAAATTAAAAAAAAAGTGTCTGTTCGTAAGTTAGAATTTACTTCTTGAACTTTAGCCAGAATTCCCATCACTCGTCTTGACATGCAAGCAGCTCCGTCTGTAAAAGCACTAACACAATCCTGACATCTTAATTCATTACGTATCACATACTCAATAAATCATACAAAATATTTCTTCTCCCCTTCCTCACACGGTAAGTCTTCGCAAACACAAGAACTGATGAAATTACAATCCCATCAAAATACCTTACATAGGAAAGAAGTTATGTGTGTCCATTAATACTGGTGCAACTCGTCGAACTTGTGATGCGTCTGTGAAATTTGACCAAAAAAACTTGAAAAATTGAAAAATTATGTTTTTGCATGTTAAATTAGTGTGGACTATAAACTTTGTGAAAAGCACACTTTGTGTTTGAGGCATTTAAACCCAGAAATATGTGACATTTTAAATGCCCGTGCGCATGGTTCGCACCTGCCACGCCCACAGAAACATGTCCTTTCAAACTTGCTATTCTCATATAGTTTGCCAAGTTTGAATTTAGGGACCTTCAGTGATAGGGAAGCATTGTTCTGCATATCCTGCGTTGGCTAGACTGTTCAATAAGGATTTTGTAGTAAAAATGAATACAGTTTACCGCATATTTTGAGTTTTCTGTAAAGAAAGTACATACACCTGGTTCTGTTGATGCTATGAAATATAGTGTTTCTTTTTTATTCTGTTGTTTTTGCTGATACAGAGATTTACTAGTTGCTTGTGCTTCTTTTAGTGTTATAGGAATCTACAACTAATTTGGTACATTAAAAATAAGAGCTTTTAAGTTTTTATAGTATAAAATTAGAACCTTAGAATGTTGTACATTTTTCCTCTAGAAAATAGCTTTGAAATATAGACATTTTAGCCCGAGCCTATATAACTGGGCTTCTCAGCAATCAATGGACTGGCAGACAAGAAAACCTCTGGAAAGAAAACATGAGGTTTTTCTACTTTATATGGCATAGTAGTTACTATAGATGTACTTACAGGTCTTGTTATTGACTTTGAGGTTATGTCCAAATACTATAGTTTTTGTGCACAGAAACAAAAATCCTTAGGCTTCAAAAGTGATGATTATCAGAATTGGGTCACGGAGTATAAACACACTGGAAAATGTGAAGCTAATTATACTGTTTCTTCAAGTGCTATGGAAATGACAGCTGCAGCTATATTGTGGAAGACATCTGAAGCAGAATGTGATACACAAATATTTTGTTAGATGGTAACTCCAAGACATATGCACTTACAGGATTGGGAAGTATATACTGATACTGAGATAAAAGAAGAATGCTTGAAGCATGTAGCTAGGGGGTTGAGAATAGGAATAAGACATTTGGTAAAAGAATGGAAGACAAAGGGTATCACTTTGGGTGGGCAGAAGCTTGCAAGCTTGAAAGAAGGTACAATAGTAAAACTGACTAATTATTATAGGAAAGCTATCAAATAAAATTGTCCTATTTAGCGCATATTAAAAGAGCAATATATCCAACTATATATAAAATTGTAGCTCAACAGACAGTACTCCACAACACCATAAATGCCCTAGAAGATCAAATTCATTGTGTTTCTACAACAGAGCCATCTCAAAAGGTGAGGTGATTCTTCCACATAATAACTTAGCAGTAAATACTCCACTGACAACCCAAGTAATTCAAAAGCTTATTCCTGTATATAAGAGGCTAGCAAATGAGAAACTGTTGAAGAGATGTGCTGCAGGGAAAACTGAAAATGCCAATGAGGCTTTTAACAGAATGATATGGTTGACTGGCCCCGTAGCTCAGTCGGTAGAGAACCTGCCTACCGTGCTAGGGGTCCCGGGTTCGATTCCCGGCGGTGGGGGTGGGGATAATTCCCCATCTTCCCCAGAGTCTGGAAGTATGAATGAAAGTGTGAACGTGTGCGTGATGTAATTATAAATAAACCCAAAGATAACAAGTTAACACTTTCAGTATGTTCCAGTATGTTCCAGTCCTCACTTCAGTACAGCTTCAAAAGAACTAGCGAAGGGACCAACGTCGACTGCAGAGAAGCTGGAAAACTGTTCAACATTCCTCAATGTCCTGTAAAAAACTGAAGCTGCTGACAGTGAAGTAAACTAGGTTATCAATAATAACTAAACACTAGTAACACAACTTCACTATCTATTGTAACGGGAGCGCTGGAACACCCTGTGAAAGCAGCTGGCAGCGGAAGGCAGGGGAGGTTCGGTTAGTCACACCTCCTCCTCGTTTGTCTTGTAGTGGTGACAGGCTGTGGTCAGGGGAAAAAACATGACTGTGTCGCCTGTTTTCTCTACACCTGTTTCTCGAAATTACGTAATCTGGAACATTCTCCTGGTCACTAGAAACCGGCGATATTCCTATATAAAGAGAGTTACAGACAGACAGGGTTGGTTGGTCAATCAGTTGGTTAGTGTGTGTGAGTGAGGACAGTTCTTGGTGTAAGAAGGCAGTGTTAGTCAGTGTTTGACGTGCTAGCGAAGGACGTGTTAATGAACGAAAGGATTGTGCAACGGAAGACTGTACGTAACTGTGAAGGTGTACCGGAGCTTACGTAACCGCGAGGCCAAGTGAAATTGTAACGGACGAACTGGTGAATTGTAATTGTGTGCAGCAAGTAATTTTGTGTAATTGGCAAGAGTTTAACTGTAAGTCGGTGGAAATAAAGAACATTGTTGAGTGGTGTAATTGGACTTTTCATTTCACGAACCCACAAAGTCACACTATTTATCTTCTTGAAGGAAACAATACCTCTCCGAGATAGCTGCAGAAGAGAAGAACAAAAAGGACGAGAGTCTATCTTATGGAACTGGTGAATTTTAAGAGATATGAAAGTACAAAAAAAAAAAAAAAACTAAAATGTTGCATGCTGAAACTTTAAACTTTGTTTTCTCGTAAACATTTTCTTTGACATATTGACATATGGAAAAGAAGGCACACGATGCAATTTTTTATGTTTTTTTGCTAAACTTTTACTATAATAATTTAAAATTCCATTAAAAGAAATGTTCATATTATTGTTAGAAACATGTTTTACCTTTTATAAAAAAATAAAGTAAATTAAATTGAAAAAAACTGAAAATTTGACAAATTTATGGATTATGCAAAAGGAAAAATTTTTTCTTAGACAGCTGAAGGTTAATAAAAACTCTAATATGACAAATCTCTTTGTATGTTTCTTAACTATAAACAGTGGAATATTTACGGGGAATAAAGCTTCTCTCTCTGTCTCTCTCTATTAGTAATCACATGGAAGGTTTCTCCAAATGCTGGACTTCTTAAAATGGCTGAATGATTTTTATTAAAACATATGTTTAACATACATACATTAGAGCAAAGCATATATTTTTAATTTTCGGGAACACAGGACCCTACAGTGCTCATTATTAAGGTGGTCTATATAACTAGCAAATCATAGAAATAGACCAAGACGTATTACGCAAACAAAGATGACTTCTTTTAAAACACCCAATTTACTTCATATACTTTTTGTGACATTGGCCGTTTCCAAAATACCCCTTAATATTGGTAAAAGTTTTACAATAATTGTTATTATTGTTTTATGTACTATTTACCTACAGCAATAACGGAATTGTTGAATAGTAAGATTCATAAGCTCACAAATTGTAGATAGTAATTAACCCATACGCAGAATGAGTTAATTGACTTTATTTGAAAACTTATTTAAGCTATTCAAAGCATAGTAAAAGCAGCAGTATCGTAATGAGAATAATAATACGAAATATAAAGTTATGAACATTTAAAAATCGTAATATTTTAAATGTCTATAAAATTGGTTACAAATCTTTATATTATAAATTCCATTTACAGCAATTTGCCTTTCTCCTTGAATGTATAACAAGCGGGAAATGAACCATTTTGTGATTGATCTATAAACATGCGTAAATAAAACACTTGTAAAACAATATTGGTTTTGTCTGAACCAAAACGCACTTAGAAATCTATAGTCGAATCTAATAACCACCATGTAACTATAGGTATAACGGGGGAGGGGGGCTACCAATGTAAATCATATTTCTTATAAATCGAATCGATAATCTCATGCAAATGCATGCATGTTTTTATGGGAATATAGAACTTGCCTCAAACTTAGTACTTATCCATTTCACTATTTTATAGTTCAGAATATGCCTTTCTCGTACTATTTTCAGGTTTTTGCCTTTTGAGGAATAAAAATATGCATGGTGCACAGTTAAGGAAGTGCTAGATTAATCACAGGCGTAACTAAACTGGGTTTAAATGTATGTTTTAAAAGTACATAATAGCCATTACGTTTCTCGATTTTGTATCTCATTTTAGCCTAAGCAATCAAGACTTTCCCTGACAGAAGTCCAATTTTTCAACCATGTTGATGACAGTCTACAGGCTGCGTGTAATAGATTGATTTATGACGCGGGGAATTTTGAAAATTTTTAAAAAGAAAAGAAGTTCCAAGGAAATTCTCCATCTCCTGCTCCTCTTCCTCCTCCTCCTCCTCCTCCTCCTCCTCCAGCTCCTCCTCTTTCTTCTTCTTCTCTTGATATGGGACACAGTCCTTTTCATTTATTGTCCTCTACCTCTTATGCTATTTTGGGCGTTGGGTGAGAGAGCCGCAACTATGGATCAGAGAGAGAAATCCAGGGATGGGTGATAAGGCCTGTTCCCGGAATGAGACTGAGTGAAGTAGATGAATGAAATGGGGGAGAAGAGGATGAAAGTAAACATGATAATGGAGCAATTGTTGGAATGATGGCGGGGGAAACCGCAGATCCAGGAGAAAACCCGCCCCAACTTCGTATTGTCCAAGGAAATTGACGATACATAGTTTAGGCTTATAAGCACATGGGCTATTTTCAAAGTACAAAACTCTAATGTTACAAGTCTGAATGAAAACCCTATGCTGTGACCAAAACTTCAGACCCATCCTTTAAGTATAGTTCAGGCTAAAATCGGTTTTACAGTTTCTCCCAAAATGATCTTTCTTTCTACCTCCTATTGTGAAGGTTTCACTACTTCCCCTTTTCAGAAACAATTTTACAAACCTCGAAACCACATGTTACGAAATGCTGCTATAAGTTCAGCAGCAGTGTCATAATTGTGTCAAGTCGCCCAAAAACCAGCATCAAAATCGCCGAAATGGAAACACAGTCAAACGCCGTAAGTCCTAATGCCATACATTTGTCAATCTGCGGCAAGGCAGAACTGAAGAGCACAAAGTGGAAACGCAAACAGTGGCCTTGCTATAAAACATGCGCATAGGTTGCATAGGCCGCGCAGTGGTTCTTGAACACTGAAATATTTAAATGAAAGCTTTGATGCTGGTCTTCATTGGCCTTCAATATCAGTGATATCTTACTGCGATGACTTCATCCTCTCAAGTAACCTTGGGTTTATTTATTATTTTTTTAATATGTCGCTATTCGGGGATGCCGTATAGTTCCCAACAAAATAAATACTATAGTTCCAGAAAGGTTTTTCACTTACACACAAAACATCACTGAGTCAAACAATTTTGCCTTTGATCATACTTTAATTCTCCTACGCCTGTCATAAGTTCGTCTGTTGAGTCATTATCACTGTCATCCTTGTCACTGTTTCCATCCCATTGTCTTCAATTATAATTCTCTCAATTTTACTTTCTTTAGTGCACCTTGCACTACATGATGACACACCTTTTCCTATTCCATTTGTCAAATTTGCTAAAATCGTTGGCGGCACAACATTTCGTCTTTCATTTTAAAGGTTACATTTCTGCAGGAAGTCCATTGTTTGGCGTTTGGCCATATTAATTCTATAGGATTCAGCTTTGGATGATACAGTGGAAGCCTTAAGGTTGCATAGTTATATTCTTAGAATATTGGTTGGTCAGAAAGTTTTTCTAAGTCCATTTATTGCCTATAATTGATAGCATAGAATTGGTGCTATTTTCGTCGAACGGGATGTTGTGATTTTGTAACCAATAAAGCATACATCTTCTTAAAGAACATTAAATTGGAGATTTATCTACTTTTTACTATGGTAAGAGGCAGTATCTACTTCCTACTAGCACCGAGTTAAGGGGTAAATTTAGAATTAACATTGTGCGTAACCATTTAACATAATTTTAGTATTCATTTTTATGAACACTTAATATGAGTGTGACTGTCACAGTACTTTACGGTCAACTGTGCTTGGGGAGGCGGAGAATTGTGCAGATTCACACGGTATATTGCATCAAGTAATGGAAGTTATAAGTTTGCTATGTATAGGAGTTGGAGGGAGACAGAAGGGAAAGAGGGTTGGACCAGTGCTCTCGGACTGTTCTATGGGTGAAGAATAGTGTTCTAAAACCATTGCTCGACTAATAAATGCTCAACCGAGCAGGATGCTTAGGCTATTTCGTCTGTGGCCCGCATTTGGGAGACACGAGCTCGATTCCAATCATCGACCTACCTGACTCATAGGTCTTTCCGGGGGACTTTCCGGGACATTCCCCGAATTTCCTGACTCTCCATTTTATCTCCATTATCATATCACATCATCTCTCATCTGGTGGTCTCTTTAAGAGTAGAAGTGTCGGTGGGGGTCTCGGCGCTGTCGTGACTCCTTGGGTCGGCAGTCTTCTGTCTCCTCTCGCCTGATCCTTCCTCCCGGAGATGCCCACTTGGGGCTTAGGTACAATAAACCACAGGTCTCGGTGCCGAATCCCCGCCGTAGTAATCTTAACCTCCTAATCCTATAAATACTCTCTTTCTCTCTCTCTCTCTCTCTCTCTCTCTCTCTCTCTCTCTCTCTCTCTTTCTCTCTGTCTCTGTTTCTTCCAGTCTTGATAAATAAAATAGAAATTTTCCTTCTGCTAAATTTGGAATAAGTGATTAAATTACCTTTGTAGTTTGAACTTTATAAATGGTTAACTCACTTTTTTATTCTGTTTTCGTTTATTCATGTGGTTCTAATATACATACGAGTAAAGCTTCCAAATGTGTACTATTTGAACAGTGGATCAAAGGAAAACACTTCATTGTCCTAGAAATGGCAGTTGTGAATTTTAAAAATACGGCTTGAGCAGATTCTAGTGTTACGATTGTCACAATTTTGCTTTTTATTACAGGAAACGTCAATTTAATTAAGGGATATTATATAGTTTTGACATTCATAGTATTTTATTACTTATATACGCAGAATTAGTATAATGCATTTTATGAAGTGTCATGCTAAATATAATAGAAATTTATATTAAATAGTTTTTACGAATTTACTATGGTTTTAAGCAAGTTCGATTGCCTTTACATTTTCTGTGCCTTCTATTGTCTTAGCTGCTAAATTATGTCACTAAATTTACATTCTTGTAATCAAATATACTCCAACTCCTCTAACTTTTGTATGTGGATGTCCTGTAGAATGAAAACAATAATTTTCTACCGCACGGCCATTATCATTGAAAAGTGTGTTTTCTTCAAAAGTGTGTTCTTTATGTGACTCTGACTTCATGGCATTGCAGTCAACAAGCCTAGAAGGTACCATTTAGCTCTTTAGTCATTTAAGATTAAAATTGTAAGCTGTGTCCATTGGGAAGAATATTGCCGTTCAGTGGTGAAAGATTATCAAAATTGAGTGGAAATTACTCTACTCAGGCGCACGCGGACACACACACACACACACACACACACACACACACACACACACACACACACACACATACACAACATTTTCTCAACTCTATATAAATTGACTTGAGTACAAATTTAAAGGCAATTGGTGGTCAGTATAGAAATTCATGGTGTTTGTAACATCAGTTACTTTGAAGTGATTTTTGTTTCATTTTCATATTTTGTATTATGTTTATATTATTTTTTGTTTGTTTACTCCATTAAATTAAGTTTTATTTTATAATATGTTAGTCATAAAATAAGCAACCACACTCCGTTAGAGTAGGATCAACTTACCTCTAGATCAAGTCACCTGACTAAATCTACGACTTTCGCTCATTGATTGGAATAACTGTCAGTACCTCTTGATCCCCGATTTCATTTATATGTACATACATTAGTTCCTCTAAGACTCAATACATAGACTGGTAAGAAAAATTACTTTTGTACTCCTTATTTGAATTTTCAAGAGCTTTAGTACAGATATCGAAGCAAGTTTATCCTCATTTCGGCACTTTCTTCTTTTTATTAAGATCTTGTTCAAGACTTTATGAGTATAACTGATTTAGAATTTTCAAATAAACTCCTATATCTACAAATTAACATAAATACCAACGTAGTCCTAGAAATCACATGACCACCAAATCGTAACTTTGAGAAGTTCATTTATGACATTTTTGTCACTCGGCATCAAATGTTAATTTGGTTCATATAAAACAACAGCAATAACATAAACGACGACGATGATAATGCCTTTTTGTAATGTTAGTCCTCCAACGTTAAGTCATATCGGACAGTGAATGAAGTGGGTGAAATGATGCTCAACTGCGTCCAGGGTCCATGGAGCTTACAGCTACCCGACATTCGTTTTTAAGAAAAAAAACCTTATACGGGTAACTCACCCTGACCGACATTCGAACTCGGGCCCTCCTGAACGTGAGGCAGACACGCTACCATCTACGCTACCCAGGCGGGCAATGATAATGATGATGGTGATGATGATGGTGATGATGATGGTGGCGATGATGATGAGGATGAAGATGATGATAATGATGATGATGGATATGGTGGTGATGACGATCATTGTGGCGATGATGATGATGATGATGATGATGATGATGATGATGATGATGATGATGGTGATGATGATGATGATGATGATGATGATGATGATGATGATGATGATGATGATGATGATGATGATGATGATGATGATGATGATGATGATGATGATGATGATGATGATGATGATGATGATGATGATGATGATGATGATGATGATGATGATGATGATGATGATGATGATGATGATGAAGGAACTGTATGAAGTTAGCATTGTCTATGTTCGCAAGGCTTACGTCAGACTATGCTCACACAACTCCCATTTCCTTTTTGTCTGAAATCTTAGCTGCAATTGGAGCCAAAAGTGTCGCTTCCAGATCTGTTAAGATTATTGCATCAGAGATGTAAATAAAGCGGAGAACAGAACTTAAAAACCTTTTAGCATGTGTGTAGGTTGTATAAGAGTACCTAAGAACAACCTGCACATTGTCAGTCAAATTTTTCATTCTCTTTTTCACAAAACGGAGAAGAGAGCGGGATTAGCGCAAAAAGATCAAAGAATTGGTTTAACGTAGAAAAATAAACGAACGTTGCTTTAAATTTATATATACTCTATATTAACGCTACATAACGGTAATACAGAGTAGAAAATGTAACATTGGATTTCCTTAATTGCTACAGTATGATGTTTGCGGTTTTCCCTACAGAAAGAACTAAGTCTACAGGTACCTACAACATCCTACCTGGGTGCTTCTAATGTAAATAACTGAAATCCTGGCTTTCAATTCCTACTTTGAAGAATATGCAGTGAAACCCCTTGGTTATTCCCTTAGTAGAGTACAATAAAGGCATTTCTTGTAGCTGTTCGTTCCCCATCAGTAGCCATAGCAACTAGGTAGACAATATTACGCGGAACCGTGCCAATCTTGCTAATGGAACCACCATCATTAGGCTTTCCTCCCTGTTTATGTTAACAGATTTGCATAATGTTTCCTTCCGTGTCAAACTGGGTTTGCACCCAAGGGACCACGACCCACCTAAAGCCACATTATCAGCTTTATAACGGTGGTTCGATGCAAATATAGAGAGTAGCTACCTGGCAACTCTAAGGTTTGACGTCATCTCTCCAATGATATGAGAAATACAGTATCATTAGCTTCAGTACCTTCAACTTTTGACTCCCTCGCTATCGTTTCTGGCAGGTAATATGAATATTTGTTTTGCTATTTAGCTTAGTTGTACGCTTTATGTATTATTCTAATGCGTTAGATTGTTGTGTGTCTGTGCGCGCGCGCGCGTCTGTGTGCGCGCGTAGGCACGCGTGCGTGTGTAAAGGTATTTGTTTGATATAAAATTCTCAATTTCTTATGAACATATTGTTAGGTATAAACAAGGGAATATTTTTAATTGTTAACAAGTGCTTCTCCTCCATGTTCCTATGTTGCTGCTTTACCTTTACGACGCTTACAGGAACTTAAATATCACAGAAAAGGTATGATTAAAACAAAACCTGCTGTCAAAATGTGTCGCGCATATAAAGAAAAACAAATATGAGCTCAGTAACCGTCAGACGACCTGTCATTATCAATAGGAATGTCAGGTACTGTATTTGCGGAGGCGACGATTAATCATATTGTGACTTTGTGGGTTCGTGAAATGAAAAGTCCAATTACACCACTCAAAAATGTTCTTTATTTCCACCGACTTACAGTTAAACACTTGCCAATTACACAGAATTACGTAATGCACACAATTACGATTCACCAGTTCGTCCGTTACAATTCCACTGTACGGTCACAATTACGTAAATTCTTCCGTTGCACGTACACAGTCTTCTCGTCCTTATACTAGCACTGCACTCTTACGCTGATTGCCACGAACTCTGATTTACTCTCCTCCAGCCCGGCGTGTTGCTTTATATAGGGTCAGCTGGCCGATCGAGAATGTTCTGGAATAGATGAAATGTCCCGTAAGTTCGAGAAATCAAGGGCAGCGGAAAGAGACGGCACGGTAATGTTTTTTTTCCCCAGCCACCCCACGTTACCGCTATAAGGCAAACGAGGGGGCGTGTCCGAGGGCCTCCGTCTCCTGTTGCTGCCGTCAGCTGGTTCTATAGGTTGTTCCAACGTTCGGGTGACAATATTTTCTCCAATTTGACGAACTTAAAGGCGGAAGCTTGTTTTATGGATTGTTTTTCAGCTAGCGGAAGTACGATTGATGTTACCCTTTCAAAAAAAAAAAAAAAAAAAAAACAGTTGATGCTCTCTTCTGAGTTAGCTCCACTTTACAGCTGCCGCTTGATGGTACACTTGTAATGTTACAGAATTGATAGTAAAATAGTTGTTCTTCGTACCTCAGCTTTTAGTTTCATGTGAGGGAGCACATTCATTGTTACAGGTAAATTAGAGAACAGCAATTAACTGTTTATCTCACAAAGGTGAGCTTCAAAGTGGAAATGCAGAAATAAACAATTGATGCTTCGGAAATCAGCAGTCAACTGCATTGTAATATCTGACTGATGATATCCTTCCATACCTTAGGTTTCAAAAGAACAGCAAGTGTTTCATGAATAGCTAATTCTACGAAAATATTTATATGACAAATATTGCATACTTCAACAAGTACATTTTCATCTAACTCTCCTTATTTTCCCAATAATATCCGGTAACTTCAATGTGAATGAAAAGGATTTCATATACTGTTCTCATAAAATTTAAGAACTTCATTCCATTTATCACATTAATCAGCCAGCTATCGCTACCCGAAAGGTTAGATTATAACCGTTACAAGAGTAGTCACGCTGTTAGTTTTTTGCTCACATGAATGAATAGTTATTGAGATTTCCGTAATCATTCCGGTTGAATTGTAAAGTTTAGTTGACAAAACAAGTTACTCGTGGTTTCAACAAACAAATCTATCGTTTGGCAGTAGAGTATAATGCGGTCTGTTAAATCTCACTGCCTGAAAACTTTAAAAGTTTGTCATGGGGAAGTTTTTTATTCACAAAGGTAATTCTGAAAATTTTTCGTATATTATTCTATTTTAAATGCAAAACATATATTGTAGAATATTTTATGATTGTTTTCATATAAATATTTCTTTTGACCGCCACAAAGGAATTGTTCGCTTGGCTTAGGCACGTTAAACAATGTAGGCCCTCATTTGATATCTTCGCCGTCTAAAAATTTCCAAGGTTAATCCTAGTATGCGTCCTGCGCCGTGGCGTAGCGGGCTAAGGCAGCATGCCTTGGTCCCTGGCCACAGAAAGCGGCCCGGGTTCGATCCCAACCATGTGGTGGGGATTTTAGGTCCCGGGAAGAGGACCGGTGCCCACTCAGCATCCTGAGGAAAGTGAGGAGCTTACGATAGGTAAGCGGCCCTGGTCACGGAAACCAACATTCTGGCTGGGCGATTCCGAGATGCTGACCAGATCTCCTCCCCGCATCGGTTGGATGATCGTTCACCTCTGCCGTGCTTAAGTGGGCATGAGGTCGGCAGTCGGGTTGGTAGGTCTTGGCCCTCTAAGGCCAGTCGCGCCATGGGTCAGTCCTAGCATGCATATACGCCACTGTGATATAGGTGATGTGTCTTCCCTTACACCAAAATGATATTGAGCCCATTCGTATATCGCTTAAGGAGAGTTACTCGGATACTTTTCTTCTCCAGGCTATTCTCTTCTTCTGTAAAGAGACTGTCGAATAACTCCTGGTTCATTTCAGCATCTTTACCCTCATTTTTCAATTTCTGGCTTTGCAGACACGACAATTTTTTTTTTTTTAGATAAAACAAGATGACCTAATACATTGCAATGCAGTTGACCTGCAGTCACAAGAATTTTCCGCTTCTGGGGATGACCCATCCTAGGCTGATCGCTATGGAAGTGAAATACTCATTAGTACCGTACCTTAAGTATGTTCACTTTATGACCAAAGCATATTACGTAGAAACCCAAAAATTAAATACGTCTCATATACAATTATAGATTCACTAGGGAGCAAACTGGATTTATAATATTAATAATAATTCCAACATCGCTATTTCAAATGAAAGAATGTATGAGTAAACTACTCATATCGTGGCCATTCTCGGGCTAACATAAAAAGCCGTAATATTTTATTCACCATTATTAGCACCATTTTAATGGAGAAGATAGGTCTTACATTTAATTTAATTTAGGTATACACCACTTTTTCTTTATTCCCCATCATTTTTAATTATGTTTGATGCTCGTTGTTACTGCATATGTACCTCAGAATATGATTATTAATTAAAATCCAATGCTATTTAGCCAAGGAAATTTGGAAAGAAAACATTACCTTGGGTACCTCCCGATATTTCACAGCTATAAGGACTGTAGAATTACTTGATAAATCTCCTTCAGATAGGATGATCCGGCTGAAATTTGAACTATGGTCCTATGAATCTTATATCTGAGCGTGTCTTGTTAGCTCCTCCTGCCTCTCGCATGTGTATGATAGATGTTGACTGTATTAGCAAGAGTAGTTATATTTTTCAGGCCTACATTTATATTCCAAAGGCACAGAGAAGCTTCTACTTCTAATTGCTGACAGAATCAGTCAATATTCCTGTTGTCGCAAGGAGAAAGTCCTTTTTATGCTCAATCAATACAAGAACAGAAAGTTATGGCAAATTGATGTAATCAAACCCAATACATTGGTAACAATTCAAGTAAAGGTATTCGCCCACGACCAATAGTGATGATGATGATAATATTAATAATAATAACAACAATAGGAACTACAATAACAACAACTATAATAATAATTAATAATAATAACAATAATAATAATAATGATAATAATAATAATAATAATAATAATAATAATAATAATAATAATAATAATAATAATAATAATAATAATAATAATAATAATAATAATAATAATAATAATAATAATAATAATAATAATAATAATAATAATAATAATAATAATAATAATAATAATAATAATAATAATAATAATAATAATAATAATAATAATAATAATAATAATAATAATAATAATAATAATAATAATAATAATAATAATAATAATAATAATAATAATAATAATAATAATAATAATAATAATAATAATAATAATAATAATAATAATAATAATAATAATAATAATAATAATAATAATAATAATAATAATAATAATAATAATAATAATAATAATAATAATAATAATAATAATAATAATAATAATAATAATAATAATAATAATAATAATAATAATAATAATAATAATAATAATAATAATAATAATAATAATAATAATAATAATAATAATAATAATAA
The DNA here is from genome assembly GCA_030765055.1 of Mantis religiosa. Classification (NCBI taxonomy): domain Eukaryota; kingdom Metazoa; phylum Arthropoda; class Insecta; order Mantodea; family Mantidae; genus Mantis; species Mantis religiosa. The sequence goes on along the minus strand of CM060948.1, from coordinate 193,415,535 downwards.
TAATAATAATAATAATAATAATAATAATAATAATAATAATAATAATAATAATAATAATAATAATAATAATAATAATAATAATAATAATAATAATAATAATAATAATAATAATAATAATAATAATAATAATAATAATAATAATAATAATAATAATAATAATAATAATAATAATAATAATAATAATAATAATAATAATAATAATAATAATAATAATAATAATAATAATAATAATAATAATAATAATAATAATAATAATAATAATAATAATAATAATAATAATAATAATAATAATAATAATAATAATAATAATAATAATAATAATAATAATAATAATAATAATAATAATAATAATAATAATAATAATAATAATAATAATAATAATAATAATAATAATAATAATAATAATAATAATAATAATAATAATAATAATAATAATAATAATAATAATAATAATAATAATAATAATAATAATAATAATAATAATAATAATAATAATAATAATAATAATAATAATAACCTTATATTTGTTCCTCATAAATGTATAAGATGCCTAAGAAACAAATTAGACGAACTCGCTATTAATCTTAATACGTTGTCTGAAGCAGTAGGGGTGCATCATACACACGCTAGGAGAAAAGCTGTGCTTGGGCAATTGTGCTGCGCTGTCCAGAGATGGCTCTACTTGCGATATATCTAAACCCTAATAAATATTTGCAGTTACTTACAAATTGCTATGACTAATTCTATTAGGTATCCAGAATACAAATTAAATATAGTTTATCTCTATTGCTGGCAAACAAACAATGCCTATGGTGTAAAATGAGAGAGATGCAATCAAAAAAAATGATCGACTCTGAGTCAGCAAGACTTGCACAATGCGACCCCCAGGTACATACTTGTAACTTCATAAATAACACCATTCTAAAAACCTACACTTCACCTTACAATATCCCAAAATCTACCTTACCTGCGGTAAAACCCTTAACGGGTGGGCACGCAGCAAAAACCTGGCTATATACAGCCAGTCAGCAGCACATGGCATGGCATGGCATACAGCGTTGTTTTTAGAACTGCTCTGGCACTAAATATTTTTTGGAACATGTATAATAAACAGCAACTTTTGCAAACAAACCACTGAGTGTTTCTAAGTAAGCCATAGCATTACACTTTATATTCAGTTTTCAGTATGCTTAGGTCATGTGAGGTCCGCTCATAGCAGTAGCACGGGCTCTGACATCTGGAAAATGCTGACACTCTTATTAACTCAGATTAGTGTATCTGTCTGTTATTCGAGGAAGTATGGGTTTGGTTCCCGCATGGAGGAGTAAAATGCTTCGTTTAGACAAGATTATTTCCCATCTTCTAAGAATTCTGGAGGGACGCATTAGAGTGTGAGTGTATGATTTAATGTACCAGACTTAAAGAAAACCTACAGTAATTATGAGTTAAATCCATAGCCCAAATGCAGCATATTTCAAGGGTTTTCGTTAAGGAGATGTACATATATATGTAGTGTAGTAAGACACACAACATACGATTTCCTAAAATACCAACACCTCTTGCGCCATATCGGACGATGAATGGTATGGGTGAAATGACGCTCAAATGAGCCCAGAGTCCATTCAGCTTAGAGTAACCCGAATTTTGTATTCCAGGAATAAGGTAAAACATTGGAAAAAAACCTTATCCAGGTAACTGACCCTGACCGAGATCCGAACTCAGGACCTCTTGACGTGAGGCAGACATTCTACCACCACGCTACCACGGCGGGCAAATGTGGTAGGAACCACATCATAACATGCACGAAATAACCAGGGCACTTACAAACTACAGCAAATTTAGAAATGCGAAAATTACCTAATGTTCAAATTTGAGTGTATATTTTTCTATTATAATAATACCAAAGTCATACAGAATATAGACTTAACAAGACACTCCTAGAAAGATCAGGATATACATTCTATTCCTTGGAAACTGTCCTGAATATATATATATATATATATATATATATATATATATATATTTTAATCAAAATCATTGGAAACATTTCTGAGACAATCAAACACTTAGAGATAAAACATGTACTCGACTCAAGCGCAGCTTGGTAGCGTAGATCGTAGTGTGTCTGCCTCACGTTCAAGAGGTCCCGAGTTCGAATCTCACTGAGGGTGATTTTTCCCGGATAAAGTTTCTTCCGGGATTTTCCCTTATCCTTCAAGACGAATCTCAGGTATCTCTAAGCTCTATGGACCCCAGACACATTTGAGCATCTTTTCACCCAATTCCGAAATGACCGAAATGACTTAACTTCGGAGGACGTAAATTACAACAACAAAAAAGCAATTCATCAGGTAGTTTAAAACATGGAGTTTTATTGGAAATCTTCGGCAGCATCCACAGACAGTCTTGATGCACTCGTATACACCAAGTCTTCGTATTTAACAGACTTATCGTGTTTCACTTAAACAGCAAACACGAACCTTTTCCATAAATGCTTTTTTGGCGACTCAGAAGTTCTTAAAAGGATATTATCCCAAAAAACACACTAATTCATACTGATCCTTCAGATAGCCGCAATAGCTTTCCTTTCTCAGGCTGCTCTCTTAAACCTTTCTCCGAATAGATCGTAATTTTTAATTAATTTTAGCCGATATTGATTAACTATAAGTTTGTGATGCATAAATTTTACAAGGATAAGAAGGAACTTATTAGTCCTCCAAACTACTGAAATGTTGACCCGAAACAAAGAGGAGACACAAGATTGGACATTTAAAGTGAGTATGATTGTGGGAATATTAATCTGCCTCTTCTTCGCTTTGATCAGGCACAAAGACATATGTTATTAATTTTACTGTATCTGGAAGTAAATGTGGTGAGTATGAGCTGGATGTATTTGAACATCATGTAGCACGTTTTTCTAGAGAAGATGTCTAAAGGATCCTGTAGACGTTTGATTAATCCTAAGTACAATGCAAGGGAGAAAGTGTGATGGAACAATTCTACATGTACAAGTTAAGACGCTTCTATATAGAGAAGATTGTTTACAAGTGATTATGTTAAGTAAGGACAGAATGCAGAATTCAGGAACAAAATACCCATAAACTTCCTTTTAACCAACCAAGTTACATTTCTGAGGAATGAGGCTTTCTCACCAGTAGCGTTAGGTAGACAGCACTATACAAAAAATTACTGGAACTAGAAATAATATCATTTAATACTGGTACTAAAGTGAACAAGAAATGAACTCAATATTATGAAGAAAAGCAATTAAAAAACCAAATTTCAGGTATTGATATAAATTCACTGAACCATACACCACATGAGGTATCCTCATTGGGATGCTTCACGTTTGCCTTACCATCACCTAATGGAATAAGCAAACTTAGCTGGTTTACTTTTTTGTGTATGTCCGTGGATGTATTGACTCTCTTGTGTGCCTATGGTTGTTACGCTCTATTCATAAGACCTTAAAAACAATATTAAGCAGTTTCAAGGAATATATGGCTTTATTAACGAAGGTTTCGGTTTCTGAACGCTCCAAACTGTTTTCGAAACGCAGACCGATGTATTATTTTCTGCTTCGTCAGAGTGCTGCGCAATCTAAATTTAAATGCTGCACCAGTGGTTTAAAATGGCGACACAGGAAAAAAAAATATGTGAACCTGATCGGCAGGTATGTGTACATTTATATGTATTCACCTAGAATTTGCAAATATCGTACTTTTTCGGCCCAAATTTCAGTCCTCGTGTACCACAAATGAAGACAAAATACACTTGCCTTCCATTCAGAGCTGCACGTGGACAATTCGAAATAGAGTGATCGGAGTCAAAATACAAACCAAGCTGAGGTACCTATGTTGCACCAATAAGGGCAAGTATGAAGTGAAAATAAAAAAAGTACATAACACAAATATTTTAAAAGCAGTTCCGAACCCTTTTGTTTCTTCAAAGATATCGTGCAACAAACGGCTACTGATTTAACTATCCAAAAGCATGTTTTTTCCTCTTACAACGCTGTGGAAATGTATACTTAACGAAGGTACTTTCCTAAATATTTATCACAAATATGTAGCAAAATGGAGAATTAAGCTTTTGTAAACAATGCGTTGAGAAGGTATTTTAAGCTTAATGCTGAAAATTAACTACCACACATGCTATGCATTTCTGAAAATCACATCACACAACAGGAATTTCAACAAATTTCGGTACAAGGTTACTCCTTAGGAGCTGAATACTCTAGAAGGAAATATTCATAATGTTGGGGTTTGAATATCTTTTCGAAATGATTTGATTTGTAAAACTTTATATTTTTCCAAATATACTTGCAAAAAGACCGAGAACTAGGACATTGCAGTTAAATGGATGTCATATCAACTTAGTCATAGTAGCCTTTGATTGACCTCCTTTACTAAATTTTCAAATACTTATAAAGAAACTAGAATGTGCTCTGAGTTTTTTATTTAAAACAAAAATCGAATTAATCACATGTAGTGCTATGACTGTCGATTATTTGTAATTAAATCTTCAAAGGGAACAGCTTAGCTCTATATTTACAACATACCACATGACGCATACAAGAATCCAAAATAGCTTATCCACAGCTATAGATAAGATATTTATAAATTAAAAAAGAACTAAATCTTTCTCTATATCATCTGAACCTAACGGACTGTGAGATCATGATGTGCAAATTCGATAGCCTGATAAGATAAATTTAAAATCAAAACGAAATATACATATCAGAAATAAAGGGCAATAAATGAAACTAATCTGAACAAATTTACCAAAAATATTAAACTTGAACCATCGGAACAAAATTATGAAACTAATGTAACCAACAATAAATATAACAGCTTTCTTCTTTCTTAAAAACTCACATTGAATTTTGCTTCCCATTTAACTTTAAACAAATATTTAAGTTCAAAAGAGATGATCCATGGATCATTTTAGGAATTAGAACCTCACGCTGGTGTAAAAGAGAGCTAGCTATGTGAATTAGTAAGAATTAGTAACGTTTTAGGCTTTAAACTTCTTTAAAAATATTGAAAATTTTTAAATAAGGTAATAAAAGGAGCTAGAGTATTGCAATAAAATAAACCATTTTAGCACTGGAAAATAAAATAAAAACTACTAGTAATATAATAAAAACTGAAACAGTTAAACATCTATTACAAAATTAATAAATAACACTCAATGTTGATACCATGATATTACCAAACGTTATGAACTTACGGAAACGTTTAATATGTTTTTTGGATGTAAGAGAGAAAACTAAATATTAATTATAAAAGTAGGGATTAGACATTATAATTCTTGAGATAAAGTTTCACAAATATAGTGCCTGCGTTTAAAGTCCATGTAACTACACCTTCTGAAATAAATGAAATTATCGACTCTTTTAAAACGAAGGATTCTTCCAGTTTTGATGAAATAACTATAAAAATCGTAAAACCAGCCTCCTCTAAATTAGTATTCCTCTTAGTTATTTATGCAATACGTCTCTAAAGCCTGGAATTTTCCTTACTGGATGAAACTCTGGATTTTGTAAACCTCTTTTTAAAAAAGGTGAACGCAATAATGTTTCAAATTGTAGACCAAATTCTCTCTTGCCAATTCGTTCAAAAGTTTCTTGAAAACGCAATATTCAAAGACTGTATTAAACACCTCGAATATAACAACATACTTGTCAGTAATCAGTTTGGATTCAGAAAAGGAATATTGACAGGTAATGCAACATATAAACTTACACATGAATTGCTGACTGCCTTAAAAACAAAGACATATGTATAGATGGTATTTTCTGTGACCTAACAAAAGCTTTTGATTATGTTAATGATGCCATTCTTAGAGCAGAATAAGAATTCTCTGTACTAAAAACTGAGCATTTAAATTCGTTTGTATTATATCCAAATGAAAGAAGACAGAGTGTTGAAGACAGCCGGCCCTCGTAGTTACGCTCGTTCTCTCTCTCTCTCTCTCTCTCTCTCTCTCTCTCTCTCTCTCTCTCTCTCTCTCTCTCTCTCTCTCTCTCTCTCTCTCTAGCGTTCCGCGCGTAGAAGGTCGCTTGTTCGAGTCCCGCCTTGGGCATGGGTGTTTATGTGTATAGTGTATCTGTGTGAAACTAAAGAAAACAGATAGTAAAATAAACGTAAACAATGAAATCGGTTAAATAAGGAAAAGAAAAATACTTATCTCTATGTAGATATAGATTTCTTGAAGTACTCAAGTAAATGCAGCTGGATACTAAACTTCCAATTAATTCCTTAAAAAAAATAAAAAAAGGGAAGGTCTTATCCACACTTAAAAATCACGATGCAGAAAGTAGAAACTTTCAAAGCTGGAAAAATTTCAAGAATGGAGTACGTGAAGCCAATTTCTTATAGAACCAAACCTGGAAATACATGGAAATAAAAGCTAAAAGAAAAAAGTAACACTTATTTTAAAGACAAAAATACATGTTAATGTATGATATAGGTTTAAAATGTCAAAATAACGAAGCATGTAAATGAGGATCCACTGTGGGTAAATTACAGAAAATAAAGAAATAATGACGAAACTGATAAATGTGGAATCTTTTGGGGTATGAGCCAGTTTGTCTCGTTGTGGTGCACCGTGGGTAACGCTAAACGAACTGGAACAACTACTAATTCAAATGTAAGCATTAGAGGTTCATTTGGTACTAGAGCCATGTTTCTTTGTTATTAATCATAAAGGCAAAAGAAAAAAGAAGAAAAGAATGTAAAGTCTTCCACTAGAAGTATGTATTGCTTCATATTTTTTTTTCTTCTACCTCACGGCTTCGGAATGTTTAACCCGTTCCGGCTGCAAATTGGTCTGCCCATATTTTCTTCAGTCTTCCCTGGTTTATTCTTCCTATAGGTTTATAGTTTAAGGCTATTTTTGGAATTCTGCTATTATTCATACGCTGAACATGTTCTTTCCATTGATTTCTATTTCTTTCAATAGTATGGTTTATCTCTTCCACTTTTAATTCTATCCTGATATCCTGACTACGTTTTTTATCAATTTTGGTATATCCAGCTATTGCTCTTATGAATTTCATTTCTGATGACTGTATTCTCGTACTATTTCTTTTTGTCAGTGTCCATGTTTCTGAACCATACATCAGAGTTGGTATTGCCATTGTTTTGTATAGTTTTATTATAGAGTCCTTTCTTGCTTTATTTTTAATGTTCTTTTTATTGTGCCTGTTATATAGTTAATTTTTTTTTATTTTCTCTATTATATCAGTTTCCCCTTGGTGCGATACATTACATCCTAAATACTTAAAGTATGATTTCTGCTCAATTATTATGTTATCTAATACCATTTTTGATCTTACTGGATTAATTTCTTTAAATTCCATGGTTTTGGATTTATTTGCTATATTTTCATTCCATATTCTGTAGCAATTTTATATAGTCTATACAGCATTTTCTGCAGGTCATCTTCATTTGTGGCCATTATTATTTGATCCTCTGCATATAACATAGTCTTCAGTTTAGCTCCTGATACATTAATGCCTCGATTGACTTTATTCGACCAAATCCTTACTATTTGGTCAACATAAAAATTAAAAAGTGCGGTTGATAAATGGCAACCTTGTCTTACGTCACCATGAACTAATACTGGTTCTCTTTGATTTATTTTTATTTTTGTGTCAATGTAAATACTTTTTATAACTTCAATTAGTTGTAAAGGTATGCCTCTATTAATTAAAATTTTCTACAGAATCATTCGTGAAACTTTGTCAAAAGCTTTATAATAGTCAATAAATAGTAAGTTCGTCTCTAAATTTTGTTCTCGTCGTTTTTCTACTATTTGTTTAAGAGTAAAAACATTGTCAATGTTGCCTCTTCCTTTTCTAAAACCAGTTTGTTCTTCTAGAAGTATTGCATCTGTTATTTTGTTTAACCGAGTACTTATTATTTGGCATATATTTTGTAGGCAGCACACAATAAACTAATCCCTCTATAATTTTCAGGTCTTGTTCTTTCCCCTTTCTTAAATATTGATATCACTTTAGCTATCTTCCATTCTTGCGGTATTTCTTTTGTTTCCCAACACTAGTAATATAGATACAGTAATCTGTCATGTAATTCTTTAGGAGCATATCTAATTAATTCTAAATTAATATTATCTATTCCGCAGGCTTTCCTATTTCTACTTCTAGCTATACTTTCCATTAATTTTTCTACTTCTAACCGGTCTACTTCTAGTCTGTATAATTTATCTATTTACCAATTTTTGTTTATCTCCTGTGTTCCAGAGATTTTTATAATATTCTTCTAATTCTTCATCTTTAATGATTTTTATATTTGCTTTATCTTTTTCCATTGAATTTAGGTTTCTAATAAATTTGTAAACTTTATCTTGGCGGCCATGTAGGTTATGTTCTAGATCTGCTATGTATTTGTCCCAGTGTTCTCTATTTAGTTTCCTTATATATTTTTTAACTTCTGCTCTTGCTTTTATAATTAATTCTATTTTGTTCTGATCTGTCATTCAAGTACTGTAAATACATTTTTTTATTAATTCTTGCATTTCAGCGTTCCATATTCTTAGTCTCTTATTCTGCTTGCCTGCTTTCTTAGTACCTAAAGTTTCAAATGTTGCCTTTCCAAAAATATTTTTATGGTGATCCATTCTTCTTCAACATTTTCGTTATATTCCTCATGTTGTCTCATATTGCTTATTATCCTTTTTATATAAATATCTTATAGTTTCGTCTTCTAAGAGATGTAGCTTATAATGTTCTTCTTTAGATGGTATTGTTAACTTTTTCCATTGTCCATACCATTTTGTTTGCAATCTAATTTTACTTATAAGCAGAAAATGATCTGTGTGTACATCACTTGCTCTGAAAACCCTTGTATCCATAATTAAGTTTTTCATTTTTTGGTTTACGATGACATAATCTATGATTGAACGAGAACGTTTCTCAGTTATAGTGCACATGTGGGTATCTTCATGACGAAAGAATGAATTTGTTACTCTCAAATTATTATAACTTGAGAAGTTTATCAAACTATTTCCATTGTAATTCACTATTTGTTCTCCATTATTGCCTTTTATATTTTGTATTGGTACCTTTCCAATTCTGGCGTTTAGATCTCCAGGTATTACTAAATAATCATTTTTATTTATACCATCCATTACCTTCTGAAGCTGATTATAAAATTCGTCTGACTAATCTTCTGCCTTCTTCAGGTGCATATACTCCTATAACTGTCATGGTACCTCTTTCAATTTTTAATCGTACTCCTGTTATTCTTTCATTTATCCATTGATAGGATATAATATATGTTTTAAAATGTTTATGTAAAGTCTGTTTAGTTAACGCGTGTGCAGTTCGGAGTCAAAAGAACCTGAGGCTCCCGCCCATTAATGACCGTTACAAATCTATCTCCACACTTCAGAAATGGAACACTGTTGAGGACCAATAAACACCCTGATTTTCTCGAAGTGACAACCGCATGTCTACTCCACGTGAAGTCTCAGTTGCCAAAGTTCCAACTTCCAGTTGATCTGTTTCATTATGTGCAGCAATTTGTTGTGTGACACGATGTGGAGATCGTGGGAAGTAAATGCAGTGGTAAATGCAAATGAAGTAGTAGATAAATTTCAGTCACGTGAAAATAATCAAAGTGAAGGCAATAGTGTGAATAACTGGGCCGAGTTATATTACTGGAAAAGCCTCAAAAAACAAAGTTTCAACGGGAAATGTCTCTAAGCAAATTCAAGCGCTTGTTTTGAACATATATAAATACGTGCTGACAAATAATCTTGGTAAGGGGTCATGCAATGATGATAAATTCTGGGTATTCACAGAAATACAGTAAGAAATATTGTGACGAAAGGAACACCAAAGATGCCGATCAAGTGTGAAAACAAAAGGAAACGTTTCTCTAAAGTAGATAATTTCACATGCGATTTAATTCGTCCAGAAATTTATAGATTCTATGCAAAAGGGAGAGCGCCCACCTTAGACGAATTGGTTGCACATTTGCAAGAAATTTGTGATTTTCCTTATGGGCACTGCACTTTGCGCGGCCTCCTAAAGGAACTGGGTTTCAAATACCGCACTTTGAATAAGATAAGGGTTATTATGGAATCCAGTAGAATTGTAGCTTGGCTATATATATCGTCAAAACTATGAAAGTTTTGCAGTAATGGACATATGATGATTTATTTAGACGAGACCTCATACGATACCCATGACGTATCGAGATAGGTGGCAACCTTGCAGAAAGGTCTGCGAGGAGGAGGGTCGGGGTTGTAAAACGATTATAAGGGTTCGTCAAAGGCAGCGGCCGACTGCACATGAGCTAACTAAACAGACTTTACCTTACAGCATTTATAAATCTTCCGTAAACAACTTAGTAACAAAAGGTATGGCAGTGTTTCCTCCTTCCCCTCATGTTTCCACTACCGTCCAATACCGCACATAGTTACGTAGAGCCAGCCTAGATGCAATGTTACTGCTCTGACATCTGTGTGGAAAGCCCTGAAATATTTGAAGGTGTTTCACAGAGATTTCACCAGATGGCGGTACAGTAGTTATTTAAGCTGTCTGCAAAATAGAAGCAGAAATACAATGCGTACTAACAAATATCTTTCAGTTTATTCATTTATTGCTTTAGATTTCCTTTCTCAAGAGAGGAGTGGAATAAAATAGTTAACATTGTCTCTATTTCCAAAATTATGACAAGTCAGGTAGATGTATAGCTTATCAAAGAGCAACGGGTTTGTGTATAAGTTAGCCTGTCATTAGTGATTTAGTCAAATTCTTCATCATTTTCTCCAAAATAATTTTTGAAGCGGAATCGGTTTATTAAGTCGATTACTATCCGCTAACATTGATTCACAGCACTCTTGGGGCTGACCTACCTAGGTGGCAACCCGCCTCGGCAGCGTGGTGGTAGCAAGTCTGCCTCACGTTCAAGGGGTCCCGAGTTCCAATCTCGGTCAGGGTGAGATACCTGGATAAGGTTTTTCCGGAGTTTTCCCTTACCCTTAAAGACGAATGTCGGGGAACTCTAAGCTCCATGAACCCTGGGGCCATTTGAGCATCATTTTACCCATTGCATTCATCATTCGATATGACGACCGAGAGACGCTTCTCAATCGCGAGAGTTTGCCGTGAGAAAGTGACACACGTTGTATTTGTGTAAAAGGAAAGCTGGTTGTTCGTCAGTATTGAACTAAGGATTTAGTGACAAACGAAGAAGTTTTTGTTTAAGAGCACTTTTTCGCCTTTTGGCACCAGATCTTCCCTTTTCAGATGGGTTTAGGGATTGTGCAGAATCATTTGGAGTTCGCAGATACTTGTTTAATGGAAAACTGTTGTTGAACCTGCCAGCTCTCAGTTGTGTCAAGCTCTGCTCATTTGTGTCAGAGGGAAGCCTTCTCTCAACAGTATGCCCAAGTAGTCAAGTTTAAAACTTTAACTAACCTTCGTGTGATCCCTTCACCTCAACCATTCTTTCAGACGGTGATACGCACAAATATCAATTTTGTATTAAAGTGTGGGGTGTCCTCTCATTCTGTCATTATCCTAGTTAATCCAAAAATGAGGCAGAAAGTTTCCGTTCCAAGTACTTTATACTTAAAATATTTTAAAATCTAATGACTATTGAAAACGAAGTACATAAACAATAATAAGTAGTTCTTTTTATCAACAAGCTTTATTAGGCTATTGTGTAACCTAAACTAGAACTATCTAAATGAATGTCCCAAAGTACTGGAACCTGATATTCCATATTTACCAAGGCACACCCTATACTTTTTCTCTTGTAGGAAAACGTGGTTGTTGGTTATCAAATGTTAAGCAGTAGGTAATGAAGTCATTCTCTCTCTTGCACTACAGTATTTTGATGCTATGTTGGTAAGTTGACTAAATGTTGGGCAGCGAAGTACGTAGTTTACATTCATATCTTCTTAAGTATATAGAAAGGACATAGGGGAGATCTCACTATGTCAATCCGGAATAAATGTTTATTAAGACAGTCATGGCTTGTTAGAAGTTTAAAGGCTGCTACACAGTATTTTCTTGGTATTATGTTGATTCTATTTGTACTGTTAATTAAATTGTCCCAGTGTTTTTAATATCTTATCTTCTTTAATTTTTGTTTACCTGTATGTTGATGTATGTAATTAATCTTTTAATAGAGTAATAGCACGGTGGCTCAAATGTATCTCACCTAATTGTACTGCCCTTTTTGGCTAGAAAGTCAGCTGTTTCATTACCAAGTATTCCGCAATGTGTTAGTGTCCACTGAAGTATTGATAGTTTATTTACATTAATTGAGCATTTTATGAATTTATGGCGTTCTGTTTTATTTAGGCATTTAGGAGATGTTGGAGGGGACGTGGAAAGTGGTAGTTATACCAGGAGCGTAAATAAAACACACACACTCACACACGCGCGCGCAATGAATCTTAACTCACTTTAATCTCTCTCCCTGGTTACAATACCATAACATCGATACACACATACGACTGGACATGGAAGATCTGAATGTCAGACCTTCGGTTTCAAGCCAGATCAGGCTAGGCCCTCTACTGTCAGTGTGGTGTTTTATAAGGAAGGATAATATACGTCAGAAGATGAGGTTGGAGCTATATATAAGCCATCTGATGTATTACTTTATGTGCCTAGAATCAGCCTCGGACGTTTGTAGCGCTCTCCAGGATCGATGTCGCACTCACCTAGACCGCGGATGAGGGAGTTGAAGTTATGGAAGCGGTTTTGATAGAAGCAACGTGAAAGTACGTAGGTCCCGTCGGATAACTAGATTGGGGATGTACCAAGGGGAGTCTGTGGCAATGCGGAAAAATCGGGATTGTAGAATTTCAAGGCGGTGTAGGTGAGACTTGGCTGCAACTCCCCATATTTCACTGGCGTATGTGATAGCCAAATCAAAGCGGGAGTCCCTCAGGGAAGAATCCTAGGGCCGATTATCTTTAATATCACTATGAACGACATACCAAAAACCAATTACACAGATTTGTACATCTACGCAGATGATACAGCAATTGTGACTCAATCAGCCAAACTGGACTTCATCCACCGGAGACTACAAAACGCCCTGAACAATCTAGAAGAATGGCTCACAAAATGGCGTATTAAAGTAAACCCAAGAAAAACGCAAGCCATAATTTTCACCAAAAAGCTTAAGCACAGATTGGGGAAACACCAGCTCCCCCACTCTCTATATTCGGAGAAAATATAGAGTGGACGGACACAGTCACCTGGCTAGGACTCAAAATGGACCAAGGGCTGACGTGGAAGAAGCACGTTCACCAAATCAGGGGTAAAGCCAACGCTCAATTGGGCAAGCTTTACCCCCTCATAAACATGAACTCTCATATAAACATGAACTTAGGGCTCACTCTATACAAAACTCTCATAAGGCCCATATTCACATATGCAACGCCGGTCTGGGGGTATGCTGCCAAAACATATATTCTAAGTTTACAAAAATTTCAAAACAAAATACTACGAATGATAGCAAAAGTACCTCACACAGCACCAGCCGACCTACTACACAGCGAACTAAAAATGCACACAGTAGAAGAATTCATTAAGAAACTAGCATATGACACATATAAAAACCTTGAAATACACCACAATCCTCTAATCTCACGACTCGGAAACTACACTACAGAAATAAACACACACGCGCGACCATTATCACTGTTCGAAAGAAGACTTACACATGACGACGAAGACGACGTTCAGAACTTCCTGAACAACCTATTAAGGGACAACTGACACAGACAGTTAGGCTGACACCCCTACTTTCCCTTCATTAATCTTTGTCTTACTGACTCTTTTCAGAACACTGCCCGCACAGAGCCCTCCAAGCCCTTGACAACAGTCAAGGCGGTCCGGGAGTGAGAGGGTCTCCCACCAGTGTCCTACAGGCGCAGAGACAGCGGGCGACTGCAGATGGAGTAGGACACACCGACGACAACGCATGGACTAAGGAAATAACGAACGGCCACGCCGGAACTAAGGACGACCGAACACATAGTTCGAATTGCATGCCACGTACTAACTATTGACAAACCCAGAAACTGGGGCCATAAGTAGAACTAATAACCACACCAATCCCTGACTATCAGGTCACCAAGGCCTGAGCTCTATAATAGATAAGCTACACGTAACACTGACCAACAGGCCTACCCGGCCTCAGCCACATGTATATAATTAAAGTAAAGCATAAATTACACTTGGTGGTGCCCAGGTTTCATGGTCACCACCAAGAAGCAACATAGACGCGCTCGCATGCATCGCATGCCAGCTTAATAGATACCACATACTAACCGGGGTGCTATGCGGGACCCGACTAAGCATGTTAATAAATGCACGCAAAATAATAAAAGTCACGTAGCTAACACGTGGAGGGGTTTTTTAGTGAGTATACCTGGCCCCCTCAGGGCACAGGGACCCTCACACTGTCGGCCATCGCACGTGGGCCGTCGCCTGTAACTGGGTTTTTCCCCTCCACGGTTTAAAAAAAAAATGTGATAGCTGGCCGGAGTACTTGCTTATATAGGAGCAGTTTTGTAGGCAGAGACTTCACCGATCGTCGGTTGTAGAGAAGGTATAGCACACTCATTATTTTGCTAACTTTATTGGCCACATATGTAATGTGGCCTCTCCACGTCAATTTGATGTCGAGTAGAACACCAAGATACATAATGTAAGTTTTCCAATGGACGTCCTCACCAGCTATTCGTCTTCGAGAGAAGATGATGGCTTGGCCTTTCTGTGGGTGCACGCACAGGTGCCAACCTTTGAACCAGGATGTGAGCAGGTCAGCATATTGTTGAATCCTTCGAGTACACAGGTTGAGCGCTGATGATGTGGAGGTGACAGCTGTATCGTCAGTAAAGAGATACAGCGAGCAGCGTGGAAGAGATGGTGGGGTGGTGGGACAGGTGATTCCGATTCCACATTAAACTTCTCGTAGCGACCGTCGGATTTGCAGTGCTGCACATCTACACTTAAAATCAGGTGTTGCGCTGTCTACAGATAGCTCTGCGTACCATATACATATCTAAACCCTAAAGAATATTTGCAATTATTTACAAATTGCTATGACTAAGTTTTATTAGGTTTTCGGAATACAGATTAGATATACTTTGTATCCATTGATGGCAAACAAACAGTGTCTGTGGTGTAAAATGAGAGAGACGCGATCAAAGAAATATCGACTGTGAGTAAGCAAGCCTTGTACAATGCGTACATTTTCGCTCCATATAGCATGGATTTTGTGTTAGTTCTGTTGTTGACATTAGTTGATTTTGTTGGAACTGTGTAATAAACACCAACTTTAGGAAACAAAGCACTGACTGTTCCTAACTAAGCCATAGCACTGGTGTTTAATTTGAGTGACCATTATTCTTTATATTCAGTTGTCAGTATGCTTAGGTCTGTGGAACTGCGCCTGTGGCCCACCGCTATTGAGAATTTAGTTGCTTAACCTACCACCATTAGTGCCCGAAACCTACTTCTCTAATATTTACAACAAATGGCTCTGTCAACTTAAACTTGCAGTAACTTAAGTTTATCACGCTATACAAAGGTGCATTTAATTTTTCAGGAATTACATTTAATAAACGTTTTGGAAATTACACAAAAGTTTCGAAATGCATCAGTTTATGCACCTGTATGTCAGCTAAAGTCTCATTTTTTGAATTCTTACATTAATGATTTTGATAAACTATCCATAGTTAGCCCGTCTCGGTAGCGCAGATTGTAGCATGTCTGCCTCACGTTCAAGAGGTCCCGAGTTCGAATCTTGGTCAAGGTGAGTTACTTGTATAAGGTTTTTCCGGGGGTTTCCCTAATCCTGAAAGACGAATGTGGGTTAACTCTAATCTCCATGTACCCTGGACTCATTTGAGCATCATTTCTCCCCTTTCATTCATCGTCCGATATAACGTTGGAGGACGTACATTACAAAAAAAAAAAAAAAGAAAGAAAGAAAGTAATAAAAATCCATAGTTATAGTATATAACAAGCAAAGTGTTTTCTTACCCAATGCCTATTTCATTTAAGTATCGATGGCGCGTTAATATTTGCGAGACGAAAGCACATTATTTTTCAGGACCTCCTGCTCCAATGTGGTGTTAATATAGTGTCAAAGACATTATAATTTAATCTTGTGACTGTCGATTACCTCGTAGCTGGCTTAGCCCGATTATCAATTTTTCTTTTGTTATCTCCAAAACAATATCAAGCATACGGCATCTACAATGTACAGAAATATATGCTACTACTCTGCAGTCATTGCATAATTAATATTAACGGTACAACTGCTAAAGTTGGTTACAGGTCCACTAACGTAAAGTGAAGATGAACTCAGAAGTTACCATCGATAGTTACGATTCTTCACTATTTCAAGCCCTCAATATCAACTTATACCTTGTTTCACATAAGCTTGCCCCGTATCTCTAAACGGTCATGTGACCCTATCACCTCACATTGGCTGCTATTGTAGTATAGAGTGTTGTGCGGTATAAATTAATTCCTTATTTAACATGGTGATATATCTTTATATGCTGGAAGAGAATTGTCAAATTTATATTTTCGTAGCTGTGGCAAAGATCGTACCGGGTGGTGAAGAGGATTAACGACGTGGTCTACCGCATCCAGTAGGTGCCCCGAGGAAAGATGTTGGTGGTACAACTGGATCGTCTGGCCCGCTACGATGGTAAGGTTCAGGGCAACCATCCTTGGGGAGGGATCAATGTCGCCAGGCATTGTTTTGCTGCTGCCGGCACGTGCGTAGGCGAACGCCGAGAGAGAGAAGCGGGGAAAAAAGAGACAGAACGTGCCCCAAGCCACGCCCACGCGTGCTAGTGCTGAGCGCTTGCCGAGAGAGAAAGTGACGGAGATAATCTGGTATTTCTCACTGTGTCGTGAAACGCCGTGAAACTTCGGCAGCTTTCGAGTGATCCAGTGAATTCTAGAGCAATGAGTGGAGGTATAAAAGCGCCGTGGGTAGTGGGACAGGGCAGTTGTGCAGGTGTGAGTTGCAAGTTGAGAACTGTTAATTGTTAAGTGTGCAGCTGTGTGGACGTGTGGCAGACGAACTTGCAGACTATTGCTTGTATGAAATGTCATTTTTAGAGCCTACAAGGGGTGTGCAAAACGCCTTTCTACTGAAATAAAGAGCATTTTGAATTTCTGCAAACTAGACTTTTAATACTACAAACCCACATAGTCACAATATTAAAGCTTTAACTACTTTTGCCTGATTCACTTTTAATTTGCATCAATCCGTTCAAATTTTATTGCAGCATTCATCAATAGTATCTCTTGTGACTGTTTTAAGCATTTTTTGCTATTTTGTGTAGTATGTTTAATTATAATTTTGCCGTTTGTCAGTCTGTTTATTTACTAGGGTAGACCAAGTGCATGTGAACTGACATGCCAGTTACTGTACAAAAATAAGATTTTTTTTATTTTGAGTTTTAAAAAAAGCGTTAAGTATAGTTGTTGTAGAGTCCACAATTAACTCACATGTTTAGTGAATCATATAGTCAAAGCTAAGTATACATATTGTTGCATACCAGGGTTGTAAGGGGGGTTGAAAGACTTACAAACCTAATCTACAACTGGGGGTGTAGCTATAGGGATGGTAGAGCAAAATAAAATATCAAAAAGTCAACCGACTAGCTCTATTTTAAGAAATCTAATAATTATACAGAGTACCCGCTGAGTCTAGAAGAGACCAGGGGTGCTTTGGTAATACTTGGTGACATAATTATTTAATATAATCTTACCGTTGGTGATGTGTCAGGTGTATAGCTGGGCTTGTCCGGAGATGTATAATCTGCTGAGTCCGGCGGGGGTTATGGTATTCGTAGACACCCTGTCAGATAAATACTTCTGTTACCTCTCACAGGGACCGACACAGAGTCTCCTCTGACATCCCTGCGACGTTTCACACTGAGGGTTAACTCTACTAGGCTTAAATAGCGGTTCTACAAAAAGCCAATTCAGCGATTCCCGCTAACTATTAATTTTGCATCATGCCGCTTGCATCATTGCGAGAATGTTTAAGCCTGTATTGACCTATTATTTCTTCTGGTCAGCAGAATCAGTCTGGGTCACATGTGGATAATTTCCTTATGCCAACAGACTGCTAGTCAGCGGAATTTACGTTTGACATACATTTCTGTTAGAATCAATACATGTTACAGAATACCGAAATTTCCATATCTAGCTCAGCTTATACACGTAACACATCCCCCTCGTCTAGATTTTGCTGCCCTCAGCAAATCCAAACGACTGGTAACAAGATTTTTACATACATAAAATAATAATTCACACTTACATAGGCAATAGAGCATACAAACATTTACATGTATATGTTTTTTTTTGAAAAGTCATAATTGTAACACCTGAAAAAGAAAATCAGAGGACAGGAAATTGGGAATGAGTTGATGCGGGTTGGTTTCGAAGTATCCCACGCTGAATGAAGTCCATAGTTCCATAGAAACACACTGTTCCACCACTATGAGTTTATAGTTTTGGGAGACACCTCACAACACTTGATCACTGAAGGGTTGTAATTACTTCTTTAAGTTTGTCTTACAAGGCCCTAGCTGTCACAAGTAATGTAACTTCAAAGAGAAAACAGTTTAATGTGCTTCCTGCTCCAGTTTGATAGTCTGTACTTAGTCTTTTAAAACAGGGAAGCTGATGAAGAACCTCGGTTGTGGCTTGCTGTTTATATGATATCGTGTTCAAGCGTACGGTGCTCTTTGGTATTGCTTGGAAAAGTCTGTACTAAAGAGCCGATGAGAAGTTCGAAAGTGGAGTTTACTGTTTTTTTTTTTTTTAGAATAGTGCACTTAGCTTACACTCGCCTACCTCAGCTGGATCTGAGTTCTTGCAGGTGAGAACACGAAAGAGTGATTTATAAGTTATTGTATTTGAGCCACAATAAAAGTTTGCTGGGTAGAGTTGCCTTGGCTTTTACCCAGGGTTTCACTGCGAAAGCCATGAGTTCATGAAGTTGAGGAGGTCCTCTGGAAATATTAAGTGCCTTTCCAGACGCGAGTAGCCTTGGGTGCCACTCCTGATGTGATACTTGGTCATCTGGGGTGCTTTGGTTCTCCCAGGATAGAGTAACTGCTAGGGACCCAGGTGTCTCCTCTGCTTTCTCCTTATGGTGGTGGTGTTTCCTGATGCTTCGACGTGTTTGTTCATCCATGCCGCAACAGAAAACAAATGATCCAGAGTTAGGATTGATGCACAAGAATATTTCTATGGGGTGAGGATGGGTTAAAGTTCACGGGAATGTAATTAAATAAAAGGGATTTTCAGGTATCACATTACCAAATGAATATTTCTTATATCTTTTTACAAATTATGGTTATATATAATTAACATAAATGGAATATGTATGGAATTTATGTGGAACCATTTTTAGAGGTAAAAGGCAGGAAAAAAAAATTGGTTAAAGTTTATAGAATAAACAAAAATGAAATTTTATGTTTGCCTTATGGCTGAATAACATAAGTAAATAACCTATGGAAACTGCATAGATGTTCCACTTAAGTATGGTTGTTCACACATTAGTGATAAACTTGGAATAAATTACAAGTATTCTTCATAAGACCATTATACAATTGAATTATACATAATTAGTAGTAATAATGATAACAATTTAGCTAAAGAAAAATGGAGTTCATTTAAAGAATAGTACTTGTTATAAATTATAGGGCATTATTTACAAAAATCATGTCTAATGACTTGCCATAACAGCATCTATATACTGGATTAGACCTACGCCTAAAAATGTCTACTGTTGTCATAACATCAGTCAAATATCAGAGTTAACCTTGTCTGTCTATTTTGTTACAATAAATCTTGATACTGAAGTAAAGTGTTTCTAGAGTTACATAACATACCTACATAATACATGGTAATTGAGGTCACGTTTAAACAATCATCTTACAATCTATAAGGATATCCTATGACTTTATCTTTTTACATAAATATAGCAAAAGTAACTCTGACATTTGCTGGTTTAGCACTGATTGTTTACACAAGAGGTATAATGTTTCTTTTCTTCTTTTCGCAAAAAAAGTGTGATCAAAGATATCGACAAATAATATCGATCTTATTATCTGGAGATATGATGTACTTTACTGTCACTGGATGTTAAAAACAAGTGTTAAATTATAGTGCATTGGGTTGTCTTATAAATGAAGTGTTAATTGATAATAATTAAATCTTCTCTTGTTTATTAATCCCTAACAAATTTAGGCATGCTTTTATAGCATGGTAATTATGAGTGATAGCAACAGAAAGGGGAGGGGGTTTATAGATTGTAGATCTCATCGTGCTGTGACCTGTAAACAGAACTTAATATAACGATTAGTTTAATCTTGGTCATTGGTCATGTCTCAGATTCATAATGAATATTGTCAAAGGATTTATTTGAATTATGTGCTGCCCGCTGAATTAAAAGTTCAATAAATGATAGAAAAACTGACTGGTGTAAGAGGAAGTACACTTAGAATAGCATATCACGACAATTACATCAAGTTGATCAGTCTGCTTTGATAGACAATAAATATAAGTCATGGATTTCTTTATCAATACTTAAGGGTGAATTGGGGAAACATAGATGAATTCTATGACTTAGAACCTTAGGTAAAACCTTAGTTAAAAAAAATTCTGTGCCTTTCCTTTTGTTTATTTTTCTTTCAATCATTTTCCTTGCTAGTGAATCATCATTGTTAATATACTTATTTATTAAATCTTAGGATTTGTGTTGATTTATTCTCTTTCATACTAGCATCATTCTTCACTATAAGCTGATTGAGGGACGTCTCCCCCACAGCAAAAACTTCACATTCACGCTGCGCAGCTCTCATTCATACTTAAACATTAATACTACTTTGTCCTCACAACTTCTTTATTTACACTGATCAGTAATTATACAGCTTTATGTTGGCAATATTTATAGGGAAAACACTTGCGCAACAAATCCCATTTTATATTATAAAAGCTTTATCTATATCAAATCAACATAAGAGGTATACACAACCTAAGGGTCTCGCGAACACCAAAGGATGTACCCTCTGTCGCTCATACAAAAAAAAAAAAAACTCTTATAGCTTGAAAGCTTGAAACTTGAAGATACCATGGTATATGCATACATATCCACTAAAACTGTCTCCGAAAATCTTGCGATGTATTCGGAACAGAACACATTACTAATAGAATCTATAAACACTTAAAAATAGCCTCTAAGAACGCCTCGCGGTTGTTCTTAAGGTCAAAGGGTGCTACAAGCATACATTATCTTCACAAATCCTAAGCATTTGGTTACAACAATCATAACTGATAACTTTTAAGCAGAGAGAATATAAGGTCACATTGAAGTGATTTATAATAAAAAAAAACACGGTGTACCGCTGGTGTAGTTGTTGTTATTATTTTTTTATTTCTCGGAAGGGGAAGAGTAAGAAAAGGCTGAATGTGTGCCTTGTCATACTGGCGAATGTTCCAGAGGAAGATTTGTAGGGTTACTAAGGGCTGTTGAATCAATTTGCCGAGACATTGCTGAAAGTTTATAGTAGCGGGAAGTAATGAGTATAACCAAATAATCATTCATAAGAGTGATGACTTAGAAAGGAATTAGTTGTCTATAATAACGGATGAAGGAAGGGGCTTTTTGCTGAAAATAATATGAATACGTGTTAGAAATAATACCTATTCAGAAACTATGATTATAACGTTGTATTGTTTGAAAATATAAATAATGAATCACAGGACTTATCCACGATGGAAGTTTGTTCTTTAGCGTGAACACGTCTGTCTTTCCTGTCGGTCAACGTTTAGCTTGCAAAGTTGCATATTTCACAGTGTAATGGCAACGTCAGTATTTTAGTTTTTGCTGGCCTATGAAAGTCGGCAGTGTGTCATTTCCTGAGCACCGCGTACTAGCGTGTACAGATATGTAATTATTAGATTTGTGGGTCAGTTCTACGTATTTATAATTTTGGAAGAGAAAAATGCAGTAAAGTAACAGTGTGTTAAATCGTTTTCCATCGTTTAATGGGTGAATGTCATCTTAATATGTCGCGTGCTATTTTATTGAACTTAATGTGTATTATTGTGTTTGTATAGAATAAAATAACGTGCTAGCTGGTCCAAATCAGGTCAGTGAAATACCAACCATTGTATTTATAGATTTAGAAAGATAACTTATAATCAAGAGACAAGATTTTTTTCTGAGTGGGATTAAGCACATCGAGTGTTGTAAATGGAGTTACATGTGAGGGTAAACGAACATTTTTCTCTGTATTTTGAGTGTGGGGGTTCGTTAGTTATAAATTTGTAGAAGGTATAATGCGTTCCCAAGGTTTGGAATTGCTTAACATGAGTGGGTAAGGTAAACATTCATATGTGTAACTACGAAAAGAATTGATTCCTGTTTCGCAAGAGCGTAACGCAGAATTTAAAATTCATGTAAAGCCATTCATTAAGTGAGAATTATAGGTACTAAATATTAATTCAGGGCACACTTTAATAATTTTATGTATTCTTTGTCTTTTGTTTTATTTTTTTTTTCTGAAGTATTATGGGCTTTTCCGGGAAATTAGATTGGTCATAGAATAAGATCATAGTTATTAATTCTATAGAGCTTTTCTTTTTTTCTCTCTTTTTATGAAAACAACGTACCACTGTGTTGATTTCACGGCCCTTGGCCATTAGGGATAAGGCAAAACAAAATTTAACATCTAAGAGGAGGGAAGATAGAGACCGACAGTTTTTTAAATTTGATTATTTTTTGTGTGGATTGTTATGAATTCTAGGAATTTGGATTAATCGTAGAATCATCTTATTTAGTGAGAATTTAAACAAATTATTGAAAACTATATTGGATTTGTTATGGTTTTATTTCTTATATGTGTAGGCATAAACAACTTACACTAAAGTGATGCAATTAGAATAACGAGTTTTCACATAAATATTAAGCATGGACAAAAACTTAGAGAGGGGAAATTAAATTAATGTGATCATTAACAAACGGTACGACTTACTTTAATATATCTAATATCAGGAAAGCTACTCTGACCAACTTACTGTACAATAGACACACATTTACACATACACACACACACACTAGTCAACAAAAAGAAGCACATTCTCGTGCTAAAATCTCACGATGCATCGGTAATACGTCTTCAGCATTATAATATTTCATCATTAATATCTCAACATATCTCTTAATCAACATAACTGATATGCCAACGTCCATAACCAGGGCTTCGCAGCTAATCTGACTTATGGAAGGCAAAGTTAATCGCTATACTAGGGGGAATCTTGCGATTTTTAACCCTTATCCTAGTATCGCTTTACTAACATCAGGCTTTACTGCCTGGCAAACTAAAGGTAGGGAACTTCATCCTACATTATATACGAATAAAATATATCATAAGCGCGCAATATCTAAGTGCTAGATACGCTCTTAAGATGTCTCGCGACTGAATCTAGGAGTTGGTATCAGCCAAACTATAAGTATATATTAGTCGTCAGTTCACATTCTCTCCTAAATCACACAAATACACATGGTTCCTGATAGTCCTTGCCTCAACAAGCATTACAGAAAAAAATGACATTTAAACACACATGGCGCACACTTAGTGGCATAGGAAGTAGTCATACAGTCGAAAATGATCACTATATGGCAGTAATGCCTTAAGGGGATGCAAATGGAAACAAGATGACAGAAAATATCATCTTGAAACAAAATTTATAAAAATATGTTTCAGTGAAACCAGAAGCAATACTTCATTATCAATGAAATTCATAATTTATATCTATGTTGCGAAATTATATAAAAATCAAACAATATTTAATATGGCTCAATTGTACTGATTTGGACTTATCTCAATCGTTATTCAAATTGAATATCACCTTTAAAATACTGTAAATAGACAACAGATAGCTTACACCTGATATAAAACAGTGTGATTAGTAACAATGCACTGAACCTTAAAGTTCGGAAACATTAAAAGAAACTTGTAAAAAACCACATAAAATCACATATTAATGATGCCAGAAAATTTCTAAGTAACTGAGGGAACGCGACAACACCTGTGGAGTTAACATTAGAATACTTGGTTCAAACAAAATTAAGCTACATTTTCAAAAAGTTCAGAATTAGAGAGTGGGTGGGTGAGTTACACAAAATAATGATGGGGAAGACGCGGCTACAATTAAACATGATCAGATTTTAGAGAATTAAGCATAGTCAAAGTCGTACAAGTAAGCAAAAATGTGCTGTCCTAATCGACCTTCAAAGATTCCTGGGTCAATAGCTGGACGTGTGAACATTTCTAAAGACAATCGAGATTTATTGTTTACGTTCTTCCGAGTTGAAGAACTCTTCTGGGGAACTGTAGGATTCATTGTTTTGTGATTTAGTGCCGACTTGGAAGCTGAATTTGAGGGAATTGGTGGAGTTTGTATATCATAGGAACATGCAGTTAAATCTCCTATACTTAAACTTCTTCGTTTGTCAGGAATGTATAGAACAGTTAAGTAATTAGCCAATAACTTAGGAGTGCTCATAAAAGTCAATGAAATCAGCCCACAGCACAAAACATCAAATACACACAAAAGATATGCCATTATAAAATATACAATCATTATATTAGGACAAGAAAATGCAAAAGCAATAAGCCTGAAAAACTATGTATTAATAATCTGTATTCATAACACAAAAAATTGCATCATTATCACAATTTCAACCTGAAATCTATGAACAAACAGAACTAAATTTCTAATCTTTGAGTTTGCAGAGAAAGAAAAAAAAAGTTATTCAAGTTAGAAAACATAAAAATAGTGTTTGACATTATTTATTATGTCTGCTATTGGAAAATCTATGTGTGACAAAATTATAATAACAAGAATTATTTGTGAATTACAATAAAACTGATTTCACACTTGTAAATTAATCTAAACTCTGTTAGGGTGGGTTGGGAGGGTAGTCAAGATACTATTATGATTAAACTTGAAAATAATATATTTAATAAAAGTAGCAATAAAATTTAAGCAAACTTAAGAGAATTTGAGGTATGAAAATCGTTATTTAACTATTGCAAAATGGAACACCCTGGTACTCTGCCATACTATTACATGAAGATAGGGGGGTTTGGAGGTACAAGGATCGAAACCATATTTCTGACCATAAGGGTGGTAGAAACCGGCAGCCTCTCCCACATTCTGTGTGAAGGTAGGGGTGTTGGTAGGAATTACGAGAGGTACCAAGGTATAGGATTCGAAACCCGGGGCCGAGACCACATTGTTGCATACCAGGGTTGTAAGGGGGGTTGAAAGACTTACAAACCTAATCTACAACTGGGGGTGTAGCTATAGGGATGGTAGAGCAAAATAAAATATCAAAAAGTCAACCGACTAGCTCTATTTTAAGAAATCTAATAATTATACAGAGTACCCGCTGAGACTAGAAGAGACCAGGGGTGCTTTGGTAATACTTGGTGACATAATTATTTAATATAATCTTACCGTTGGTGATGTGTCAGGTGTATAGCTGGGCTTGTCCGGAGATGTATAATCTGCTGAGTCCGGCGGGGGTTATGGTATTCGTAGACACCCTGTCAGATAAATACTTCTGTTATCTCTCACAGGGACCGACACAGAGTCTCCTCTGACATCCCTGCGACGTTTCACACTGAGGGTTAACTCTACTAGGCTTAAATAGCGGTTCTACAAAAAGCCAATTCAGCGATTCCCACTAACTATTAATTTTGCATCATGCCGCTTGCATCATTGCGAGAATGTTTAAGCCTGTATTGACCTATTATTTCTTCTGGTCAGCAGAATCAGTCTGGGTCACATGTGGATAATTTCCTTATGCCAACAGACTGCTAGTCAGCGGAATTTACGTTTGACATACATTTCTGTTAGAATCAATACATGTTACAGAATACCGAAATTTCCAAATCTAGCTCAGCTTATACACGTAACAATATGTAACAGAAATATGTAGTTAGTCTTAATTTCATCATTATGTATGCCAACGTTAAGCTCTGCAAAACGGAATATTTCAAAACTTTTAGTGTAAATATTTGAGATGGTTTTGCTTTTATATGATGTCGATGCTCCTAATGCCGCTAAGAAATAAACTCACGTCACTTGTCATGTTTACTACTTTCCGAATGAGCTGCCCTTATGGCTGAAATATTTCGCATGCCATCTTGTTGCTACACTAGCGCGCACTCTTGCTACATCAGGAGACTAGCTGTGTTCTTTTCTTTGTAATTTACGTCCTCCAACCTTAAGTCATATCGGACGAAGAATGAAATGGGTGAAATGATGCTCAAATGAGACCGGGGTCCATGGAACTTAGAGTTACCTGACATTCGTCTCTTTTAGCATAAGGGAAAACCCCGAAAAACACCTTATCCAGGTAACTCACCCTGACCGAGATTCGAACTCGGGACCTCTTGAACGTGATGCAGACATGCTACCCTCTACGCCACCGAGGCGTGTTCGGCCAGGAGGATCTAGAATACGGAAATGACACTGGCGTTCAAAATGATAGCTGTTGGGGGGGGGGATACTCATCAAGAACTCGTTTGCACAAATTACGATTTTGACACCGTAAAATACAAATGAGGTGTAATGACGGAACATCAGTTATCACCACCAATACCCGTGCCAGTTTTCCCAATCTCGAATGTCAGTGTCGAATTCTAGATAGTCCTGTGCAGGGGTCGCCCAGTGGGATAGGCAAACACACACGACACACACACACGACTGGACATTGAAGATCGGATTGTCACACCTTCGGTCTCAAGCCAGATCAGGGCTAGGCCTAGTGACCTGGGAAAACCCCGAAAAAATCCATCGGGCAGGTTGGCCACGGGAATCGAACCCGGGCCTCCCGAATGCGGGCTACAGATGAATCCGCCTGAACCATCCCACTCGGTTAATTTTATTAATTAATTTCTTTTTATTCATGGTCTTTTTTCAGCTGCTCTCCGTTTCAAACAATTTGAAATCTTCTGCCTATTTTGGAAATAAAATTTATAATCCTGATAAATTTATGATCGTCTATTATACAAATCAGTTTTTCCCCTATATCACTTCCATTCCGTTTACTGGAAAACCATTGAAGCTGCTTGACTTTGATGTCGATTCACATGTGTGATTAAAAGAATACCAAATACTGTACTGAATCGGTTGAGGTAATTAGCAGAGAGACAAATTTCTATTCTGGTACCAACGGCACGAAATTCAGGCCTTTAAAAGGACCAACCACGTAGTTCGCACGGAATTCATGACGAGCCCCCCTTGAATCTTCCAAACTAGACAAAAAAATGCCCTCCTTAGTAAAAATACAACCCGGAACCTCATTGCGTATGCAGGAATAAAATAAAAACAGAACACATGTATATTTCTGATTGAGTTAAGTAAAGTAAATCACAAAGTATGCCAATTAAGATAATTAAAAAAGTGTTATCTTTCATATTGTACGTAATTATATGACAGTTTATAGTGATTCACAAAGCCTCATATAATATTCAAATAGCCCGACAAATTTTTAGTAATACCATTTTTCAACATTTTAACTTTTGCTGTTTACCAAGAAGAAGAATACATTTTAAAACATGTGCAACTATCATACAAAACTTATAGCTATAATCTCACCATTACAGCTTGAGCTGTACAATAAAATTTGTTACACACATTTTGGGTTCTAAATTTGAAATGATTCACTTAGACCCACCTTTATCTAAGTCATAATTTACAACATTTAGATAACTTTATTTTAGACATAGTTAAATGTAAGTACGTAAACAGAACTGAAAACGAAGCTTCCCTCTCAGAAGTTATGTGAGTAACTAAATCTGTAACAGTGGAAAGGCATAAACTTTTGCCTTTGAACTTGCACATTGTCCTGTGTACAGTACTGGTAGGAAACAGAAACCGGCTTTCAACATGAACAAATATTTACTTGTTTTCTTGGATTAAAAATAAAAGTAAAATAATTCAACAATTGTACGTTGCAATTTCTAGAAAAATCGAAGAAGGACCAGAAAAGAAGATAAAAGGTATAAAAGAGTGATAATGATATGAAACTTGAAAAAATGACATAAAAATTATAAAACAGAAAATATGACGAACAAAAGCCCAATAAAATTAATATGTTTATGACCAGATTTTCGTGTTCAACATTTTAACACTCATGCATACCTTATAAGGAAAAAAATAACACGTTATCAAAATCCGGGCCCATATGATACGAGTATACTATGAATATACATTCTGTCAAGAAGATACCAGAAATTGATCACATAAAAGTCTCTTACAATCTCGTATTAGTAACACATTCTCCACTCACATGGAAATGACCCAAAATAAAATGAGCAAACATAATTATAATATCATTGAAATATATTTATTTTATTTATTAATATCTGTCATAAGAAAGATATACCTACACGGAAGCTCTATTATGTTGCAGCATAAACATTAGAAAGAAAATTATTACATAAAAACAGAAAGGATTAAAAATGAAAGAATCACAACTTTATCTTAATTGTACGGATGATTGAAATAATACGAGGGCTGTTCAATAAAGAATGATCACATTCTTTTGACAACGTACCGTTACTCATCCTCATAATTTTGATGGTTCTTCTCAAAATAGTCTCCCCTGAATGCGATGAACTTGTCCCAGCGTTTCTGCCAGTCTTCAAAGATACGCTTCCAATCATATTTCAAGAGATCCTTCATAATCGCCTCCGCAGCCTTCACCACTGCTTCTGGTGTTGGATAATGCCTCCCAAGAAGACGTTTCTTCAAAGTTAGAGAATAGAGAAAAGTCACATGGGGCTAAATCCGGACTATAGGGCGGGTGAGGGATGCACTTCACGTAGATTTTTACAAGATATTCAGCAACAATATTGGCAATATGCAGCCGCGTATTATCGTGGTGCAGCATCCAGCCTGCTTCACGAAAATGTGATCTTTTGCCCCAGATATGGACTTGCAATGTTTTCAGGACTTCCCTGTAGTATTGTCCAGTTACTGATGTGTGTGCAGGTACAACATGCTGATAAACTATTCCATGAATATCAAAGAATGAGATGACCATAACTTTTCTAGCAGAAGCAACCACTTTTGCTTTTTGGGGGGTTGGTGATGAAGGATATTTCTACACTGAGCTTTGCTGCTATCAGGATTAAAATGATATAGCCAAGTTTCATTAGCAGTGATTACGTTTGAAAGAAACCACGGATCTAACATCAACTTTAACTGCATGAGAATGTCCTTTTGTTCGGGAATCAAGAGTCTTGGAACCATTCATCCACAAACACGTCTTATGTGAATTGTTTCTGTCTCCAACGTGTGGATGGCACCCAAAGAAATGTTCTGTATTTCAGAAAGTGGTCTTAAGGTAATTCGCCGATCCTCTCTCACAATGGCAGCAGCAGTGTTGATGTTTTCTTCCGTAAGAGCAGTAACTGGAGCACCGGGTTCACCTTTCTTTGAAATTGATTGTCTCCCCTCTTTTAAACATTTTAAACCACCTTCGAGAGTGCTGTAGGGAAGAACAGACTCTCCATAGGCCTCCTGTAACATTTTATAGGCCTCAGCTGAAGGTTTGTTGAGACGAAAGGAGAATTTCAAAGCCGCATATTGTTGCTTGTATGTTAGCTCTACTGCAGCGGTAGGCGATACTGAACATGTTTAAACTTGCCTGGTTCTCACAGGCGGGAACCAGGAGCACCAACAATGAAACTACTACGGCATGTTTGTTTCACATTAAGCTAACAGAATATAACAAGATTGAATGTTAGTGCGAAAAATTATGACCGTAAAAAATTATGATCATTCTTTATTGAGCAGCCCTCGTATTATCACTTCATTGTTACGAATTAATCTTCCGTTGCAGTATTTTACTAAATACAAAATAATAACTAACACGGTTATTGATTATTAAGGAACAGAATTACATTTTGACTGCAGAATTGGAAAGGAAACAATTTTACTTGACCAAATATAACTTAATGATAGATGTAATGTTTTGGAAGGTCTTCTCTACTAAGTTATAACCCACTGTAATCCCGTATTTAATAATTAAAACTTCTGAATTTTCTTTGTCATTCACTCGAATTATTTATGTACAATGAGTAAAAGATAGTAACAAATTACCTGGCATAAATATTTGGGCGCGTGCTGAAATTTACCACCCACTCTTCACCTTTATCCCCATCAGGTACGAAATGCAATTTTCCACTCATAAATACTAAATACAAACAATATTTAATATCTAGAGCTGCTGAATCCAGAGATTTAAAATATAAGCATCAGGTTAATTTTCACCCACTTTGATTCTTTCCCGCTCATTCTAAACTTTAACTTTTGAAAAATGTGTCTTTTGTTCAAGCCATTTTTTCCATGGCTTCAAAAGTTCAAAATCCCTCTGCTTAGAAAGTAAATAAGTAGCAATGTTGGTTTGTATCTGTCAGATATTAAATATTTAACTGTCCCTTTTCTGAGTACATACACAATTATTTGTTTATTGACAACTCTGCTGGTCACAACTGAAAAGGTTTCACTTTAATTAAAGTCTGTTTAGTTAACGCGTGTGCAGTTCGGAGTCAAACGAACCTGAGCCTCCCGCCCATTAATGGCCGTCATAAATCTATCTCCACACTTCAGAAATGGAACACTGTCGTTGAGGACCAATAGCAACCCTGATTTTCTCGAAGTGACAGCCGCATGTCTAATCCACGTGGAGTCTCAGTTCCCAAAGTTCCAACTTCCAGGTGATCTGTTTCATTTTGTGCAGCAATTGGTTGTGTGTCACGATGTGGAGACCGTGGGAGGGAAATGCAGTGGTAAATGCAAATGAAGTAGTAGATCACGTGAAAATAATCAAAGTGAAGACAATAGTGTGAATAACTGGGCCGATTTATATTACTGGAAAAGCCTCAAAAAACAAAGTTTCAACGGGAACTGTTTCTAAGCAAATTCAAGCGCTTGTTTTGAACACATATAAATATGTGCTGAGAAATAATCTTGGTAAGGGGTCATGCAATGTTCATAAATTCTGGGTATTCACAGACATGCAGTAAGAAATATTGTGACGAAAGGAATACCAAAGATGCCTACCAAGTGTGAAAACAAAAAGAAACGTTTCTCTAAAGTAGATAATTTCACATGCGATTTAATTCGTCCAGAAATTTATAGATTCTATGCAAAAGGGAGAGCGCTCACCTTAGACGAATTGGTTGCACATTTGCAAGAAATTTGTGATTTTCCTTATGGGCACTGCACTTTGCGCGGCCTCCTAAAGGAACTGGGTTTCAAATACCGCACTTTGAATAAGATAAGCGTTATTATGGAATCCAGCAGAATTGTAGCTTGGCTATACATATAGTCAAAACTAAGAAAGTTTTGCAGTAATGGACATATGATAATTTATTTAGACGAAACCTCGTACGATACCCATGACGTATCGAGAAAGGTGGCAACCTTGCAGAAAGGTCTGCGAGGAGGCGGGCCAGGGTTGTGAAACGATTATAAGGTTTTGTCAAAGGCAGCGGCCGACTGCACATGAGTTAACTAAACAGACTTTACTAATATGGCCACTCCTGCTTGAGCTCTTACATTTATGTCTACACCGCTATATATCATTGTGTAATGTTGTAAATCCAGACTTCCTTTTTGTTTCTCTTTTGTTTCTGAAATTATTGCTATGTCAATGTTTGCTTTTCTCAATTCTTCTTCTAGTTCATCTTCTTCGTGATGTTTGTCTCGTACATTCCAGGTTGCTACTTTGATTTTCTTAGATGTTCCAAATCCTTTAATCTTAACCTTTATCCTTGCTTGGTCGTTACCAGGTGAATCTATCCGGCTTTTTCTTTGGAGCTTATGAGTAATATTATGTCTCTTGGACACGCTACCAGCATATCGCAATGTAAGTTGAGAGAGGGGCTGCCTCTTTGAACGTGTCAACAAAACTCTTGGCTGTAATAACCCCGGTTAGAGGGTTGCCTCTTCTGCCCTCTTTGGCCGTTGAGGACCTTCTCCTTGTTACCCCGGAGATGGGTCTTCACTTACTCCCTGAAGATTGGGAACTGAAACTGTTACCTGTTTCGACCGGGAGGCAATGGACGTATGTAATTAGGGACTGAAACCGGGTGGCTTGGAGGCTATGTAATTAGGGGACCTTTAAGAGTCCGGGAGGCTTTGGGACTATTTTTCTGACCGCGGTAGCTTCGGTACCGTACCCACCTTTACAACCCTTTAGAAGCCCGCCTCTGTAGCGTAGGTGGCAGTGTGTCTATCTCATGTTTCAAAGGTCCCGATTTCGAATCTCGGTCAGGTTGAATTATCTGGTTGAGGTTTTATTCTGGGGGTTATGCTTCTTCTGAAAGAAGGAATGTTGGGAAACTAAAATCTACAGACCCTGTGCAAATTTGAGCATCATTTTAACCGTTTCAGTCATCTTCCTATGAATGCAAGTAACAACGTATACATTTTCTGTGATGTCCCTCACTTAAGCTTCACGATGGGGTTATACTATACAATAACACTCTGCTAAACAGAGAGCTATTTCAAAATCAACTAGAAACGCAGGATAGAGATAAATTATATTTAGGAGTAATGGAACGCGCTAGACAAAATGTACAAATAGGGGTACAGTGGATTGCTCAGGCTGTTAAGTATTTATTAAATAATTATCAGAAAGGAAGCCTGATAGAGCCCATCAGTGACACGTTCCATGTTTTGAATTCAAGAATGCCAGGCATCAAAAACAATACTTCAAAGTGCCTATGGCCTTGAATAAGTATGTCCATTATTTCAATTAACTCTGTGTTTTGTACTTAAAGATGACATTAAGAATGTAGGAAAGTTGCCTAATATGGGGTAAATTTTTTTCTTTCTGTCGTATGACCAATAACAACACGGGTTAGTGTCTATGAATAATATATTTGTATACTCCAACTCTTTACTTCTCTTATAGAATGCAATACTCGAGCTTAAATACAATAATATGCAAATAAACTGCAGTTCTCTAAAATACAAAAATGGAATTCGTAATATGGGGTGCTAGAGGTTCCTAATGCGGGATATATTTCTGGTATTAATTTAGAGCATTACAAGTACAAAAATTCACACAACTTAATGTCTGTATTAAATATGATTTTCTGATACCCGAAGTGTAAGTCCAAGGTTCATATTCCGACATGTTATCCTGTTTTGGTCCCTAATAACTAGACAGGTCTTTTTTATTTGCTTCCTTTTCTCACACACTTTTCACATCAGAACCTATTGGAACTATCAGCGGCACAAACCGTGTATGCCCAACTAGCACCTAATCCAGGTATAAATATTGTTAAAACAGAAATTACTAATAAGAAGCATTTGTAGCATCTTTTCCGTATTTCTCCCTCTCGGTACTCCGAAAATAAGGCCTGCACAATGCAGGCACTATTCATCATCGTCACTCTCGTTTCCGCATTTCTCCAACAATTCCAGAGGTCTCCTCGACTTCCGAGGGCGAAGATTCAGCAGTGCACTTCCTTCCTTTTCTGGTTGCTTTTGTCGCTTTAGTTTGCAATGCTAAGGTCCTTTTGGCTTTCGTCGGAGTCTTGTTGGCCGTCTTTGACTTCTTTTCAGTGAGCTGAGTGACGTATGGCGAGCTTGTAATTACACATGTCCCAGATAGTATATTGTAGTTGCCTTGAAAAAAGTATTAAATTTTAAATAAATTAATTAATTTTAATTTGTTATAGTTGTATACATAATTTATTAGTTGTTTTTAAAATTCCTTTTTTTTTCATTTCCCCTATTCAAATGTAATGCAGTTGTGTTTGCTCTTATTGCCTTAGTTAAAATGCCATGAATTAAAAAGGCTGCCTGAGATCTAATCTCTAGCAAAGAAAGCTAATACTGTTTCCATAATGAAATACTAGTCCCTTTTGGAATCTCACTGCAACTTCAGTAACAACTAAACAAACTCCGCCGAAACCAGTTCACATTCATTGTAAGACAGAATGTCTGTTTAAAGTGTTTTTGTTAAAATATAGTAATAAAGCATTCATTAAATCTTTCATTGTTGTAATCAAACTCTGCTTTAAACTACAGTAGCTATACCCCTTCTGCCAGTAGGTATATACATTTAAATACTTGAAATAGAGCATTTAAGCGTGCTAGGCAAATGTTAAAGGAGAGAACAGGTTACCCTCCTCCTCTATCGGCATGGTGTCCGAAGTCGTCAAGTCACCGGCTCATGTGTGGTTAGACCAGATTAAACTGGGTTGATTTGCGTTCAATGAGTTCGCTTGTGGCCACAAATGCCTGTGAACATTTAACATGTCAAAAAGGTACATAACTTCTTATGTGAACGTAAGAAACCTGTACAGGCAATATAAAAATCCATATTTTTACAATTATATATGAAACATTTTTTTTTTCAAAATCAACCTTCACTTAGTTTTTGTCGGCATGTCTCAACATTTTATATTGCATTTGCAATGCATACCATTTATTGTCATTTCTTCAATACGGCCGCCTCGGTAGCGTGGTGGTAGCATGTCTGCCTCACGTTTAAGAGGTCCCGAGTTTGAACCTCGGTCAGGGTGGGTTACCTGTATAAGGCTTTTTCCGGGGTTTTCCCTTATCCTCAAAGACGAATGTCGGTAACTCTAAGCTCCATTGACCCCGAGGTCATTTGAGCATCATTTCACCCATTGCATTGTCCGAAATGACTTAACGTTGAAGGACGTAAATTAAAAAAAGAAATCTTCAATACAAGTACATTTAAATAGCTTCTGAATAGGCTTTACATGTAAATGGGCAATGAGCTGTCAGATTCTACTTACAGAGCTACATAGGGTAGAGCGGGGCTATTCCGGTCATTTCAAATTTATGGTGTTATAAAACAAATAAAAAACAATTTTTCATGTTAAACATAGAGCAGAACAGTCTTTATTAACCCCTTAAATCGTACAGATGATATAAACACACATATTTTACTTTCTATAGCTGTGATCAAATAAAACAGCGAATGTTGCAGAAAGGAAATCTCAGAAGTTACGGGGCTATTACGCCCGGCCTTGTGGCTATTAGCGCTCTCAGAACTTTTGCATTTTAATTAAATGCATTTGCCACAAATGAAATATTTCTTACGAACTGCACCAATGCATACTTAGTGAAATCTATACTACACATTTCTGGCACTTCATCCAGTCTCTTTTGGTTGCTGATTTCGGAAAAAGTAACTTTAATCCACAAAATCTACTTGGTGCATCTTCTTCATCACTGCATTCTACTTGGACTGGAACTAAGACATCACTTGACTGACTATTCCCACAATTTAATTTTACAGTAGGTCTACGTATTTTTTTCTCTTCAACTCCCTTTGGATCCGGCTTTCTTGAATGTTACAGTCTGACGTCAAATGTTTGGTTTGTTGAGTTCTTCGGTGCTTCTTCAATTCCTTATTTTCTGGAGTACTGAAGGGAGATGCTGTTTTCGGCATTGGCTATGCACTGGCACGTGTTGAAGCTTGTTCTGGAGTTTGTGTTTGGAAGTACTGTGAAGCCAGAAACGTGTCTTCAGGAATTACCAAAGAGTTGAAAGGAAACATGCCTGTGCATTCAAAACCTTTGACAGCGTTTCCAACTGTTGCTCATTTACTCCATGCTCTGAACAAGAGTTTCCCGAAATAAGATTTCTTAATATATATAGTGCATATAATTTGCTGCTTCTCGATGGTAGAACGAATTTATTGGTTTAAAAACTGTTCGACCAAGAGACTGTAGAGCGTGTGTCGTATATGGTAGTAGACATAACGTTTCAATTTCATTTTCCTGACAATAGTCCAAGCTCTGCAATGAAGAGTGAACCATGGTCATTAAGAAATAGCAGGCTATTTCCTTGTGCATGATGTTTCTGAACGTGCTGGAGCTATTTAAGAAAAATGTTTTCAGCGATGTATCCTGAATCGCTAATGGTCACTTCAGAACCAGGAGGCAAATCCTGATTCTACATCTCTCTGAAACTTACTTCCTTAAGTATTACAAATGGAGGAATACACACACCACTCGCACTACAGCAAGCAATCAGTGTAACATTTTCCCCTCTCTAGACGCTAGTTAACTTCACTACTTCCCTAGCATCTTCAGTTGCAGCAATGTTTGCTGGCGTATTATTAAGGGGCAATCCGGACTGGTACACATTAAAAATCAAATGAGGCTTAGCATTAATATTTAACTGTGTAATTAAATTCTGATAAAACATAAAACATCTGCTACTGCTTTTCTATTCAATCCCTTTGCACTTGCTTTAGAAAGGCCTTCAGGTTTTCTTAGACAGAGGTCATTGTTTCTCCTCATAAATCCTGTGAACCAATGTTTACCAGCAGATTTTGTCTATGTGCTCCATAGATGACTTATTTTCTTAGTAGTATCATATAAAAATGCTGCCCTTCATATTTTACCCGGTGTACATCCGCTGCCAAGTATTTAACATGGAAACTAAATATTTCTTCTCCTCCAAACTGACCACTGCAAGATCACCAACTGGTTTGTACAGTCCTCCTAATGCTTTTTGACGTTGATAGGCATTAACACAGTCCTTAAGTGTGGAGTAAGGTACTCTGGAAACGCACTCTCATACTTACATCGCCGTATAATAAGCTCGTAGCAGCACAAGTAGTGTCGTCCTCCGTCCAGTTTCGTTCCAGCTTCGTTCATTTACATGTACGTACCATCGGAAGCGATAAAACAAATTTGGTAATAGTTTTATAAGAAATAATTAGGTTAAAAGAGTGCAAAAAACCTATATTATAGCTGGGCGAGAATAACCCCTCTTTGCTTGGGCGGAATAGCCCCAACTGCTGTACTTTTGAAATTGAGCATCATGTGAGAGCCATGATAAAAGAAACGCGCTATCTGCTATGCATGGACGTAACCCAATTTATAACCTACACCGACACTGATTTTCAAACGAACATCTCTCTATCTGCAGATACTAGACCCTAAGTTACAAACGGTATTTCTTATTCAAGGCAAATAAGGCAACATAAGTTATTTAGCTTACAATCTTCTTCTGTCAATACTGTTAAAACAGCAGCCTAACATTAAGCTTGTCAATGAACTGGCAGGGAACTCATCGCTGCGCAGTAAACCGTTACCTTATTTCGGGCGGAAAGGCCCCGTGGGTGGGAAAGCCCCACCTCACCCTAAGCATTATCAGGATAATCTGTCATTCAGATAATCTTGTACAGAATGAAATGTTTATGAGTACAGGTACTCTAGCAGCATCTTTACAATTATCAACATTTTCCTTAAGATC
Organism: Mantis religiosa; assembly: GCA_030765055.1. Taxonomy (NCBI): domain Eukaryota; kingdom Metazoa; phylum Arthropoda; class Insecta; order Mantodea; family Mantidae; genus Mantis; species Mantis religiosa. The sequence continues at coordinate 193,378,142 of CM060948.1, read as the reverse complement.
ATTAGGTAGGGTGCCAAATATATTGATGGTTTCACAATAGTCACCTTTCTAGAAGTAAGGAAGTTAAGCGCTGGGATGGTGGATGTTAAACATTTATCTAGTGTTTATTATATTAATTTAAGTATTTGCTATAAATCAGACCCGATCGCATAAAAAGAATTTTAGGATCGAGAATATATACATGCAAGGAGGGGTTAATATCTTTAGTTCTCTAAAGGGATCTTTGCAAACGCGTCTGTCATTGCTGTCAGAAATGATTCTTATAACGTTTGCATAAGAAATAGTTGTCCCATAATTTTCAATATTCCATGATAGAGCTAAAGTATGTATGATACATTAATTTAAGTGTATCATTAGAAGTCTCATTAACCGTCGCTAGGAATACAATAACAGGTAGAGCTGAGTTTAGGTGGGATATACTTTATGCGAGCTTTCCAGTCTAAAAATCTGCTTACTTGAAGGCACATAAATTTTGTGCCTGCAATTTTGTTTCCAATGACATAGCATTAATCGCAATTTCTATCGGAGTGTATGGCGTGCGATGAGTTATAAATTTAAGAACCCTTGTTCTGTCATGGTATGCAGTATAAAACATAATTCAGTTTAATTATACACTCATTTAAATTTGTACTGCTAATCAGGACACTAGTGACTTCTGCGAAAGCAACTGTACTGTCCTTTATATAAAGTGAGAGGTCATTTATATGGTCAAAAGTAGTAAAGACTCTAACACTGAAACTTGGGGTAGGTCACGTGATGCTACTTTCCAAATTGAAGTTTTTATTCCATAAAACCAGCATCCACAGTTACTTTTTTATTTAAAATATATATCTACATACAGATAAATATTTTTCTTTTCCTTATTTAACCATTTTCACTGTACATGTTTATTTTACTGTTTTCTTTAGTTTCACACAGATACACTATACACATAAACACCCATGCCCAAGGCCGGACTGGAGCTCGCGAAGCCAATGTATCTATCTGACGCCTCTCTTTTATTTTCTCTACTACTTACCTATAGCAATCCGAAGTCCTAACTCCAAACGGACCAAGTTTAAGAAATGGTTCTTGCCTGAATTCGTGCATCTGTCGATGTGTCTCTATAAAGCACAATTCAAAAATTAAAAACAACTTAAATGCCAAATAAATGTCTATGTCTAGCGTTAAGAGAGTCCCAAGTTCAAATCACGGTCAGAGTGAGTTGTGTCTGATTAAGGATTTTCCCGGAATTTTCTCATGTCCTAAGGATAAATGTCAGGTAACTGTAATCTCTATGAGCCCTGGGTTCATTTGTGCATCATTTCAGCCATTTCATTCATCATCCGATATGGCCTAACCGATTAAGGAGCGTTAATTTAAAAAAAAAAACTGGCCTCTGGTCCCAGACTAAGCTTCATGCAGAACATTTTCCAATGTTTCCTACTTTCTCAGCAATGTCTCAATAATGTATATTAAAATAACATAATGTATTTAAATAACGAATGTAATGTTTATCTTCACATAGCTGGTAATAAACTGTAGCGTTCTGTTTATTGGGTAAGAACTTTAAACAACTAGAAAAGTATTCTGTCGAAAAGGTAGGTCTGTTTGAAACACACAATTTTTCTTCCACTTTTATATTTTGTTTTATTGTTTTTACCATCAGCAAATTCTGAGACATGTGTATTCACAAGCTTGAACATTTCAATAGCTTGTAATTTTTTAAAGTGGTCTCTTCATTCAGTAGTTATTCATGAGATTATGGCAATAGTAAAGAATTCTAATGCCAGCATATACTCTCTTACTTTTAAACATTCGAGTATTGATTCCGTTTATTTTATTCCCTTCACAGAAAAGTGTAACTGGGGTATTTCCTTAATTCATCTCGATTAACTCGAAATAGGTAACGAAATAATTTTTCACAAAAGTGGTATGTAGAATTTACACAGAAGTAAAAAATAGTAGGTAAATAAAGTCTTGTGAATGCAACACATAAATTTATCTTACTCGCTTCTTTTGTGTAAATTCTTCTAGTGATCATAAGAATCCCATTTTTTGCTCTCTGGAATAATCTAAATTATTTTGTTTTCTTGAATTCCATACTGAATATGATAGTTTCATGACATTTTAACATTACTTTCTGCTAACTATTTAATTTATTTATTTTGATCTTTCCCCCAGATGTCGTAAAATATAATAATTTTCTTATTTACGTCTTCCTTTTTATAGGGCAATAAATGGAAATCTAATTTAATTTACCAAATTTTAAGGTGGCCATCAACATCAATAGTATGCCAACAGAAGCAATAAATCTAATTATTTATTATCCAGTTTTTTATTCCTATTTTACAAAATGTTATATTAGGAATATAGTTTTCAAATTATAAAATTAAGTCAATAAACTTACAAGATATAACCAAATATAATACAATATCATCAAGATGACAAGCAGTAAACATGAAAATTAAATATTTGATTTAAGAAATATTTTGCTAAAGAAAGGCATAAGTTGTATAATTCATCAAAATATATGTACACGATTTTGAAAAATTGTAACCTACGAATTGAAGCAATAATTCAAGTTCATATCTTTCAAAACAGAAAATGGGGCAAGCAAATAAAATGTAGGGGACATCCTGAAGGTGATTTCCACAGATACAATCAAAGGTGGATTTGATTTTGAATCGAAATAAGTAAGCAGAAAATAAACAAACAAATAAGTAATTATAAATAAATAAGTAAATAAATAAATAAATAAATAAATAAATAAATAAATAAATAAACAAATAAGTAAATAAATACATATTTTTGAGGTGAATTACTTATTATTATTATTATTATTATTATTATTATTATTATTATTATTATTATTATTATTATTATTATTATTATTATTATTATTATTATTATTATTATTATTATTATTATTATTATTATTATTATTATTATTATTATTATTATTATTATTATTATTATTATTATTATTATTATTATTATTATTATTATTATTATTATTATTATTATTATTATTATTATTATTATTATTATTATTATTATTATTATTATTATTATTATTATTATTATTATTATTATTATTATTATTATTATTATTATTATTATTATTATTATTATTATTATTATTATTATTATTATTATTATTATTATTATTATTATTATTATTATTATTATTATTATTATTATTATTATTATTATTATTATTATTATTATTATTATTATTATTATTATTATTATTATTATTATTTGTAATATGAGAGGCAGACCAGCATTCGGTCGGTTATTTATATGCTTTCATGAAATCACCTATTCCTTAAACCCTTTTGCTTTAATGAACTTTAGTCTATATTTTAATGCTTCCAACTATCTAAAGCTGTTAAAAGGAGAAGTGTAGTGTTCCCAAGTTGGTAACAGTACATTTGTTTTGTGTTGCCCTTGGCTCTATGGCTCCCTAGGCTGGCATTAAAATTTAATTACCTTTCTGGGAGTAAATCTATTTCTCTCTTTCCCCTTACCACTCTATCCTTCACCTTTATCTGTTCCACTCTAGCTGATGTTAAAATCTTGCACTGGTCCCTTGCACTGAAGTAACTAGTTTTCACAATAAAAAATATACATAGAGTGCATTGAGAGATGGGTTTATGGTTCCCATAGAAACGAGGAAGGGAAGGCACTTAGGTCCATTTGATTACATTCTCTATGAGTCAATACAGAAAAGTGGTCGTAAACTGAACATGGTGCTTATACGGACGGAACTGCAAAGAAAAAAAGATAACTGAAAAGCTGTCGTAAAGTACACAACCGTGGGTTGAATTTATTACCAGTGCTAGGATCGAGTGAGACAATAAGTTTCCTCTTGAATTTACAAACTGTCGGAAACATTGCAGTTTTCCAACTACGTAGCATTGAAGTTGATAAAACAGTTGAAGTCGTAGTATTGCAAATACATATTTATAAAAACAAAATTCTTAGGCTTTCTTCGTTATTTCTTTGTCAACTAAAACGGAGAAACAAAGAAAAACTTCAATGTGTTACACTCACATGACTTTCTTTACTCACACTTCTACAAACTAGTTGTTCAAACACTTGTCCTTATGTGTATTTCGTGTTGACACTATGACAAGGTTCGTAGGGGTAAACTTAGCACTTCAACCAATGAAGTCTTATGTATGTATGCCCTTAATGGCGGATAGGAGAGGTGAGAAGACACTAAGGGTGATCAGACCTGAGGAGAGGAGACTGCAGAGGGCATGTACTCTCACTGCTATAGAATAGAGCTCCCCGTTTGTTCTCTTTCTCAACTGTGCGCTTATCCCTTGAGGGGCCCGGGACTTGTAGTACTTCATATTAATCGAGAGGTATTTGCACAAATGACTTAGTTACATCTTTACTTTTAGATACAATGGGAATAGGGGTATAAAGTAAGCCTAAGCGATAATCAAATATTAAAGCTATGTGATAGCATTATATTTGTAATTCCAATTGGTATGCATGACTAGGTGGCAATTCTCGTGTGTTACACTCAAGTGAGTTACTCTACCCTTACACAAACCACGTTGATAAACTCTTATACTTCCATGTTAATCCAAATATACATTTGCAGAAATTGTGTTATTGTTAATTTTCTTAGAGGTACAAGGGGAACAGGCAACAGTCTAACCTTTCAAAGAGTTCATCGCAATGTGATGGCTTTGAAATTCTAAATGTATAGTCAAGAGATAAACAGTATAACGACTTCCATGGGAAATGTATGTGTTGGAAAAAATTCAGACACATAAATATATCTCGAATGTTGTCCACTCCACTTAAAAGATGTATCAGGCAAAATTTGTGTTCTTTATGGAGATATGTGAACAATTTCTGTGCAGCAATATTTCGTCTTTAATCATTTACGAGTTCTGCAAAAGTCATCAGAATGCAGAAGGCTTCTGACGACATTCCTAGAAAATTCGAGATATTTATTTAATTTGTCATGAAAATATCTAACACTTATAGTTATTTTAATCAGAATCATTAGGGCTATTTCTTTAGGAAATCAAAATTGTCGGATAATGAGTCATATGAAAGATAGTCTGGCATTTCCATGAAATCTCTATAACGTATTTTTGGATTTCAATATGTAGTCAAGAAAATCGAGAAAGTGGAGCCTGTCTCTGCTTCACTTTTAAGAGGTCCCGAATTCGAAACTCGGACACGGTGAGTTGTCTGCAAAATGGATTTTTCTGGGAGTATCGCTTAACCTGAAAGATGAGAGAGAGAGAGAGAGAGAGAGAGAGAGAGAGAAGGAGGTAGAGAGTAAAACGACTAACGACTTCACATTTGACAAAAAGATTTTTTTTTTTTTTTTTTTTTTTTTTTTGCAAATTCAAACCAATAAAAAGCAACATTTCAGAAATGACATACAAAAATAAAATATTTGACATGAAGTCTGTGGTTTAACCACATCTTCGTAGTAGGAATTTGTTATACAAACGTCTTTCAAAGTAAGAGCATTTTAGGGATTCTGCTCGGAAAATATAGAATGCGTATCTATCCCATTTGTCATGAAAATATCTTGAACTATGGTCACCCATAAAAAATTTTAGACCCATTTTCGAAAAAAGCATCATATATGAAAACGTGTCCATGAAAAGGGAGTTCGAGATATTAGATATTTTGAAAATGTTCCTATTGCATCTTTGGAAGACAGATAGTTTAACTACAAAGTTTTGACTTTTGCCGACTTCTCCCTTTTGAAGTGTGCTGTTAATAGACAGATATACACACATACACTCACATGCATATACAAACACGCACATATACAAAATATACACTGGAGCTTGTTCTAAAAGGCTTTTTTAGATTCATGTCTTAAAAAGGGTTTTTTCAGTGAAATCTCCGTATGGAGGTTTAGGTGGGATGCAATACATCTTCTACCTTCTATGTACTTGGAAGAGAAAGTAAAAAAACGAGTAACGACTTCAAATTTGAGACATGTGAAACAATAACCGATGAATGGTAGCGTTTCTGCCTCACGTTTAAGAGTCCCGAGATTGAATCTCGCTTAAGGTGAGTTATCCGGATAAGGTTTTCTCCGGGTTTCGCTTATCCTGAAAAATGAGTGTCAGTTAGGTCTAAGCCCCATGGACCCTGGACTCATTTGAACATCATTCACCAATTTCATTCATCGTCCGATATGACTTAACGTTGGATTAAATTAAACATAAAAACAAATATAAAGGACAATGAATAAAGTGAAAACTGCGTGCGCCACTCTGTTACTACTATATCATTCAATAAACATGGCACAACAGCCTGCCTTTGAAGAGACAAATTTTCATAAAAGAAGGTGATGATTATAAGGCTTCTATACAACAATTTCGTTGCCATTTTAATGTAGGGTGCCACGGTTCCGTCTGCTCATTTCATAAAAATGAAGTTCAAGACCTTGACGAAACTATTCGTCACTGAATGGCCAAAATGTATACCAGAGAATATCACTGCGCTCGGTAGTCCAGTGAACACATCGGAAAGGACTTAAAAAATACTGTACTTTGATCTTTATTTTCAATACAAGTATAAGACAGTGCACCAACTAAAGCCTTGTAATTTTCTCTCATGAATGACATTTTGGGAAGAGGTTTCAGGTCATATAAATGAAGATTTATTGACCATTTATGTATATATGCTGAAATGCATTTTTATCTGTTTAGTTGTTTGACAAAGAAAATTATAAATATTGACGTCAAAACAATCCTCTTCTATTACCCAAAAATTAATGCTACTTTCCGTATGCATGTCGTCTTCTTAGGTAATATTCTTTATTTTAATATCAATGTGGGGAACAACAATGTAACATCACGCAGGAACGTGAACAAAATTGAAACCCTTCGTATGTAATGAAGCAGTTTCCTAGTGTTTTCTGATTTCAACAAAGCAGTTACTGGTCACACTGAGGGGACCCGCATAAATGTCGTAAAGAGACAACCACTATCCCGGTTTGTACAACCTCCAAATCAGCTTGAATATTTGTCTCTTTAAAGACTTCCTCATCAAGAAATAAATGACATATTTTGTTCATTAGTGTCATATGTTGTGTATAGTTAGAATATAGAATTTAAATTCGCCCATTCCTCTCCCGAACTCGTTATTAAGTATTTGATAATACAAATAACTCAAGAGCTGTTAATCTCATTAAAAATATATCTGATAAACATTATATGTTTTAACCAGATCTACATTCTTATAGAGTAAAATTTTGCGTATTTCTTAGGATTTATTAGTTATTCAAAAGAGACTTACAGTGAAGAGGACTTCAGAGACCATACGTAGTAAATTCAGTATATACTTTTTATTTGTGGCGAAGTCACCTTCAGGCCATGGTAATTTAATAAAAATCGTTAGAGCAATTTTTGAGAAAATGAAAATGTTCGAAAACTTTCCCATGTAGAGAAAGATAAAGAATTATTTAAAATTTTTTATCACATATCCTTGTAAGACGCTTAACTTAAATTCTATGTTCGGTTTACATATAATCTACTTTTTGTTTTTGAGTCATGCTTTCATGGACCACAGACAGAGATACGCGCACATACATACACAAATACTACTCAAAAGTTTTTCGAAACATTCTTTTCTTCTATTTTGTTTGTTCAGGAGGTCTCAAAACATGAATTTGGTTGAAAGGCATATCGAAATTCTGAGTGGATGCAATACGTCTTCTACTTACTGTAAGTAGTTCATGTCGTGGTACAATGAGCTCAAGCATCACAGCTCTGTTCCAGGGCACGGAACGCTCTCAGGTTCGTGATAGGCGTAGATTTTTAAATCCGAATATTCCTCGAGTGTTTAATTCACTAGACTTCTGATAAGAGGTAGAGATTGCACAAAGATGTTTAAATCGAGTTGCGAGGAGTTTGAGCTCTCCAGTTTCCACATATACTACAGATGCTACTGCTGCTGCTACCACTACTAGGACTACGACTACTACGACTACGACTACTACTATGACTACTATTACTACTACTGCTGCTGCTGCTGCTACTACTACTACTACTACTACTACTACTACTACTACTACTACTACTACTACTACTACTGTAATTGAGAAAGTAAGAAAGCGATATCTGTGCTAATAATTTTGAGGGTTTTTTTTAGGTTAGAGGAAGTATAATTAAGTAATAGTAGCTTTTCTACTGAACAAACGTGGTATTCAAACAAACTGAAAACAATATAACCCTAGGTTAGAACAACCTGCCAGATTTATTCTCTGCAGGCCCAAATCACCTCGCTGTCGACGGGTCCTAAAACACACTCACTCACTCACCCACTCACTCACTCACTCACTTACTCACTCCCTCTATTCTCTGCGTTCATGCATGCATGTGCCTCTCTATCTCTATCTGTGTGTATTTGTGTGTGTGTGTGTGTGTGTGTGTGTGTGTGTGTGTGTGTGTGTGTGTGTGTGTGTGTGTGTGTGTGTGTACATGCCTTTGTTAAGCCAATCTGTAATAAAAATAGTCGGAACGTAGCAGCCTGAAAAACTTCGAAATGTTATTTTGGAATCAGTAGCCTTCCCTGAATAGTTGTTGAAAGTTTTCAGAGTAGTTTTGCTTCACCACTTTATTTTAACAAGTGTTTCCTGTTTTTTCATGTTCTGAAAAACTGCATTAATATTTACTCAAATAATGCATATTTTACCTAATGGAATGACAAAATGTTATGCCCGCCTCGGTAGCGTGGTGGTAGCATGTCTGCCTCACGTTCAAGAGGTCCCGAGTTCGAATCTCGGTCAGGGTGAGTTACTTGGATAAGGTTTTTTCCGGACGAATGTCAGGTAACTCTAAGCTCTATGGATTCTGGGCTCATTTGAGCATAATTTCACCCATTCCATTCATCGTCCGATATAACTTTACGTTGGAGGACGTAAATTACAAAAAAAGGCAAAATGTTATGATAATACGCAGTGATACGCCAGGGCTACAAAATTGGCTGCCAAATTCATGTCCACAGTCGATACGGGATATCAATGTTAATGAATAGTTCTCTCACACTTGCCACGTTTAGGTTAAGGTTAGAAACGTAGTGTTAGTCTGACAATTCATTGCGATAGCCAGGATTTGAACCACGTATCTATGCTATAAATTGATTTGTCAATGTCAGCTAACTATGAAGCCAGGAAATAAATTACTTAAGAAATTGTAGCTTTCCATTAGGATTTGTGATCTCAAATCTGCATTTTACTGAAAACTTTTAAACTTTGGAGAATTTTTTGCAACGCCAGTTTCATGTTGAGACTCAGTGTCAGAACAGTGGCACAGCAAGACGAAGATCCTTGTACTGTATGCCCACGACAAGAAGACTAGAGGGGGCTGCAGGGTAGAGGAGCTTGAACTGTTTATCTGTTCCGGTAACCGGTCTGTTTACTAGGAAATGAGTGTATGAGAGTGCGTATAGTCACCCATGCTGCCAGATCTAATGTTTGTTGCCTTAAACGCAGCGATAGGTATGATGTATAGGTGAGTTATGTGACAGCACTAGCGTATTTTAAACGAACCTTACATCCTTGTCATACTGGGAAGGAGAGCATAAACACCGTTGGCACAGCAAAAGTGATTACGTTACACATTCCTCTAGCTTGCCTTCTTGTCGTGGGTCTACATTGCACCACTGAACCTTTCATTGGCATTCTATCTTTCCTTTATGAAGGGAAGATTTGTTCAGCACCAGGAATATTGGCTTTAATTACCTTCAGACCGCAAACTATTGAGACGCCTAAAGCACACTACAGCTGAATCCGCCGTTCTTGACCCCTAGCCTTGACTAGTAATGTAGTTGACCCATATATTTTGCTCTTTCACCACCTCATATAATTCTGCTGAATGGAATCACACACGACAGATGGGGATCGAAGCGGGAAGGTGGTGTTGTCTGCATCTAAGACACAACCTACGCTGATTTACTGTTTCTTTTTCGTGCAACATGCTATTGAGGACTAAATTAGATCTTGAAATAAGCAGTGAGTGTAGTAAGTTTTTTAGACATTGATCACTGCATAGATTAATTATGCCAGCAGTACTTTCTAAATAAGGAGTCAACCGACTAATTTTATAGAGCCGAGAAATTGCTTCAAATGTATGAAGAAAGAAATTAAAAGCAAAGAACTGTTTACATCAACAGAATTTTTCATAAAAATTAAAATACGAAATACAAAACACATACAACATGCCACAGGAGTGTTAGAAAGAACAGTGAAAAGAATTGTTCAAAACCAAAGAAAATGAAACTAGGGACACGTTTTGGAAATTCAGGCAAAAACAAAACATTGCAAAACGAGTAACAGATCCAAATTTCTTCGGAAAATGTGCCGTTTATGAAAAAGAGTTAACTTAGAGGGCATCATGTCATGCTTAAACAGAATAGAGGTGTGAGTTTTAAACGGACAAAGACCAAAACCGACAAAATTGCTGTGAGAGAAATCAAGCTATTCGTTCTGAACGAGACTATCTGAAAGCCATACGAAAGTATAAATGAGAGGGAAGACCATTATTTACAAGATGAATCATATACACGATAGTCACACCAACCTTCCCCCCCCCCCCGCCAAAAAAAAAAAAAAAAGATAGACTGATAATACTGTACAACAACAAACATGTCAAAACTGGAAGCTCCGAAATATCCATACCTTTATGTGCACTAAATTCGAAAATGCATTCCATTTTTTCATATCACGTAAGACTTTTGTGCACTGATGCAATTGTGCTTTTTTAATACTCATTGGGCCATGTCAATATAGGATAATCTTGCAGGTGCTTATATATGCTTCCTCCACTGTAGGTCGCACTGCCGCTGAGTGGATAGACCTCAGTTCTCACCAAGACGGCCCAGTTTCGATCCCAGGCGACCGCAAAGTGGGACTTGTGGTGGACAACACGTCGCTGGGCGGGTTTTCTCCGGGATCTCCAATTTGCCCCACCATCTCACTTCACCGATGCTCCATCTTCATCTGATATATCATCGGTGTCACCGCCTGTGGTGCTACATATAGTAAAAGCGGGCGTTAAACACTACACATTTCATTTCATTTCCTGCACTGCTATTTGTAACTCATAAAATTCAGACATTATAGTGACTTGCTACTGTCGAGACAATTTATGCGTGAAGGTCCGTGTTTGAATTTCATGTCATTCAGATGTTAATTTTGTGGTTCTGAATAACAGTGTTTTAACAGCTTAACAGTTAGTAGTGTGTTAAACAGACTTTTAGTTTATGAAACTCATACAAAGGGTCAATTTAGAGCAACAATGTCACATCCGTGTGTAAATTCTTCGAACTTTATGTATGTGGTGAATTCCCTAAAAATCTCAAAGAGAAAGTATTTATACTATGATTAAAAAACATATGAGTTGTATTTTAACGCTAAAGTAAGACAAAAACTTTGCTCCTAAATATTGTTCTCTTAATTTGAGAGTAGGGTTAAATGATACTCGCTCTTTTATGCGGTTTGCTGTTCTTATGATATGGACAGAACAAAAAGACCACCTTCTAGATTGCTACTTCTGTTTAACCAAATTTCCTAGCTTCTCAAAAAGCAAGCAAAGTACAGTCTAACCAGATCTGCCCTCCATGCAAAGGCCTATTATTTCCTATTGCATTGCCACCTGGAAAACTTATCTCATAAAAGGAAGGATCGAGTTCTTCCACTGAGGCTGGTCCCACTACCTCTTTCAGTGCCGACTCTCATTCTGATGTTGAATTTGTGTAATCAAAACAACCTTGTCTATCTTCACAGACCAGGCTAAATGATGTAAGAGATTTAAATCACTGACAAGCCCAGTATGAATTGTCAGCATCTAGCCTAAGGAAGGGAATTTCTTACAACCGGGTACCAAAGTATCAATTTATCGCAAGCGCCAATAGGTCATTAATATATTTTCCAAAAAGGATTATCTTTCTTATTTCAATAATGTGAGAGAACATATGCACCAGCTTAGCAGATGAGTGGCGTTTATTTATGGACTCTTCAAAGTCAAGTCTAAAAGGTGTATCGCTACACAATGGTAATATTTACTCTTCAGTACCAGTGGCTTATGGCGTAAATATGAAGGAAACGTACGAAAACATAGATATCCTCCTAAAAGCAATGAGTTATAATGACTATGAACGGTAAATGTGTGGAGACCTAAAAGTTATAGGTCTGTTAATCAGAATGCAGCCGGGATATACACAATACTATTACTGTTTGTGTAAGTGGAACTCTCGCACAATTTAATCGTTACGGAGTGAAGGAGTGGCGTCGATACAAAATTTAATACCAGGCAAGAAATGTGTAAACTTTCACCCAATTATAGATTCTCATAAAACATTATTATCGTCACTTTATCTAAATCTTGGCTTAATAAAGAAGTTTGTGAAAGCAATAGATACAAATTGGAATGGTCTGTAGTATTTAAGAGACAAATTTCCCAGGTTAAGTGAAAGAAAAGTAAACGAGGGCCTTTTTATTGGTCTTCAAATTCGAAAAATCCAGTAGGATCCAAGTTCGAGGAAAAACTCACCGTAGCACTAAATGTAGCACAATATCGTTCAAAGGCATAACTATGTTCAAAATTCCTGAAAAATGTCAAAACAGATAACTACATTGAAGTTGTTAAAAATTTGTTAAGGGCATATGTGGTAATTAGGTGCATTATGTACCTTAGAATTCATTTCCTGCACTCCAATCTTAACTTCTTTCCACCGAACCTGGGAATGGTAAGCGAAGGGCATGGAGAAATGATTCATCAACAAATATCCCAAATGGAGAGGCGATAGGTATGCCTAACGTGCTTGCTGACTACTCTTAATTTCATGTCTGTGAGTGTCATGGATCCAGACACAAAAGAAAATCTTCGAGAGAAACATTCTAAAGTTGAAAGTTTTTTAAAACAAGACCTCAAGCTTTCCTGGCGATAAATACGCTCACTTTCTTCTCGGGCAGCCAGCCAGGTGAAAAGATGATTAGATATCAACGTTTCCGGAGTTTACATCTCTCCCATCATAAGGATATTTATAAAATATTGTAACAACAATGTGAAATACTGGATATAACACAACTACAAACAGACAAAACACTGTCAAAAATCCATTACTGAACAAAAGACTGTTTTCAGTAAATTAAATGCCAGGTCAGGAGATGGCGTGAGTATAGAATATTGTGACTTTGTGGGTTCGTGGAATAAAAAGTCCAATTACACCACTCAAAAATGTTCTTTATTTCCACCGACTTACAGTTAAACTCTTGCCAATTACACAAAATTACTTGCTGCACACAATTACAATTTACCCGTTCGTCCGTTACAACTTCACTTGTACTCGCGATTACATAAACTCCGATACTCATACACAGTTCGTACAGTCTTCCGTTGCACAACCCTTTCGTTCATTAACACGTCACTAACACTGCCTTCTTACACCAAGAACTGTCCTCATTCACTAACCAACTGATTGACCAACTCAAACCAACAACTGACTGACTCTGTCTGTCTGCAACCCTCTTTATATCGGAATATCGCCGGTTTCTAGTGACCAGGAGACTGTTCCAGTAAACGAAGGATCGAGAAACAGGTGGAAGGAAAACAGACGCACAATTATGTTTCTTTCCGACCACTGGCTGTCACCACTATAAGACAAACGAGGGAGAGGTGTGGCTAACGCGGTCCTCCCCTACCTTCCGTTCCCAGCTGGTTACAGGGTGCTCCAACGCTCCTGTTACACTGCTTCCTTCTCAAAGCTGTTCGCCCCGAACAGCCCCATCGTAGCGTGCGAGGCGGTCCAGGTGTACCACCAGCATCTGCCTGGAGTCTGAGCCAGAAGTAGCGCTGCCGTAGTTTGTGAATCATTCGGTTCGCTCCCAGGTGTCCTCCTGAAGTACCGGCGTGCACTTCCTCCAAGACTTCCGGGACCTTGCTCCGGGGAAGTACCAACTGTCCTCTCCGCGCCTTCCCACCGGGTGACTCCCATACCCGGAACAGCACGCCCTCTCTGGTCTTCAACGAGTCCCATTGGGCCCAGTGCGACTTGTAGGTGGCGCTCCTCGGTGCGATGTCCTCCCAGGTTGGCCTCGTCCCTGCGTCCACTTCCCTCAAGAGTGGCCCCAAGTCTGCGTCCGCCAGCTGCTCCCTCCTCAGGCCTGCGCTATCCCAGCCTTCAGCAGGCACTGCCACAACTACTCGGACTGCTGCGGCACGCTCCTTCTCTTCCACTCTTGTGCGCTCATGGCCGTCCTGGATCTGCGGTACGACACCTCCAATGTAATGGTCACTAGCGTCGGTGTCCACAATGAAGGCGCCACCCGGTCGTGGGAAACCCAAAATTGGAGCACTGCACAGGGTCTCCTTCGGGTGCTGGAAAGCGTCTTCGGCGTCCTCCGTCCACACGTAAGGCCGGTTTTCCTCCGTCAGGCGGGCGAGGGGTTTTGCGATGTTGTCGGCCTTTTCCTCTAAATCATTAAGGCGGTCGTCTACTTGACCCTTCCGCTTGCCCGGGTTCGTGACGTCATCCCCCACGCCGGCCAACCGTTCCTCAAACTTGGCGGCGAGAGCCTCGTTCGCCACCTTCATTTCGGTAGCCAGACCGTCGTTCGCTGCTCTCATTTCCGTGGTTAACTCGGCCTTCATTTGTTCCATCTTCTCGGCGATGTTCTCCCTAGCCGTCCTGATTAGTTTCAGTTCCGCGGCCAGGTTATTTCTAGTCTCCAATATCTCTGTTAGTTCCGCTAAAATCTTTTCTAATGCTGCCTCCATCGTTGTAATGTTCGGTGATGTTGTTTTCCCGCTTCCTGACACCAGTGTGACTTTGTGGGTTCGTGGAATAAAAAGTCCAATTACACCACTCAAAAATGTTCTTTATTTCCACCGACTTACAGTTAAACTCTTGCCAATTACACAAAATTACTTGCTGCACACAATTACAATTTACCCGTTCGTCCGTTACAACTTCACTTGTACTCGCGATTACATAAACTCCGATACTCATACACAGTTCGTACAGTCTTCCGTTGCACAACCCTTTCGTTCATTAACACGTCACTAACACTGCCTTCTTACACCAAGAACTGTCCTCATTCACTAACCAACTGATTGACCAACTCAAACCAACAACTGACTGACTCTGTCTGTCTGCAACCCTCTTTATATCGGAATATCGCCGGTTTCTAGTGACCAGGAGACTGTTCCAGTAAACGAAGGATCGAGAAACAGGTGGAAGGAAAACAGACGCACAATTATGTTTCTTTCCGACCACTGGCTGTCACCACTATAAGACAAACGAGGGAGAGGTGTGGCTAACGCGGTCCTCCCCTACCTTCCGTTCCCAGCTGGTTACAGGGTGCTCCAACGCTCCTGTTACAATATTGTGTCAAAGAATCGTAACTACTTAACTTGATTATCAAGCTGTATTGATCTTTGTTTCTTAATTCGATGGATTTCCATTTTAAGGCCGATTTCCAAGAGGATCTGAACTGAAATCCAGCATCACAATTAAGCGTGCTCCTTTCAGAGGAAATCGCCAAAGCCTCCTTAATTGTCCGCTCCCAGTAAGTGTTGCATTTTGCCAAGATGGTCGTCTCCCGAAAATTGGCTATGTAGTCGTTATAAAAACAATGCTCTGCCAGCCCAGACTTCTCAGGCTGCATTAAACGAATGCTCCGTTCATGTTCGATTATTCTAGTAGCGATGGTCCTTCCGGTTTGTCCTATATACGGTGTCCCACATTCACAGGGAATGCAGTATACTCCCGGAACTTGGAAGTCCAGTTTGTTTTCACTGGTCTCAACAGATGTTTAATCTTCGGAGGTGGCTTGTCGATGGTCCTGATGTTGTACTTGGCGAGAATTCTGCTGATTCTGCTGGATAGATTGCCGGTAAACGGGATGCAGGCTGTAGCGGTAGGCTTATCTGACACTTGCTGTATTACAGGATTCCCTTTCCTAGCTTGGGTAATCGAGGCTTCAACGTCATAATCGGAGTAGCCGTTTTGACGTAAAGTGAGTCTCAGGTGCTGTAATTCTTGTCCTAAGTGGCTGGGATCAGAGACAGACCAAGCTCTGTGGTCCAGTGTATTGAGAACTCCCAGTCGTTGAGACTTATGATGCAAACTATAGGTAAGCGTTCAGGTAGAGATCAGTGTGTGTAGGCTTGCGATATACTTCCGTTTTGTCGAAAGGGTTAAACTTTGCGCCAACTCCGAGTTATCTTCCGCTTGCTGATATCATCAGCGGGGCGGAATCCGCTATTCAGGAACTTACGTTACATAGTGCCGAAGAAGTACGCACTGTGGTGGCCGCCTCTGTCACTCACACCACACTTCCTAGGCCCAGTATAAACCGAGATGAAAGTTTAGCGCTTAAGAGACTTCGGATTGATGGAAACTTGGTTGTCTTGCCGGCGGACAAGGGTAATGCCACTGCGATCCTCTCCACAGCCCAATACTTAGAGAAAATGAAGCAGCTCTTAGATGATCCGGTCCACAGGATTATCTATAAGAATCCTACCTCTTCCATCGGACGTCGGACTGTATAACTTACTAAAAGAACTTGTCTTATTTCAGAAATAATAAAGGCGGTATCACCGTCGGATTCCAGGCCTCCTAGAATGTATGGACTTCCGAAGATCCACAAACCGGACGTTCCTTTTCGCCCCATTGTGGACGCCAGGAGCAGCCCTACATATCAGCTGGCATGTCAACTCTCTGATCTATTATAACCTCTGGTAGGAGATTGCCCACATCATGTGAGTAATTCCACACAGTTTGTACAAACACTTAGGAGCATTCCTATTGGCCCTTATGATCTTCTTGTCAGCTTCGAAGTGGTTTCTCTATTTACAAGAGTACCACTTCAAGAAGTCATCCAACTTCTCAAGGAGCATTTTCCGGTTGATATCATAGAGCTCTTCCGACATACCCTGACGTCCACTTTCTTCTTGTTTGGTGGTACTTTCTTTGAACAAGTAGACGGAGCAGCAATGGGCTCACCCTCGTCACCAGCTACAGCTAATTTCAATATGGAACACCTAGAACATGAAATACTTGCCACAGCTCCACATAAACCATCTCATTTCTATAGATACGTGGACGACACTTTTGTAATTTGGCCAAATGGAACAGACATTTTGCCTAGCTCTCTTGCGCATCTCAACAGCCTTCGACCTCAAATACAGTTTACCATGGAAGTGGAGAAGGATGGAACTCTTCCATTCCTGGACATTTTTGTTTCAAAAAACAGCAACGCTACACTGGGGAATGCTGTATATCGCAAGCCTACACACACCGATCTCTATCTGAACGCTCATAGTTTCCATCATAAGTCTCAACGACTGGGAGTTCTCAATACACTGGCCCACAGAACTTTGTCTATCTCTCATCCCAGCCACTTAAAACAAGCATTACAGGAAAGGGAAACCTGTAATGCAGCAAGCGTCAGATATGCCTACCGCTACAGCTTGCATTCTTTTTACCGGTAATCTATCCGGCAGAATCAGCAGAATTCTCGCCAAATACAACATCAGGACCATCCAAAAGTCACCTCCGAAGATTAAAAATCTGTTGAGACCAGTGAAAGACAAACTGGACTTCCAATTTCCGGGAGTGTACCGCATTCTCTGTGAATGTGGGACACCGTATATAGGACAAACCGGAAGGACCATCGCTACTAGAATAATCGAACATGAACGGAGCATTCGTTTAATGCAACCTGAGAAGTCTGGGCTGGCAGAACGTTGTTTTGATAACGACCATTAAGCCAATTTTCGGGAGATGACCATCTTGGCAAAATGCAACAGTTACTGGAAGCGTAGAATTACGGAGGCTTTGGCGATTTCCTCTGAAAGGAGCACGCTTAATCGTGATGCTGGATTTCAGTTCAGCTCCTCCTGGAAAACGGCCTTAAAATGGAAATCCATCGAATTAAGAAGCAAAGATCAATACAGCTTGATAATCAAATTAAGTAGTTACGTTTCTTTGACACAATTTTCTATACTCACTCCACTTCCTGATCTGGCATTTAATTAACTGAAAATAGTCTTTTGTTCGGTAATGCGAATTTTTATAGTGTTTTGTCTTTCTTTATAATTGTGTTATATCCAGTATTTCTTTTCTTTTTTTCTTTTTTTTTTGTTAGAACATTTTATAAATATCCTGATGATGGGAGGGATGTACACTCCCGAAACGTTGATGTCTAATCATCTTTTCACCTGGCTGGCTGCCCGAGAAGAAAGTGAGCGTTTTTTAAAACAATTTTCAAGTTATATGCATGTACTTTTTAACTTTTCAAAACTAATTGAAATTTATCACTAATCACTACATTCTTTTCAATACAATTTGTACTTTAAACGCTGAAGGTAGTAAAAGTTGGAGTCTGTAATTACATTTATATAGAAAATTATGAAATTTTAACCAATATATTAAATATAGCAGCTAAAAAAAACAATATGTTGTAGGGAATTTCTGATTTGAAATTCAGATTTAGGAGACTCGAATCAGTAAATGTTATATATTTTCGTTTTATAATATGAAAAAAGTAAAAAAAAAAATATTAACACTACAAGTTCCATAGCTGCTGTTTCCAAAGCGAGACGTCGATTCTTATTATTGTCCATGCTACTGGTAAACAACGGGTTGCTCATTTATAAATTAAATTATAAATTGGGATATTACCATAACGTAATAAGAAATAAAATCTGAATATCGAATTCGGGAATCTAGATTACTACACCGGGACGTATATATTCAAACTTTTAATATTTTATAAGAAGAAATACTTGCGTTTAATTTATGCATAATTTTTAGTTTAAATTTCTACTCCTTCAATAGCTTAATAACTAAAATAACCATAATTAAATTTACACCAACATCTACAAACAATTATTAATAAGGAAACGTATTACAAATCTGAAGACAATGGGATAGAAAGCAGTGACGAGAATGACAGTGATAGGGTTTCAACAAGATGAAGATAGGTCGGGCGTAGAAGAATTTAAATATGATTAAAGACAAAATTGTTTAACTCTGTGCTAAGTTATTGTGTGTAAATGGAAAGAAAAACTTTGTGGAACTATTGTATTTAATTTTCTAATGGCCGTATAACTTGCGTTAACAGCTACGCGTGAAATAAGCATTCCAGTTTTACTTGAAAGGGTGGTCAATCCAATAAGATATCGCTGACATTAGAAACCAGGGCAAACAGGTAAGAGACTCGTATCAAACCTTTCATTTAAATGTTTCAGAGTTCTAGAACGATTGCGCGAAAAATAGCAATGAGTTTCAGTGACCTGAGGACCTATTCAGTAAAGAAAACATTCTGTCTGGTATTGAATAGCTAGAATAAATTTATTTACAATATCGGATTTGCACAGTTAATTAAACCAGGTAAATTGTGTGGACATTTTTCAGCAAGGACTGTACCGCTCTATTACTATAGAATATTATCTGAGTGTTTACTAACAAGAAGGTTATCTGAGTAGTATATGAAGCTGACGGATCAACTCCCTTAGTTCTGCCATCTCCTGGCCTGATAAAGAAATCCGAACTCTAACTTTATATATGCTTTCTGCAGAGGCCAAGAATGGTAAATCCAGCTGTGAAGTGCTTAAGGAGCATCGGGCCAAAAGAAATCCACTCTTAATAGTAGAATACACCACACATTCTATAGCTGGATTTGTTCTTATTTATTTTATTTAGGAGGGATTTCATATTAATGAAAAAGGATATCGGATATACTAAATGTTCTCTAGGATTTATATATAACGTATATACATAATATTTAAATATGTATTAAATATAATAACTTATAACCATAGTATTTAAAGATATTTTCTGATGTACTTTTCCAGGTCCTTACATTTAATTAGATTTGGATTTTTAACGTTCAGTTCAGATTATATGTATTATACCTATCTAACATATTCGCTTCTCTCAGTCACCTGCTCAATATAAAGAGCACTAGTCTTAATATAATTTTTGATATAGTCTACGGATTCACTTGAAGTATGTCACTAAACTTAGCTATTATATGTAAAACTTTTTGAATCGCTATGAAAGATTGACGTGTAGGTAAAAAGAAATTTCACTTTTACACCACAATTTTTTTTTCTTTTGTACTCTATTGCAGATGAATTCACTTCTACAGAACGAGACTATTTCCACTCTTACCATCTATTTTGAACCAAGTAACTCATTTCAAGTATGAACAAAGAAGAAGATGAAGGAAAACAATAGCCTTCTGTCATTCAAGGCAACTACAAAAGTGTATAGAACGGTGAAACGCACAGCCTCTGCTCCGTATTCCATTATCTTCTCCTCGTTACAGGTTTCTCATTTCTTTACTTCCATGTTCCTCGGGAATATTGAAGTATCGACTTTTCCTTTTACAACTGCTGCCCTCGCTATTTTGCCTTAAAACCCCGGAGAGCCACTATTTTTAATTTTCTTGTCCCCGAGTCTCTCATTTGAAGACTGAACGCACAAGTTTTGTGCAGCAGTATCGGCTTCATGGCGGGGTTATCGGAAAGCAGAAGGGGATCACATAAACCCAATAAAATTGCACAATCCTTCATCATCAGTACACACATAGTACATCCATAATGTCCCAGTAGAGGTTCTGACTATTTTTTATTAACGTAGTCTTCGTAGATATCTTTCTTGAGATAACTAGACAACAATCTGGAAAAGCGATGAAAGATACGATCGTATGGTCGTTTTGCGTGGACAGAAAGGAAAATATATAATGTCAGGTTGGATATCTAACAAACATGATCATGCTTTGAGTTACTATTTGGCCACATATACTGCATCAGAAAACGGTTTATTCTTGTTGATAGAATTGGATGCTTCCACATCATGTCGCTGTCCATGAAAGATAATAACAACAAGGCTGTAACTTACAAAAACAAATGAAAACGGACTATTATGACAATGTAAATTCCATAAAATAGGAATTTTAATATTAATAAGTGTGCATATTTAAATAAATAACTTTACTGGATGGAAGAATACTTACTACACTCATTCGGATGTGTTCTTCATAGAGGCATTACAAAATGAAAAGTATTGTCACGAGGCCGCGGGTAAGCGAACGCCGAGGGAAGTGGAGACACAAAGTCACAGTACTATGATGTTTTGTTCTTGCATTAATTGTTATAAAAATTGTGTGATATCAAGTTATATGTCTAATTCAACGAGAATACATGAAGTTAATATTTTTATTGCAAGATGAGTAGACAAACTTATTTTTGACATAGTACTGGCAGTAACCATGTTTCAATGCATAGGACTTTTAGATAATTAAGCACTTAAAATAACATTCCAGAAACTGTTTTGAAGGCGTAATATGGTTGTAAAAATCGATAGTAGTGCAAAGACGTCGAGATAGGTTACGGGATCTGAACCGGCTTCCAAAAGTAATTAACAGCATCTCACTTTACTCAAGCGTGACCAATGCTTATATTTTCCATGCGTCTTTTATTGATACCTATGACTGAAAATTTGAAATCCTGAACTAATTACGCTTGATTTTTAATATTTATACCACAGATGTAACTTGGAGCAATATGATACAGCCCAAATTTTGTCAATTTCACTTTGACAGTTTTAAAAATATAGTCAAATTTATTTATTTTTGATTACTTCACCTAAAACGTATCTTGCGACAAAATAACTTAAAATGTTGGTCTAATATCTTAACAACAGGTTTCCAATACATCAATTTTTTAGAATTTGCCCTGGGATTCCCTGTGCCTCAATAACCTTAGCCTCCAGAAATTTTTAACGCTATGAATATGGCTTTATTGCCCAACATTTGAATATTTTGTCATTTGAAGTAAAGAAAGTGTATCTAAAATGCATCTCACAATTAAGCACAGGGCAAATTCTATTCACTGTGTCTCTATTAACTTGTGTAGGAAGTTTCATTAGTCAAACACTAAAACTACGAAGCAGGGAGCATTTTAAATGATGAGGACTGCTGAAATTTTCAATAGCGAGAAAACAAGGATAAAGAATTAGAAATCATATTGTGACTTTGTGGGTTAATAGAATTAAAAATCCGATTTGCAGAAATTCAAATCGTTCTTTATTTGCGTAGAAATACACTCAAAGTAGCAGTATTACGTCACACTCACAATTACAATCTTTCAAGGTCGTTGACCACAAAAAAGAGTTCACTTTCCAAACACACGAGTTTCTATTACAGGTCTCGTTACGTCTCTGTTTACGACTCTGTTTACTACTGTACTGTGTTTACGTCTTCCTGCTGGCATGTCACGATCTTTTAAATATACCTGCATCGATAATTCTAGAGTGTCCTCAAACAAACAAGAAACAGAATGTCCTCTATCAATCAACATGTCATTAGAATATTCCATTATCTCTTCATCTGTTTGGCATGTCCTTTATCTCCGCGCTATGTATTTATGCTTAGACAAGCTGTTTATCTCCGCCGGCGCCATCCGTCCCTTATTGCTCCGGCGGCACGCTTTCGTAAATAATGGGTTCGCGACACTGCTCCTTCCTCAAGGCTGGTCGTCCCGAACAGCACCAACCGTAGCGGATCGGACGATCCAGGTGTACCACCAACATCTTCCTTGGAAACTTTCTGGATGCAATAGACCACGTCGTTAATCCTCTTCACCACGCGGTATGTTTGCCACGACTGTTGAAGTTTCGGGCAGCGTCCCTTGGTCCGGGTAGGGCGGTACAACCAGACCAGGTCACCTTGCTGTTACCCTTGGATGTTGGCTTGATTGTCGTTTCGGGTCCTAATGCGGTCACTCACCTTCTGGATTTTCTGACGAGGCACCTCATGAATGTCATGAATGTGAACCAGGTTCTCCACATACTCAGTTCTCGCCTGTGTTGCGCCCGGGCGGGCTCTCAAAGGCCAGGTCACAAGGGAGGTGTAACACTCGGCCAAACATTATGCTGGCTGGCGTCAGCCTAGTGGTGTCGTGTGTTGACGAGCTATAGGCCCGCATGAACAGTGGTACCTTGACGTCCCAGTCTCACTGATGGCTGGCCACGAACTTCCTCAGAGGTTCTTCTAAGGTCTTGATGTACCTTTCGACCATGCCATCCGACTGGGGATGTAACGGTGTTGTGCGGATCTTGCTAACCACAAGAATTTCTAGTGCCTCCTTCATTAAGCTGGACTCAAAATTGGTGTCCTCGTCGCTAACGGCACCCCAAATAGGCAGAACACTTGCTCCACGAGGCAGTCTGTCATTATCTTCGCCTCCTGGTTCGGGATGACATATACCTCCGGCCACCTGGTGAAGTAGTCCAGGACCACCATTAGATACCTATTGCCTCGGAGGGACACTGAGAATGGTCCAGCTATGTACACGGCGATTCGTTCGAATGGAGCTCCGAAGTTGTACTGGTGCGTGCGACTTCGACTCCTAGTTTGGGGTTCGCGACTCGCCGCGCACACGTAACACTGACGGCTGCATCTCCCAGCACCTGCTCGAAGCCTCAGCGAGTAGTAGCGCTGTCGGAGTTTATCGATCGTCCGGTTTCCTCCCAGGTGTCCTCCTGAAGTACCGGCTTGTACTTCCTCCAAGACTTCCAAGACCTTCCTCCGGGGAACTACCAACTCTTCTCTCTGCGTCTTCCCATCGGGTGATTCCCATACCTGAACAGCACGCCCTCTCTTGTCTTCAGTTAGTCCCATTGGGCCCAGTACGACTTGTATGTGGAGCTCCTTATTGTGATGTCCTCCTAGGTCGGTCATGTCCCTGCCTCCTCTTCTCTCAAAATTGAACCCAAGTCTGCGTCGACCAGCTGCTCCCTCCTCAGGCGTGCACTATCCTAGCCATCCGCAGGCACTGTCATGACCAGTCTTGTGCACTGGCCGTACACTTATGGACAGGGTCTTTGGGACATGGCGTCTGGGTTGCCATGGCTCTTCCCTCCTCGATGTTCAGAGGTCGTACTCCTGAAGGCTCTGGACGCAACGTTCTGTGTGGCCTTCCAGGTTCCTAAAGCTGAGCAGGCAGGATAGGTCGGAGTGGTCAGTCCTCAGGTGGAATGGCTGACCGTAAAGGTATTTGTGGAAGTGCCTTTACTACCGCCAGTAGCTCTCGGCGAGTAACGCAGTAGATCTTTTCTGCATTGGATAGCGTCTTGCAGTAGTTGGCTATCACTCGCTCGTGCCCGTCCTGGACCTGGGATAGGACGCCTCCAATGCAATGGTCGCTGGCGTCCGTGTCCACAATGAAGGTGCCGCCTGGTTGTGGAAATCCCAACATTGGACTACTACACAGGGTATTACTGAGGTACTGGAAAGCGTCTTTGGCGTCATAAGTCCACACATAAGGTCAGTGTTCCTCTGTCAGGTGGGTGAGCGGTTGGGCGGTGTTGGAGAACCCCTTTATGAAGCGACGGTAATAACTGCACAGCCTTAGAGAATTGCGCAACTCTTGCTTATCCTTTGGGCGAGGCCAATCTCTCACAGCTTAGGTCTTCTCCGGATGTGTGGCCTCTCAGGACTCTCAGGAGCAACCTGCCAGTAACACGATTTCAGGTCAAGGGTCGATAACCACTGTGCACAAGCTAGCGTGTCCAGGGTCTCGTCAATCCGTCACCAGACCTACAGAGGAACACCACGGGATAGGGACTCTTCAATCACACCCCTGGATTTCATGTCCTCTATCATATCCCGTACCGCCGCTTGTTTTACCAGCGGAATGCGTCTAGTTGGTTGCCGAATAGGCCTGGCGTCTCCTGTGTCGATGCGCTGAAGCATTCTGTCCGTGCGGCCGTATACTGTTACCTTGGCTGAAGACGCGCTAGAATCGTCTCAACAGTTGTCGAAATTTCTCCAGCTGTTCTGCGCTCAGGTGGTCGGACGCTCTCTCAACTAAACCTTCCATCCGGGGCCCCAGGTTTTGCGTCGGGACCGGCTACTGTGTCTTGTCAACTGCGGTTACGCTCACCACGGGCTCACACGTTCTCAGCTCCGTTTCGACCCTGACGTCGTGGTAGGTGTCTGCCAGGTTGAGAAGCCTCACCGGCACCTCCTCTTGGAACGGCAATAATGTCCTGGCAATACAGCGTCCATGCACAGGCATCTTCTGGTCCAGCATCATGTTCTTCGTCCAGTGGCCTTCCAGTCGCACCGTCACCACCACCTCGCTTCTCGCGGGGACCACCGCGTCTTCCTTCAAGACGACTCTGCACATTCCAAGGCGCTCTTAAGGTTGCCGGAGTATCACCTCTTCTCCACTGAGCCGCAGGACCTCCCTACCGACGTCGACTGTTGCCTCGTGGCTCCTGCGGGCATCTACTCCCAGTACCACCTCCTCAGCCACCTTCGCGACGAACACCCACAGACGCACGGCACTCCGTCCAAAGGTCAACTTCAGTTGGGCCTCATTCTCCACAGTCAAGGTGTCCCCCAATGCCGTCACATGCTGGTATGGCCGGCTCGGCTTCCTCGTCGGCAAAACCTTGGCCACGTCAAGTCTGATGCCGGTCATGGCTGCCCCGGTGTCTACGAGCATGCGGCACGACTTCCCTCTAACCCAACCGTCCGCGACGAGGCTGTCATCCATATGCCGGCTGACGGCTCGCAGTGTCACTTGAGGGGACGGTGGTGATGGTGCCGACGTGCCCCTCTCCCAGCCAGGCCTTACTCTTTCTTCCGGCTGCTCTTCCTGGTATCGACTGTCTTTCTCCATGTGTACCGACTTGCCACACTCGCAGCACAGGCCATCAGGCCTTCACCGGCCTCCATCGGCTGGTCTTCTGTTCCGGTGTAGCGGACACTCCTCGCTCTCGCCGTTGGGATAACTGTCACTTTGGCCGCCTCCATCATTAATGCTGCCGTTAGCGCCTCGTGGATGCTTTTGTAATCGCCGATCATTAGGTGCTGACGAATCTCCGTGTCCACTGGACCAGATGGGGGAGGTTTGTTAGTCTCTGGGTCTTGACCTTTGGAAAACCCCACGGACGCGCCGGACGCCCTTTCGGGACAGCTCGGTAACTCCCTGGTTGAAGGAGGTTCGGGTCCTTGGTCCTACGGGTCCAGGACTAATGGGAGTAGATCCTTTGGCATGAATTGAACCCCGACAAAGAATGTGTAGGCGGTTTCCCGGGATACGAACTCTGGTGGGAGGTCAACTAAGGCTTTACTGGCCAGCTGCTCAATTGCCAGGGTGAACTCCTGCAGCGTCTTCCCTGGCTGCTGCGACCTTGCCTTCAGCTGGCTGCAGTACGCTGCGGCTAAGCGGTGGTTTCCAAAGCGATTCCCTAGCGCCTCCCAGATGTCCTTGGATGCCGTCGCTGTCTGCACCGCATTCAGGACTTCTGCAGCCCGTTCCTGGAGACCGATTATTAGCTGTGCGGTCTCTTCCTCTGGTGACCTTTTGTTGTTTTTGGCCACCTTGTGGAATTTGCGGAAGACTTCGAAAGTTGTCACGCCGTCGTATTTCGGAGGTTTGACGCGCGCAGATTTTGTGTTGGGTCCCGGCGCATCGACCTTTAAATCCTTTAACCTCCTGCCGACGACGTCCGTCACCATGGCCTCCAGGGACTTTGTGTTGCTGTCGGCCTTTCCCTCCAACTCATTAATGTGGCTCGCCAGGTCTTCGAAGCGATCGTCCAGTTGACCCATCCGCTTGCCCAGCTCCATGACGTCATCCCTCACGCCGCTCAACTGCTCTTCAAACTTTTCGGTGAGGGCCTCGTTTGCCGCTTTCATCTCCTTGGTCAATTCGGTCATCTTCTCGGCCAGGCCATCGTTCGCCTTTCCTATTTCCTTCAGTTCCGCGGCCAGGTTGTTGTTTGCCGTTTCCGTCTTCGCTGTTAATTCGGCCTTCATTTCTTCCATCTTCTCAGTGATGTCGTTAGCCGTCTTCATTTGTTTCAGCTCTGCGGCCAGGTTGTTGTTTGCCGCTTCCGTCTTTGCAGCGAAGGTGTCATTCGCCGTCTTCATTTCTTCCGCTTTCTGTAAAATCTTTTCCATTGCAGCCTCCATGGTGGTAATGTGTCACTCCTGACACCAATTGTGACTTTGTGGGTTCGTAGAATTAAAAGTCCGAGTTGCAGATATTCCAAATGTTTTTCATTTCCGTAGCAATCCACTGTTCAATTCTCGCTTAACAACATTACGTCACATACACACAGTCTACAAAGGTGGATGACAAATATCAGCTCTCGGTACAACAACCTACAGCTGTTTACTCTCCTGTTTGCAACACTCGTAGCTGACTCTTGCTGAGTCGTTGCTCTCTTAAATACCTCATTGATAAATTCGAGAGGTTTCTGGAGCAAATAGGAAAACAACTTTTCTCTGTCAGTCAAGATATCACTAGAACCTTCCAAACGTGAAATCCTATCTGTGCCGGCAAGTCCTTGATCTCAGTTATCTTTATTTGCCGGCTCTTTGTTTACACTGCCGCGATATCGTAGATAACGGCTTCGCGACAGCATTTAAGTATTTAATGCTAAGCAAGCTGTTAAGAATGTTCCTAGTTTCTGATTTTAGATTACAAAATGTGTCAGTGAAGGACTTAGACACAGTTAACTGAAGATGGTGGACACAAATTCTTTATTTACCCTCATGAAGCACGCTGC
Organism: Mantis religiosa; assembly: GCA_030765055.1. Lineage (NCBI taxonomy): Eukaryota > Metazoa > Arthropoda > Insecta > Mantodea > Mantidae > Mantis > Mantis religiosa. The sequence goes on along the minus strand of CM060948.1, from coordinate 193,350,560 downwards.
TGTGAAAGTGACAGTGAAGCGTGTTCAGTTGTCCTCCAAATATTTTTGAAAGTAAAACTGACACACTGTTAATCATGAGTCAATAAACCATGTAACATTTCCAGCATGTATTATGTTCTCGAAAAGCCTAAAACACAAACTCTTAAGGAAATGACCACAGATAAAAAACAAAAATGGTTTAAATAATAACATAATAATAACATTATATAATAATGTTGTAATAACTTTCCCTTCCATGAAAAATACATTTGAACTTCACTTATATATTATTGACTTGTACGTTTCTTACAGTTGCACGCTAAACTGCATAGGTTTTGTCCATTAACACACAGTTCAGTTATACAATCTTCGTTTATGTATTCGCACTTTGATACCCCATATTCTTCTGGTCTCCATATACAATTTATTTTAATTTCCTCGTGTTATGTTTAAGTGTGTATTATGTACATATTATGTGCGACTTCTTTAATGTACCTCTGCAGTTGCAGCACAAAGCAGTGGCACGTTCGGAAATTAATCAATAGTTTCGGAATGCCTTATTGCTGTGTACATGTTAACAGTATGATAGAGCAAAATTATGGCCACGCCGTGGCTCAGTGGTTATACCGCTTGGCTCTCACCAAGGCGGCTCGGGTTCGATCCCAGGCGACCGCAAAGTGAGATTTGTGGTGGACAACACGGCGTTGGGGTGGGTTTTCTCCGGGACCCCCTGTTTCCCCCGCCATCTCATTCCACCGGTGCTCCATCTTAATCTCATGCATCATCAGTGTCACCGCCTGCGGTGCCGTATGTAGTAAAAGCGGGCGTTAAACACTACAGACACACACACACACACACACACACACACACACACACACACACACACACACACACACACAGGGCAAAATTATATCGTACTTCCCAAGATTGTATTTGACGATACTAATGATGGTGATGTGGAAATAGTAACCATAAAGGGGAAAAAAAAGGTTTCACAGTATCCGTGATGTAACACGCATTTACATAATAATTTCTAGTATCGCAAATCCTACATGTTAACGTTAATGTCATAGGTTCTGCTCCCATTAGTGCTGGACCCGTAGGACCTCCTTCGACCAGGGAGTTACCGAGCTGTCCCAAAAAAGGCGCCCGCCGCCTCCGTGGGGCTTTCCATAGGGCAAGACCTAGAGACTAACAAGCCCCACTATTTGGTCCTATGGACTCAAGACGGGATGGAAGAGGATACGCCACTTACGCGCGCCAACTCCAAAATGGGAAGGGTACCGATATGACCCCTGTGGGGCCGCCTGGTGATCTGGCACACCTTCTACTAGATATGCTGGTTAGTACGCGGGAATATTAACGGCTTCCCTCAACCCCGTCAGGAGACGTATGTATGATGCGTGCATATAATCCACTAGTGCAACCGTGTCCAACGAGGCGCTGCGAAATGTGATTTCCTGGCGCTCTTCTTGAGCAAATTTTTATTCTGAGAATTTCTAATTTAAATCATATTTCAGCACAAAATTACTTTCTTGCGACCATGAAACTTGCCTTTGTACACTCGAAAATGTACTCGTTACTTTCTCAACGAATAGTAGACCTGGATGCAGAGTCTCGTCAATCCTATCTGTTGGTAGCGATAGCGATAGGGCCGGTTTGTTTGTAGGTATAGCAACAGGAACGAAAGAATCAGGTTTTTATAAACCAAAATTCAGTATAACTTCAAAGATTATGAATGTAGTTTCAGTGTTGAGTCTGTGTTGGTTGGATTTTCTTAATATAATATGGCTAAGAGACAAAGAACTTACAGTTTTAATAGTGATTGGGAGGAGAGTATTGTTTTGTGGAATTCAGAGGAGAGACTGTGTGTTTATTATGTCACAGAAGTGTGTTTCTTCCCAAGAAAAATAATGTAGAACGTCATTTTTTGACAAATGACACAAAATTTAATAGTGAATTTCTGGTTAGTACTGAACTACGAAAAAACAAAATTAGGGACTTAAATGTAAATCAACATTACAGCAATGTGTATTTACAAAAAAACATTTCAGTGACGGAGAAATAAAGAAGCAATGGTCAGTGCTGTGGACTCTCTGTTCGATGGTCACAAGGATAAATCTGCAATTAAGTCTTCTATAAAAGTACTTCAATCGTCTCACCAAACTGTTACTAGACGTGTTGAACAGATGTATAAAAATTTAGCATCTCAGTTGTATCAGGACCTGCAATCATGTGAATATTTTTGCTTCAGTTTGATTAAAGCACTGATATTTCGGACACAGGACAGTTGTACTTATTTATTAAAATGGTCTTTCCTGACTTTACAGTTACAGAGGAATATGTTAAAGTGCTGCCACTTCATGATCGTTTTAGGGCAGAAGAAATATTTCATGCATTCCTGAAATTTGCGCAAAGTAGTAGTATTCCAATTTCTAAACTTGGTGCTATGACAACAGACTTCAATGACTGGAAAGAATAATGGGTTTCTTACTCTTTGTGTTAAAGATGATTCATTTCCAAAATTTCTTTCTTATTACTGTATTATCCACCAGAAAGCTTTATGCGCAAAGGTTTTGAAGTTCGACCATAGTATGAAAATTGTAACTCGTGTCATCAGGTCATCCTTTACACGTCAGAGATTGTTCATATATCTTTTGAGTATAACAGATTCTGAGCATGGTGTTGTAATTCTTCATGCAGACTTAAATTGGCTTAGTGGGGGTAAAATTTTGGAACGATTCTGCAGTCTTCTGGATGAAGTAAAAGATTTTCTGAAATCATCGCCCGAGCAATATTGTCCAGAACATGATGGGATACCATGGCCTATAGCTTTATGTTTGGTGGCAGATATCACCTCAAAATTAAATGAACAAAACCTCGAATAGTAAAGGAAAAATCGAAACTTTTCAGCCACGATCAGTACTGTAAATGCTTTTCGGAGGAAACTAAACTTTGGATTACACATTTAAAAAGAAATTCTCTATAACACTTTCCAACCTTGAAATCTGTTATGTAAACCGTAAATATCGGCAAATATGTGCAACATTTGTCCAGCATATGTCCAACATCTTAATTTTTTTTCTTGTAATTTACGTCCTCCAACGTTAAGTCATATCGGACGGTGTATGAAATGGGTGAAATGATGCTCAAATGAGTCCGGGATCCAGGGAGCGTAGAGTTACCCGACATTCATCTTTTAGGATAAGGGAAAACCCCGGAAAAATCCTTATCCAGGTAACTTATCCTAACCGGGACTTGAACTCGGGACCTCTTGAATGTGAGGCAGACACGCTACCACCTACGCTACCGAGGCTGGTTGAAATTTTAATCACAGAATTTAGTAACAGGTTTAGCCTGTTTATAGCACTTGACCCAGTGATTATATTTATCAATAAACCATTCGCTTCAATTGACGTCACTGAACTTAGACGTAGGATATATAAGATCTTTGGAAATTGTAATCGTGAAGAATTGGAAATGGAAGTTTTAAATCTTCAAGAAGATACGTATACCTTTGAAATCATGATTATCAAGTTCAAGAAATTTCTATACTCTGGTAGACAGGATAAATATCCCATCATTGGTAGTGCTGATTTAAAAAGCTTACTTTTTGGGCTCCACATTTCTTTGCGAGGTCACATTTTCGTCTATGAGCGTCTTCAAACATAAATACCGATCCAGTTTAACAAACTCACATCCAGATGACGCATTAAGAACAGCTTCTTCTAACTACACACCAGATTTTTCTGAGCTTACAGAGAACGTGCACTGCGAAACTACACATTAAGTTGAAAACCTAAGAAATTAAAAATTTAACTCTTTGAGACACTTTTACACCAATACGTGTTTGGAGTAGTAGTGGTGTGGTGGTGGTGGTGGTGGTGGTGGTGGCAGTGGCAGTAGTGGCGGCAGTAGTAGTAGTAGTAGTAGTAGTAGTATAGTAGTAGTAGTAATAGTAGTAATATAGTAGTAGTAGTATAGTAGTATAGTAGTAGTAGTAATAGTAGTAGTAGTAGTAGTAGTAGTAGTAGTAGTAGTAGTAGTAGTAGTAGTAGTAGTAGTAGTAGTAGTAGTAGTAGTAGTAGTAGTGAAAATAGTGGTTGCGATAGTAGTGGCACTTCCTCCTCACTATGTATGGGTAAAATTTGCTCGAGCACATGAGAAAGTTGGAAAACACTGCACTAGTGCATTTAAAATCCAAAGCAAGAAGCAAACAAAATTTGTACATATATATTTTAAACTTAGTGTGGAGCAATTTCAGTCACATTCGTTTTTGTTATCCGAATTATGAATAAAATTACTGCTAGTATATAATACATATACCTATATCCTGAATAGTCGATTACGTATACTATTTCTTGTATGTTTCGTGTATTTTCTTATATTAATTCACAATTTGTTTTATCCAAAATCTGATAAACACAATTTCGTGGTATAAGAACATTTTATTAATTACACTTTCTTTTACCCATCACTCACAAAATCAAGGTTATGGAGCATTTTCTTCCCTTTCTCGTAATGAACTTGAAGTTGACAACAGTTAACAGTAGAAGCGTTTAGAATCATAACTGTTTCTAATGCATTTGTTCCCGGAGGTCAAGAAGTGTTAAAGCCAGATTTAAGCCATGTTTAGCAACTATTCTCAATCGCTTTTAATACATCTGTGAAAGTAGAATGACGCTTGAGCAGCCATTAATATCAGCCATGAATTTCACTTCACCAAATAGCAGCCTATGATAATTCCGTTAAAGAATCCCTGTTTTTCTCTTTGTTCCCTTCCGTATGTTTACAATAAGATCGTTATAGTTTCAAACAGATTATAATATGAGAAGTAACATATAAAGTCCATGAAATCAGTAACTAGAGTTCAGATAGTGGTATTATTATTATTATTATTATTATTATTATTATTATTATTATTATTATTATTATTATTATTATTATTATTATTATTATTATTATTATTATTATTATTATTATTATTATTATTATTATTATTATTATTATTATTATTATTATTATTATTATTATTATTATTATTATTATTATTATTATTATTATTATTATTATTATTATTATTATTATTATTATTATTATTATTATTATTATTATTATTATTATTATTATTATTATTATTATTATTATTATTATTATTATTATTATTATTATTATTATTATTATTATTATTATTATTATTATTATTATTATTATTATTATTATTATTATTATTATTATTATTATTATTATTATTATTATTATTATTATTATTATTATTATTATTATTATTATTATTATTATTATTATTATTATTATTATTATTATTATTATTATTATTATTATTATTATTATTATTATTATTATTATTATTATTATTATTATTATTATTATTATTATTATTATTATTATTATTATTATTATTATTATTATTATTATTATTATTATTATTATTATTATTATTATTATTATTATTATTATTATTATTATTATTATTATTATTATTATTATTATTATTATTATTATTATTATTATTATTATTATTATTATTATTAGTATTAGTAGTAGTAGTAGTAGCAGCAGTAGTAGCAGTAGTAGTAGCAGTAGTAGTAGTAGTGGTAGTGGTAGTAGTAGTAGTAGTAGTAGTAGTAGTAGTAGTAGTAGTAGTAGTAGTAGCAGTAGTAGTATCTCTCCATTTTCCGGCCGCATGCTTCTTTGTATTTTCTCATTGTCCAACACCTCTTCTCCCATAGGATTAATATATCGTTTTGAGTTATCAGGTTCTGTGGATCCTTTATAAACCGTTGTTCACTTTTCTCTATATTAATATTTTATTATTTAATTTAGTGATGCAAAAGCCTAAGGATAATGTTTAAGAGATGATTTGAAGGGTACTATTCTCAAATTTTTCTATGCTCTTTGTTTAAACAATTCAGAACGTTTCAGTACGTATTCAGTTTAAGAATTCATTAAAATATTTAACTTCAATGCGCCACAGGTCCATTAAATTTCTTTTAAAACTCTTGCTGAGACGTTTACTTAGGTGTAATTCTCATTAAATGAACATTTTAAATATATCCCTAAGCTTCCCATTAAAAAAATTGTGCGTAGATATTAATTGTTGGAGAGCTTTCCTTCCTACAAGGGAGAATTTTCCTTCTTATACACAGATTATTCAAAATAAAGATAACTTCACATAAACGGGTAGTAAAGTGTCAGTTTCTACTGAGGGATTTTTTCTGGTGTTGCAACCTTGGAAGTACTGAACTTAATCGACTTCTCGTTTTTGAGTTATTCTGATCAGAGAGACCCAGAGAGACAAGATGGGCTCACACTCAGTCACTCACTCACTCACTCGCTCACTCACTCATTCACTCAGTCAGTCACTCACACACTGACTCAAACACACACACACACACACACACATATATATATATATATATATATATATATATATATATATATAAATTTTGACCTTTTTCTAAGAGTGCTTTTGGAGGGTTCGAGGGAACCCTTAATTTGTAGTCCCAGTGAAATCTCGACACGAAATTTCGAGTGGATGAAACAAATATTTCAATAAGTCTTAGTACAAAAAGTAAATATGAATTAAACTTACTTTCTCTTTATTACTTTTGAGCGTTCAGCTTGTGCACAATAAAAGGTATGTTTGTATTTCAAGGGTGGTATGAATTTATATAGTCAATTACTAAATGATATACATGTGTGCATAAAGATGCCGTGACTTGGGTAAAAGATAACTTTGGTTAACCGTGTTGTTAGTTATGATTGTCGTATATTACTCAAAGTGAGGGAGAAACTCCATGCGCTTGACCTCTCAGCGCTACAGAAGAACAAACCAAGAGAAGATTTAATCTGACCCGTAATCACAACAGCCAGTTCCTCTCCGCACCCTTCGCTAAAATAAAACCCTTGGACTCGAAATTAGGAGTGACAACCCCAATCCTCTTCTCACACAAATAGCCATCTCTTGTTTACTGAAGGAGGACGTGGAGAGGGGAAGGGGCGCGAGCGTTCTTCATCAGTCTCTCCGAGGTCGATCAAACAATCCCATACCGCATTTAATTCCACATACTAGGCACTGTGTTTACAGGGATAGCTGAAACAAACGAAGCTCGCGTGAAAAGTTCGCAACGCGCTTCTGAATAACCACAGCTGTTGTTGAAAACATGAAGCATGAAGCATCATTCGCAGAAGAGAAAACGGACTCTCTCCACTTCACTTTGAGGCTGTGGGCGTTCAATTTGCAATAGAAAGTTGAAGTTGGGACCTAATACAAGGGCTCGAATAGGGAGGAGCTTAGTGGTAACGTACAGTCATGCACAAAAGATATCTTACCAATTCTTTTACACGGCAAAAGCTTTTCCTTGGCTGTATCTTTTCTCAATTACTCAAAGTAAATTTCTGGAAATAAAAGTTATACAAAGTGAACAGACAGCACAGAAGTAAAATAAAGGTAGATCTCAAAGAAGTTCCCTCAAATCTTCGGCAAAGTACCACACATAGAGCAACGTGGCCACTTGTGCTTTGAACGTGACCACTGGGAGGTAAGGATGAGCAAGAGCAGTTTCGCAAGACCACGTCCTGAAGCGTGGATGGGGTCTCTAACTATTCCAGATTGAACGTAGCCAGCTTCGAACTTTCGGGGATCCCTTAAGGGTAGGCCTTTTCAATCAGCATCTGTAGGATAGATCCACGAGCATTCCCAGCTACGCCAGATGGAAACCACAAAGCACACCTCCTTCACAATACTTTAACATCGTCGTCTGGTTCTTTAACTCTGAAACAGATGATGACTAAGAGTGTGAGGGATGGAAACGTGATGGTGGAAGAGCGCCACTATAACATTTCGACCCGAGAAAACAAGGAAAAATTCATGGTAGACCGGGCACTCGAAAATTGCACTCAGGACCTCCCGAATGCACTCACAAGATGACGTGGAGTCACCTGGCCACCACAGAAGTAACGTACAGGTCTTCCAGGGACCATGAAATTTCCTGCAACAGGATATTGCTGTTTCTATTGTCTATAAGTTTGACATTCCTCATGTAAGGTTACGTAGAGCTTTTCTAAGAGGAGATTAAAACCGTATCCCGTAAATTTCAAGCCATTATTCATTATCTCAAAAACTATTTAAAATATCTGGTTGAAACTTTCACGGAATGGAAGTATTTTCTGCCCGCCTAAGGCTCATGTTCAAGAGGTCCCGATTTCTAATCTCGGTCAAAGTGAGTTACCAGGATAAGCTTTTTACAGAAGTTTTTCCTTTACCTGATAGGTGAACGTCAAGAGATGATAGTGTTTGACTTATATTAAAGAGAGCTCAGTTTTACAAAAGTTGAAAAGTCGATAATATCAGCAATTAAAAACGGCATCTTGGTCTCCTGAATATTGCATATCATCTGATACATTCTTCTCTCCAGAACCATTTCTAATTAACCGTTCCTTCTATTGTCTATCTTCACAAGTGGTTTCTTTGAAGTCCTGATCACTTTTAGCATATTTTTTTTTTCTGTGGAAGTCTTAGTTGCACATTTTGTTCACATATTTTATATGCTATATTCATCTTCTTATGGTCAGTTCAAATATTAGTCATTTTTCCTAATTTCATGATAACATGTAAATGTTACTTCTTAAGAGAGCGTTTCTCTCAACTCTTTCTTCAAGATAATAGAATAATCATTACCACGAACACTAGGAATGAGAAAAAATTTAAGCTCAAAATAAGTTAAACTTAGAAAACAATAAAGACAGATTTTTGCAACAAGATAATTGATTTCGAAATTAATACTACTTCATTTTGGAGATATTACGAGTTTACAGTGTCATATTTACATAAAAGTCATCATAGCTGCATTCCGGATAGTATTTTAAATAAGTGAAAGTGCTAACTATAATAGGTGGCAGAACATAATCTTAAATTAACCACCTATTTATATTTGCATAAGGGAGAAGAACTACCTTTTGCACGCAATCCGAATTCTATTTAACAAAACTGTTCTGCAAATTTAAGGCATGCTATTTTATAAAACGAGAGAAGAGGAGATCAATTATACTACTTCCTATCACCATGGATAAACATGTAAGGAAGTTACACATACGACGGGTTTACAAGGCTCTTGATATCTATGACAACTCCAAGAATAGCATCGTCAAAATTTCTGGTATTCCGTTAAGAAAACCACTGTCGATAACGTGAAGTATCCCTGATGATGGCCCTCAGCTACATTGGAAATACCCGAACAAGAGATGGATTTGTGAAAAGGCTGAAGAATGAGACAGATAAGAAACGGGGAGCCAGTTTTGGGTAGTGGAATGGACTGACTGTTGATTAAAATCTCAAGCAAAGGGCATCTTCCACCCCTCGATATCCAGAAGCTAACAGATACTTCCAACTATGTCCCTTCCCCAAGCTTCTTTCATTGTTGTGTCTAGGTGAAGTTACAATGGCACAATTTGACCTGCTACCAGTGTAATCAGCATCCTAAGGGAAGTCCTGCTTCCCTTCCAGAGCATCTTCATTCTCCCCTCTTTATTAACACAAAAGTCGAATCAATACTGCATATCATGTGTTATTGTTAACTCAGGATCACTACCAGATTACTTGCTCTGTGTTCGTATGTTAAGCAGTCACAGGTAGAGCATCTTCAGGTGCTTTCACCAGAATCTTAGAACTTCTTCCCGTTTTCGAAATTTGAAAGTTTGATAACTCATCTGGTTCCTTCAAATGCTGCTTTCATAAAAGCATTTTCTGAAAACACGAACTTTGTTTTACTTCGGGAACCATCACTATAAAGTGCAATGAAGAGCACAGAAAGTGACAATGCTTCTGGTTTCCTATAGTGTTTCTTTATTTATGAGTAAACTCCTTGTCGTATGTCGTAAAAGAATGCACACATCTTATTGGTTGGAATTCTGGTGACACACACACGCACGCACACACACGCCTTATCCTGTAAGCAGAGGTCAGGCCTAGGTGAGCGGCGAAAAGGGAGGAGGCAGAAATCTTTCTCTTGAGTGACTGAAACACATGCCTTTTAACGACTTTCCCTGCAACAGCTGGGTGAGTTCTTCTCTGTTACCTTGACATCAAAGTCTGTCACGCACTCAAACATTAACGTACTAACGTGGGTTTGTTTCAAGCTCAGGAATGAAGTTAAAGGGGGATCTATGGCAAACGTGAAGTGCAACTAGTACTAGAAGCATTTAAGGGAAAGGCGCTGTCGTGACAGAGCCGGTTTAACATTTCCTAGCCAACATAAATCCGGAGCATTATACCAACGTGATTCCATGTACTCGACTGTACAAACACATTGTGTGTATGACCATTAAGTAGAATAGTCTACCTGGGCAGAGTTAGGTTTGTAAAATAAGTATTAATCAAAGGGTGCACATATTTCCTCGTAGACTTGTAATGAAGGAGTTTCTCTCAATATTTTTAAATATGTTAGTAGGAGGGTATGACTTCTTCGCATTTACATTTTAGGCCTTTGAAATCGCTACTACTATAACATGCAAAATATCATAAATACCGCACCGATGTGTAACTCAATTATTCGATTTTGGAACTTGTAAAAGTACATAAATAAATATCATGTATTTATCCCTCAAAAGTTTACACCATGAGCAAAAATATTAAGGCGACGCTTTTCGTTTTCTCTCTCTCCCCCCCCCCCCCCTCTCTCTCTTACCTAATTTGTACCCCTTTTGTGAAACCTCCCATTTTATAAGACCTAATTGGTATAAACAGTGATTCAATGGCCCATAAAGACTCCAACAAGAGGACCTTTTATATCAAATCTATAGTAAGTTTTGCAGCACATTGCGTTTTCCCTCCTTTGGTCTAGATAATCCTCCTTGATATGATGATTTACCATATGTCCCTTATAAAATAACTGTTATAAAAGGAGCTTTATAAAAATTGTCAAATCCATGCTTTCCTATCTCTATTGGAGTTACTGGCATAAACAAAATTAGCTTACTGCGGCCTCAGGATATTAATAATTTGTGAACACGTTTAAGGATAATGCAATTGCAACAACAACAAAAAATAAAAAAATAATCCCTGACGCGACAGCCCTAAGAGAACCAACGCCTACCAACCCAACTGCCGGCCTCACGTCCACTTACGCACGGCAGAGGTGGGCGATAATCCAACCAATACGGGGAGGAGATGTGGTCAGCATCTCGGCATCCCCCAGCCGGAATGTTGGTTTTCGTGACCAGAGCCGCTTACCCAGCGTAAGCTCCTAACTTTCCTCATGATGCTGAGTGGCACCGGTCCTACACCCGGGACTCAAAATCCGTACCCCACTGTTCGGATCGAACCCGGGCCACGTTCCACGGCCAGAGACCACAGTATGCTGCCTTAGCCCGCTGCGCCACGGCCCAGGACTAATGCAATTGAATTTTGCATTTTATTCATAAAATGGACCCAATGAACATCATTCGATGATCCATAAATCCACTCAATGTGTGAATATGTTTTTCAAATTACTATGATTTGATACGAGTGTTTTAGTTTATAACTTCGCGTTAATTAAAACGTTCAAGTGAGACATTAAAATAGCAAAATTTAAATGAGACAACAAACTAACATTTTATGCATACTCTATAACATATTTTTAAGTTACGTCACATGAAGACTAACCTGACAACGATTTCTCAGCTGATAATTAGATATTTGAACAAGAGGGAAAGATTATTGAAAAGTACGAGATTTTATGCAAGTCTGCAAACCTATCAAGGTGAAATTTAAATTTCGTTTGTCGAAATGTCACATATCGTAGCCTACAGTCTTCCTGACTCTAAAATAATACAGCAGAACGCTTTTACGGTCCATATTTTAACGAGGGACGAAAGATAATTTACAAATATTCTTGCATGAGTTAAATTTTATACTTCATATGAATTTAGAACGTCAGTAAGACAACAAATATTATAGAAAACAAAATTCCAATGCGATATAAAATTATTTTAGACCGTCAATTCTGGAAAAACTGTCTGACTTCGAAAATTAAGGATGTGATCATTTTAATGTAAAAAGAGATTAAATCTAAAATTATATATAGCATGTAGAACTATACCGAGAACGTTTAAAACAAAGTAAGCAAATAAACAAACAAAACTAAAACTCTAAACAATATGGCAATCCTCAGAATACTGTAGGACTGTGCAATTAAGTTCCAATGGCAAGAAAAAAGAACAGAAAAATAGAATTCAGGATGGCGTAAACAATGTTTCTTAATTAAGTAAACGATTTTACCAAACTCGATAGAATTAAATATTAATAAATATGTAATGAAATAAAAATATAACTACAGTATATGATAAAGTTACGAACTATAGGCAAAAACAATGGAGCACATGAGCGGATTCAATGAATGGAGTAACCACTACTAACGTGGAAGTAGCAAGGAAGAAGGCCGTCCTGGAAGGCGTTGGTTTAATAGTTTGTGAAACCCTAATGGACAGTGGTGTAATTCTTGCAGAGAGGATGAACATAATCTTTTCCTGCAGCAAATTCCTAGTCTCTGTTTTTAGAGAATTGCAGGTGTACACTTTTAAGTTTAGGGGCATGGTGAAAATCGGTTTGATGTGAATCGTACAAGCTTAGTAGCTGTTCCGTAATATAATGGTCTGACTAATAATCTAGAAGTGCATAATAAAAAAATTACCACCTTTTATAGGGTTTTCAGAATTTAAGTTAATTGCATTTTAGGCGACATATTTAAATCAGCTGTTCCTTTTTCCTGAGGCCGCCCCTAAAGATAGGAGTCATTAACACAAACATTAGTGCGTAGCAATGCAAGGAAGGGAAAGGAAAGCCTGGCTTGGTTTCAAAGATATAAGATAAACGAGAACAGGCTACCTCAGTTCAAAGTAAATCGTTTAACTTACTTTAGCGTTTAAAACTTAAAATTAGTTTTCTCACAAATTCATATTTGTGAATCATGCTCCTTTTTTATTACTAAAGGTCATTGTAATATAAACTGTTGACAGTGTTTAAAGTTAATGTGGTGAAGCTTTCGATTTAATTTACAAAAATTATCACGGTAAGATCTAAAATTATTTTAGATGATAAACTTTTAGAACAGGTCTCAGGTTTCAGATACCTTGGATGTGAAATAGGGTCCGAGAAAGAAAGGGACTGACCTGAAAGTGTCAAGACACAAAGCTTTAAGAAATAAAACAAGAAAGATTACAAGAATTAAATTCTATAAAAAATGCCAAAGCCTTCTTATATGGAAGTGAAGCCTGTGTTATAACAAAGAAAATGGAGAGATAAAGGATCTGAAATGAAATTCTTGAGAAGAACTAAAATATGTACAAAATTAGACCACGTAAATAATGATGTAAAAAGAACAGAGCTGAAAGTGAAATCTATAAACGAAGAAATAAAACATTACAGAAATAAATGGCTGTTACATGTGGAAAAGGATGGACTTTGATATACTTCCGAAAATAGTACCTACTAAATCATAAACCATCATAGAGAACAGGTGTGCGCAGACAGCGGAAGAGATGGGAAGACTTACTGTGAAAAACGGAACAATGTGTAGTGAAGGAGACAATAGAGCATCGGGCTTCCAGTGAAAAGTGGGATTTCTGATTTCCTGAATTTATGGATATTGTTACCAGAAGTCTGCATCGTATCTTGTTTAACGTTGTTTACTATTTATTTTTAGTGCTTTGTTTTATGTTTGTTGTAATTGTTTTCGTATTGTTTCAATATTTGATTGATACGCTCCCGAGTCACCTAACCTCACCAACATGAATTCCACCACCCAACGAGCTCAGCCAGCTACCAATATGTCTAACAGTAAGTCAACGATTATTCGCATGCACCTCAGAGTACGTTATTCCTCAAAAAGAAAAACGCTGTTATCATTGACTCAGTTGATAATGCTCCCATCACTGAGTTTGTGCAACAGTTATCAACTAAAGTTAGTCCTTTTCATATTAGACTTGCATCTAAAGTATCAAACAAAGGAACCCGTGTTTATCATAGTAATAAGGAAATTGCAGATGAGCTCATAAAAAACACGAAATAATTAGAGTAGCAGGAGAGAATTTTCCAATTAGGCCATTAATATCCCGCAAGAAGAGGATAATGTGTGTCCATTCCACATTATGTACTAGAGAAAGAACTTCTAGCATTTAGAACAGAAACTGTTGTACCAATGTCATTTCTACGAGCAGACTTTTCTGACCCCAGACTGTCTCATATCTTCAGTTTTAGTCGGCAAACTGTCATTGCACCTGAAGATGAAGATAAACTTCCCGATTCTTTCCAAGTGATAGTAGATAACCTACCACACTGGATATATGTATCCTCAGACGTTCCCATCTGCTTCCATTGCAAAAATCTAGGGCATATTGCAAAAAACTCCCCCTCTGTGGATAATTAGGATTTGTACCCATGTAATGAAAACATAGAACATGCTGCTAATAATGCACCAATGCAAAATGGTTCCCTTTAGTCATCCAAATCTGACCCAGCTGGCAGTCATCCACATGTAATTCTGTTGGTACTAGTGATAGTGCAACAATACAAAATAAAGTTCCCCTTCTGATGCTCACTGCTAATATAGAGATTACTAGCAGTGCTACATCAATGAAAAACAAAGTCATGCTACAATCAAATAAGTCTAATACAGAAGGCAACGTTTCCAAACTGGTTTCATCTCCTTGTTCACTTAACCCTACAAACTTACTAGTTCTCCAGCCCCTGGCTTGCACATCGCTAGTTATCAGAGGTGATTTTAAAATGGAGTCTGATTTTTATTACAGCCTCACTACAAAATTGAAGTGATCATTATATTCCACTAACTCATATATGACCTGTTCTATTTCCTTATCTGAAAGTGAGAAAGTAAAAGCGTTACAGATTACTCTGATTCTGAAAATGTCACTGATGAGTTGGGAAAATTAAAGGAAACATCCACAAGAACTAGGAGTATCACAAATTTTGTTGATGTGGCTAAGGAATTTTCACATAATTTGCCAACCTTAGCTAAGATGTTAAGACATGTTCAACCAACTCCACCTAGCAAGTGTTTTAGAAACCGGTGTTCTCGACTAATTAAAAAGTTAGAAACTTCAAATTTATAATAATTACGGATCTAATTCAATGGAATTGGAAGGGTTTCTATGCAAGAAGACCTCACACTAAATTACTTATCAATGAGTACAGAACAAAGGTTCTATGTCTCCAAGAAACCAACTTTAAAAAAAATTATTGCGCATAACTCCGTGGTTACACATCTTGTTTTAGGAAAAATTCCACTATTGCTGGTGGCGGTGTGGCAATTTTTGTTCATTCGAAACTTTTTCTGTATAACATCCCTATTCAAACTACAATTTAATTAATTGCATCCGGAGTCAAATTATATATAGATGTGACAATATGCTCTATTTACCTGCCTAATAGTCAATACTTAAATATCAATGTAAATAGTCTTCTTGCCCAACTTACCAAGCCATTCTTAATCTTGGGTGACTTTAACAGCCATAACCTTTCAAGGGGATGCTCTAAGTCAGACAGAAGTGATCAAATTATTGAACAATAGCTACATAAACACGATAACCTAATTCTATGAATTACTGGTTTAACTACGCATTTTAATGTGGGCAACGCTTCGGAAAGTGCAAATGACCTGAGTTTTGCATCCAGTGACATTGCAGGAAAAGTATCCTGGTCTCGAAATCAGCGTCTATATGACAGTGATCATTACCCTTTAAACTTACGACTCTTGGATTTTCAATCATTTAAGGAACTTAAGACTCATCAGAATTGGCTCATTGATATACCAAATGGCCGTTGTTTCAACATTGTATAAATGACTCCTAGACACCTTGCAAACTCAAAATGCTACTGACATTGTCCAAAAGTTCACAAACACCTAATTATTTCTGCAGATGGGTTTGCTATTCCTAAAACTTAAGGAATATTGCACAAACACCCAGCTCAATGGGTTAGAGCGACTGGATGGAAACCAGGAGATCCATGGTTCAAATCCCGGCCATGGCACTGAATTTTTCATGTTGGAACGACGAGTGCACATTAGTCATTAAATCTAAGAAGAAAGCGTTTAGAAAATATAAGAAAAATAAGTCTATCGAACTTGGCATTGCATACAAAAAGGCTAGGGCAAAAGTATGTTATGTCCTCTAGTCTACAATGGCCAAATATTTTAATGATTTTACTTCTTCTATCACCAGTGAAACTCCAACTTAAGTTCTTTGGTCAAAAATAAAATCAATTAGTGGAAGTAAAGCAGCTTCCTTCCCCAATAGTCTGGAGGATGAAAATGGTACCAAACATAATGATTCTTTGACTGTTAGTACGTTATTTGCTAATGCGTTTGCCAGTAATTCAAGTATCAGAAACTGTACCCCGGAGCTTTCTAAAATGAACCCAAATAAAGGACTCTCCAATGTGTATATTAAGTCTCTAGTTGAGTGCAATGAAGATCAGTTTAACCAGCCATTTACTATGGAAGAATTGCTTCAGTGGTTGAACAAAAGTAAAAAATCTGCTCCAGGATCAGATGACCTACACAACATATTTCTTAAAAATCTTCCAAAAAGAGCTATTGATTATCTCCTCCAGTTGTTGAATTTTATATAGGAAACTCAAACATTTCCTGAGCAATGAAGGGAAGCTATAATTGATTCCATTCCCAAACCTAACAAACATCAGTCTTAAGCTGTCAATTATCGTCCAATTTCTTTAACCTGTACTATGTGCAAACTCTCAGAAAAAATGGTCTGCAGTCGCCTTAGTTGGATTTAGGAAAACAAATAAGTTAATATCGCCTTATCAAAGTGGGTTGTGGGCATTTCGTTCCTCAAGTGACCACCTAGTCAGCATAGACATTGAAATTTGTGATGCTCTGGCAATGAAACATCACACAGTTGCAGTTTCCTTGGATATCGAAAAGGCTTATGAAATGGTCTTCAGACCAAGGATCATAAACATTCTTTTGAATATGAATCTTAAAGGAAATATCTTAGCATTCATCATCAATTTCTTAAGTCATATATATCTTAAATTTTGCATTCAAGATAAAGTATCCTCGTCGGTAGAAATGGTAAATGGTCTGTCTCAAGGTTCCATAATGAGCGTACTTTTATTTCTTATTTCTGTATACGATATAAGCAACCTGATTAAACATCCAGTAAAAGTATTCCTCTATGCCGATGATATTACACTTCTGTGTAGAGTAAAAATTATATACAGCTGACTACACCTATAATTCAAGAGTCCTTTAATGGTATACATACCTGGTCAATCAATTCAGGCTTCATTATATCCAAGAAAAAACCTGAATTCATTGTCTTCTATAGGATAAAAAGGACTTAAGTGCTGACGTCAGTCTCAATATATGTGGTCATAGTTTACGAAGAACAAATAATTGTAAAATCCTTTGTATCACATTTAACCACAATCATACATGGAAAAGCCACATGACACCTCTCAAAGTTGAATGTGCATCTCGACTAAACATTATCAAGATGCTATAATCCCGTAAGTAGGAAGCTGACTCAAAGTGCTTAATCAACGTCTGTAGATCTCTAATTCAATCCAAACTTCACCATGGGGCTGTAATATATAGCTGAGCTAGCAAACGACTCCTGCAATTAGTCGACCCTATCATCAACTCTGGAAGTCGTTTAAGTTTGGGAGCCTTTAGATCCAGTCCAAGAAACAGTTTACTTGCAGAATCTGGTCCTCTTCCCTTAGAGTTGAGACATAGGTATTACTGTGTGTAAATTTCTCGTATTCAACTTTCTGTTCACCAAGTAATCCAACAAACAAATACATATTTAATACTCCAAAACCAGAACTCTATGACTCTCATCCTTGCTATCCAAAACGTGAAAGAATATTGGAATACTGTTCTGAATTTTGTATTGAAAAACCATATATTCTTTTGAGAAAACTGAGCCCCATTCCTACATGGCAGTCGTTTACCCCTTTCATTAATTTGGAAGAGTCACGTATACCAAACTATGTAAACATGCCCAAACCAGTTTATCATTCCTATGATTTCATCACTTCATCAGAATTTTAACACTCACCTCAAAGTACATATATACTGATGGATCAAATGTTCCGGATGTGCCATAGTTACCATTTCACCTTTAGCAACTAACTCTTATCGACTACCAGATTACTTCTCTATTTTTTCATGTGAAGCCTGTGCTGTGCTCAAAGCAATTGAAATTAGCACCCAAAGTCACAAAAATCTACTAATTGTGATCTTCTCAGACTCCATGTCAACAATTTCTGCCGTTGAGAAACAAGTTTAATAATAATAAACTCATTCTAAATATTCAAGAACGTTTATTTTACTACTATAATAAAGATATCCACATCTAAGTGGCATGGCTATCTTCACATAAAGGATTTGTGGGAAATAAAATGGCCGATGTGGTAGCAAAGTCTGCTTCAAGATTACAACAAATCGCAGCTGGAGTATCCGGTACACTACAAGATATCAAAAATATGTTTAAAACCCATATTGTGTAGTATTGGGACAAACAATGGCAATCCACTCCCTCAAAGCTGTAACTTGTTAGAAAGTCTGTCTCAGAACCAGGTATGTCGAACAGTCCCTTCCGGAGAAGAACAAATTCTACTCAACAGATTACGTAATGGTCACTTCATCCTAAGTCATAGTTCTTTAATGAAGAATTCAGCTAACGATCCATGCCTGAAGTGTGAAACTCAAGAGATATCACTATCCCACCTCATCCTTGAATGTCCATCCTTACTGAAAGCCAGAAGTGACTTGAATCTCAATAGTAATTTATATGTAATTTTAATTCAGTTGAAGAATGTAGAAAAGTTATAAAATTAATGGATTTATCACAACTGTCATCTATTATATAAAGTGTATTCAACTGTATCTTGTGTTAGTCAGATATTATTACAGTTTCCTTTTAATACACACTTTTTGTATTTAACTATTATTAACTTCACTCCTGTTTATTGTTATAATATATCTGTATTTCTACTTATATCACTATTGTTCACTTAATTTGCGAACTTATTTGTTTTGTTTATTGCTGTAACCGGTTTGTACTGTTTGTTTTATATTTCATTGTTGTCTCAATAGTGTGTTAAATCTACTGTGCTCGCTGATAACCTTAGTTGTTGTAAAGCTAGCTTAAATAAACAGAAAAAATGTATAGTGAGGAAAATTATGATTATGAATTATTTCGGTATGCGGTATGTAATAACTGCGATCTAAAATCCAAGAGAAAGAATATGTTAGGTAAGCACTCAACTATCACTATCATTGCTAACTAAATATGAATTCCCTAATACTGTGCTATTGTTTTCATGTTGGTCTTAGCAATGTTACTCTACACCAGGTCCAAAGTTATTCTAGGGCACATTCATAATGCGAAAACCAAGTACAAGTTCCATAGTGTAACATGTAAAGCATGGAGAAACAAATACAGCAAAAGCTGAAAATGTTATTTATAGATGTAAAGTCTTTGACTAAATCCTTAAAAAGTATCCTCAACTTCGTAGCCATTAACTCTTCCATTTTTATTTAATTCTGTTCCAATATCAAATATCACATAGTTGCCTTTATAAAAGTGCTACTTCAGATGGTGTATATACGTCAAAGGTAAATTTACGTTGAAATCGCTATATAAAATTTAAATAAAATACAGTACTTCTATCCAAGCCAGGTGAGCGATGATGTAATTAAACATGTTTTCCAGGAAGAGAATAGATAGTTATTCGTTTATACTGCCAATTTTAAATTCAACCAATTCATAACCCTTTATGGAAAAAAATATTCAAATAAACAGCAACACTCTTAACGTTAGGTAAGTGCTACAAATGTTAACTTCCGTTGCCTAGAAGAGAAGCTCTGAGATTTTAAACATAATTCCTAAAATTATTGAAGTAATGCTTATTTAGTTATATATGTAACAGTAGTTTCCATTTATATTTAGAAAGGGTTTGAAAAATTTATAAATTCATATATAATTTTTTTTTGTAAAAATACATGTAATTTTGTGATTGGCCGTAGTAATAATTGTATTACGTAATGTGGTGACATCGTAGTAAACCGGCCAATCGTAAAAGTATTATATGGGTAGCGATAGTAATAAAAAATCAATAATCTTCAAAAACAAAAGATAAATGTTCTGTAATCTTGATGGCGGAAAGACGATGCGGGGAAGACAAAAAGTTGAGTGGACGTGCAGGAGTGGGCAATTTTATGTAATTAACGAAAACTATTTATTAATGAAGTAAGGATTTATCGATATGCTGGAGGTAAACTGCAATGATTGACTAGGAAAGAAATTTCGAGTGAAATTCAATCCAGAGGTTAAATTGGTGACCTGAAGAAACTGATAGCCGCAAAAACTCACACGAGAACGGTGGTACACAGTATTCAATCTACAATAAATAGAAATTTGTTACATATGGCGCCCGCCGCGGAGACCGAATAAAAAGTGTAGCTGGATAGAGATCTAGTTACATATGGTGCCTGTCGCGGAATAAAGAGAGAAAACAGAATAACATTCCGTTACATATGCTTTGAAGACATCATCTCTACCTCCAAACATATTAAGCTACCGCTACATATGGCGCGACAACTGTGGGCTTGAATCGGAGCGAGAATAGAAGATTACATCGCTGGAGAATTAATCGTGTGTGGAGGACTGGTAATAGTTAACAAAAAAGAAGAAAAAGAGAGAAGAAAATGGTTTCAAGTAGGAATATTTAAATGACTATAATAACAAAAAAGTAGATATTTGCTGTGTAGAAGTAGTTATATAACTTATGTTGTTGAGGAGTAGAAAAATACTTAGCACGATGGAAATTAGTAAAGAAGCAGCTGACAAGAGTAAAGATGAGAGAGCAGAAGTAAGAGAACTTAGGAAGGAAATGGGAAAAGATAATGAAAATGAGTCAGTGATCGAAATATTGAAGCAGTTAGCAAAATATATGGGTGATCTAAAACAGAAAATGGACAGTGTTAAGGGTAATTTAAGACAGGATATGGGTAATTTAAGACAGGATATAGGCGATTTAAAGCAGAGAGGTGATAAAAATTCAAATGATTTCAGACATGGTATGCGAAACGGGGAGTCTAAAATGGAGAATTTTGAGGTTAGTTTAAGGCAGGAGATGAATCAAGATTTAAGTAATTTTGAAGGGAGAATAACTTTAAGTAATTTTGAAGGGAGAATAACACAGAGTTTAAGTGATTTTAAGGTAGAGTTGAAACAGGAATTGAAAGGTGAAATGACACAGGAAATTGAGAAAAGGAGAGAAGAATGTAGGGAAGGTATGAAATCATTACAAGAGAAAACAGAATCAAATGAAAGTGAAGTTGTTAGTTTAAGGTTAAGAGAGATGTTTCAGGAAATTAAGATAGTACAAGAAAATGTAGTGAAAGATATAAAATGTGAAAGAGCTAAGGAAGTAGATGTCCTTAAACAACAGAATGAGTTAGTAGAAACACAGAGAATAGAAATGGGGGAATTAGAAAATAGGATGAAGCAAGAGATAAGTGAGGTATTGTCAGAGAGTTCTATGAAAAACCATGAGAAAACAGTACATATAGCAGATTAATATTACCAAGGAAGTGAATAGTATTAAAAATGATGTATAAGTAATTGGTACTGAGACGCAATCACAATGTGATGAATTAAAGTTAAAGTATGATGAAGTTAACAAATTAAATTAAGGAGCAGTTTCAAAAATAAAACTTGTGCAAGAGAATTTTGAAAAATATAAAGAAAATATTGGGAAGCTAACTCAAATTGTGGTTGCATTATAGGCAAATAAGATTAGTGAAAACCAAAGTGCAATCAAATCTAAAAATGAAACATATTTTCGCGGCGCTGGGCATAAACGTTTCGGCACAAATAGATAATAGACGGCGGATAATGTTTCACGAGCTGCATGAGCAGTTAACGATAACGCGGCGAGTGATCACAAAGGCGACAAACAA
Source organism: Mantis religiosa (assembly GCA_030765055.1). Taxonomy (NCBI): domain Eukaryota; kingdom Metazoa; phylum Arthropoda; class Insecta; order Mantodea; family Mantidae; genus Mantis; species Mantis religiosa. Next base: position 193,328,568 of record CM060948.1, on the reverse strand, counting down.
TGTTATCTCAAATAAAAGACTCGCCGCCACAGGTAGGGTTTCATATCTGGAAATCTCTAGAGTTATCTTGATTGACGGAGAATGGTTATTTTTCTTGTTTGCTCGAGAATATTCTCGAGTTATGAATGGACACGCCAGCAGGACAGTTGTGAAAGAGTTGTTGTGTAACAAGAGTGTTGTTGTTATGAAAGCTAATGTAATCAGTTGTCACTGTTTGTTATTGTGATCGACCTTGGTAGACTGATGGTGTATGTAACGTAATGCTGCTGTAATCTATAAGAGTATTTCTACGAAAATAAAGGAGATTTTTAATTTCTGCAACTCGGCCTTTTAATTATACGAACCCATAAAGTCACAATATGTTGACTTACCATGTATTTCAGGTAATATTCCACATAATGTTGAGAGTTATTTGGAGAGTGATGACACTGAATCATTGATTCCAGATTCTGATGTAAATAGTAACAAACACACACACAATATGCCCACACACATACACACAAATGTGCACAGTCAAGGTCACACAAATTGTACAAATTACTTGATGATGATTGATGATGATGGTGATGGTGATGATGATGATGCTGATGGTGATGATGATGATGATGATGGTGGTGGTGGTGGTGGTGGTGGTGGTGGTGGTGGTGGTGGTGGTGGTGGTGGTGGTGGTGGTGGTGGTGGTGGTGGTGGTGGTGGTGGTGGTGGTGGTGGTGGTGGTGGTGGTGGTGGTGGTGGTGGTGGTGGTGGTGGTGGTGGTGGTGGTGGTGGTGGTGGTGGTGGTGGTGGTGGTGGTGGTGGTGGTGGTGGTGGTGGTGGTGGTGGTGGTGGTGGTGGTGGTGGTGGTGGTGGTGGTGGTGTTTAATGGCGCTCAACTTCGTGTTCATCAGCGCCCTTACAAAAACTAAGCATGCTAAAACCTAGATAAAACAGTTGTCAGTCATTTTAAATAAAATCAGGATAAAAGAAACCAACCACAGTAGCTACCGTAAAATCTAAAATTTAAGGTGAGACTTACAATCACATATTTTAAAATGCCTAAACTAAAACACACTGAATTCTAAAATTGACAGTTAAAAACAGCTTTAAAACCTTGGCCCCTGCTCTCTCGTCGTCCCCCAGTATCTCTGCAAGGCTGGCCGGCAGTTGCAGAGACCTGCGAAGACGTGCGAGGCGAAAACACACTACAACAACATGACGAACCGAGAGACCTGCACCAAAAAAGAGGGCAAATTGGGGCAGGTTCTTGGATCAATAAAAATCTGTGTTAAAAAAGGAGTGGCCAATGCGCAACCGAGCCCATGTCAGAAATTTACCCAAGGAATCGGAAGTTCTTTCAGGGAGCGGAGCTTATTTTTGCGCACAGCGGACCACTTCTTGTGCTAGGACGACAGCACAGCTCTCCACAATTCCAGTCTGAAATCTTCCGGTGTGACAGTTGTTATGGTAACCTTGGGTGTGTGGCCACCATCTTCCTGCCGAATCCGCCAGCTTATTCCCTGGCAGGCCTACGTGACCAGGAACCCAACCGCAAACCACGCTAACGCCTGAGGCGTGTAAAACGTGGAGGGTATCCTGGATTCGCTGCACAATAGGATGGTAGTTGTACAGCTGCCGTAGGTTCATAAGAGCACTAAGGGAATTAGTTAAAATGAGGGTGTCGCCTAGGTTTCGTCGATGTACATATAAAATGGCTCGGTAAATCGCATACAGTTCGGCGCTAAAAATGGAGGTGTTACTATGGAACCCGAATGTATAGGGTTCGGTTCCATAAATAAAAGCACAGCCAAACCTATCCGAACGCTTTGAGCAATCGGTATAGATTAAAAATCTATTACCAAAACCGGATAAAAACTCTAAAAGACTAGTACGGATGTTACTGGGAGGCAGTTTTGAGGTCCTGTAGCGCGTCATGCCCAGATCCACATGGGACGTTCCCATCAGCCAATACAAATTACTTGTTACGTGACATAAGTTACTTTCGATGAAGAATCAGGATAATCCTAAATTATTCCCTAGGGAATTGGAGGAATATTTTAAAATCAAAAGGATTCCAAATAACTTTAGAATTATGATAGTTAAGCAGTTCTTAAAGAAAACTGCACTTGAACGGCTGAGATTAACATTAACTTCACATGAAACTTACAGTATGCTCAGAAATTTGTTTATAAATATATTTTAGGGACCAGAGAGACAAAGAAGAATAAAAGTCGAGTTGGAAACTGGTAGGTTTGAATTCAGAAAAGGGATTTCTATGACAGAATATTTCTTGAATCTTGCAAACAAAAGTAAACTTGTCAACCCTGAAATCTGAGAAACAGAAATTGTTAATATGTTAATACGTCACTACGCACCACACCTCAGGATTTACTTAATTGTGGCTAAGCCTATTGATTTTTCGGACATGATAGAGTTGTTGTCTGAATTCGAGTCCCATAACCTCAACACCGATGTAAATCCAAGTCAACATAACCACAATGACACACGTGCTGAACGAGGACTGGCAAATAAGCAAGAATCACAACCTACACATGGTATTAATAATAACAACTCCAGTCAAAATTGGGGCGAGGCCCCCCCTTATGAAATACCAGTTGTGAAAGAAGGAGTTACAATCCAAGAATAATGTATGAATGTGTGGTTCCAGGTACTGAAAGGAGAACACAGAATTATACTCAAAGAAATTTTAACAACAATCAATCGCTAGGAAATGGAAGAAATAATCAGGATAGTCAGTTAAGGTTTTACTAGGGGAACAGTCAGAGAACAAGTTATCCTATTAGGGGATGAGGAACCAGAATATTTAACACATCTTTAAGGGATTTTAGGTGTCCAAGATTTGAGAGAATTTGTCATAATAATGAAATAGAAGGCGCACAAAACACGGAACGTGAGACGAATGCGAGCAGTGGTACCAACCCAACAAATAGAGAGAACACAGACCACACTCAGATGGAAAACTAAATACCAAACCATTTTGCGCTCTGGAAAGTGGTTCGGTGAAAATGACACAGGGAAAAGTTAAAATTCAACCCCAAATAAAAAGTAAGCCCGCTCTCTCGCAGAAGAAAGATAAAGAAGTAGTAAATCCACCTCAGATGAACATGCATATATGGGATGGTGAACATAAGGCTTTATTTGATACATGAGTTAGTTCTTCCGTAATAAGTGAAGAATTATTTAAAGATTTATTATCTAAATACAAACTTAAATATTTTAATATGTGTAATGTTTACTGTACCACAGCAATCGGAAAAAGAAAGACAGGGTGAAGTTTCAAGCATTAATTCAGGCGCACGTAGGTGAATGGAATTTCAATTTCATTGTGTTGGTAATACCACATTTGGCTCAAGATATCATTATTGGTAATAATATTTTGTATAGTTGGCAAAGTGTCATAGATTTTGACAAAACATGAGATAAAGTTCAAGGGAGAAAATGAGTTCTTAATAATGGTTATTAGAAGAAACCGTAGTAAAAGAAGAAGAGGAAGGTAGTATAAATAATGACAGATTCTTCGTGGAAAACATAATTATATGAAGAGGACATTATGAAACACGACGAAAATGATAGTAGGCAAGAGAGTTTAATTGTTGATAAAGAAAATAATGATGTAGGTGACCTTGAGAATCACTGTTGCCAATTATATGCCTTAAATATTAACAATGACCTCAAACGAGAGGAAGAAAAAATTGAATTCCAAATAACATTACAGGAAAAGTTAGAATACAACTATAATATAAACCAAGCGCAGAAAGAACAATTAAAATAATGTATATTAAAGAATAGGAATGTTTTCAGTACTAAACCAGGGTTATGTAATAAATACACCCACACATTTAAAGTAAATGATACTGCTCCTTGCACTCATAAAAGTCGACCGGTGCCCATTGCAATAAGACAACAAGCATCGGAGGTGATAAATAAAATGTTAGAGAATGGGATTATCGATATTTCAGAGTTCTGTGTCATTGAAACCACCGCGGCTGGTACAAATACTGCAGTATTATAGAAAGGATAATCAATCATACCCAAAATACGACCACAAGATTTAACCCTACAGAATTGATGACTGGACAACCTCCTGAACCTTTGGTTATAAGAGTGCCTACAACTCTAGAAACAGGAGTATCTTCTATAAATAATGAGGAAAAATGTGCAGAGGCATATAAGAGAATAAAAGAAAAAGCAGAGAAAAGATTAAGAAGGTTCAAAGAAGGTCAGCAAAACGGGATCCTAAAATAGGTGATCAAGTTTTTGTTAAGACGTTTAACATTTCCAATGCTAAACGAAAAGTGTATTGGCGAATGAACCTTATTTATAAAGGTCCATATTTTATAAGGAATAAATTTGGAGACCATACACAAGAAGTGAGTGATAGGAATGACAGAATAATAGGAAGATTTCATAAAACCCTATTAAAACCCTTTAAAAAACCTTGATATGGTTAATTATATGTTTTAAAAAAATATAATTTAATTAATCAAATATTTCGTTCATTGCCATATGTATTTAAGAATTGATAAATATTTTGTTCATTACTGTACTATGTTCATATGTTCATTTTGTTGTTCATTGTTGGAATATATTATTGTAGGCGCATTCTTCAGAATATATGGAAACACGTTGGATATATTTAAAGTTAGTTTATTTTCCATATATTCCGAAGAGGGGCATTTGTAACAGTAGTTTCGATTTATATTTAGAAAGGGTTTGAAAAATTTACATATAAAAATTGTAAAAAATATATGTAATTATGTGATTGGCCGTAGTAATAATTGTATTACGTAATGCAGTGACGTCGTAGTAAATCGGCCAATCATAAAAGTAATATATGGGTAGCGATAGTAACAAAAATCAATAAACTTCAAAAATAAATATATTCTGTAATCTTGGTGGTAGATAGACGATGCGGGGAAGACAAAAGGTTTTGATAGTGATGGGTGGTCCTGCAGGAGTAAGGAATTTTATGTAATTAACGGAAACTATTTATTAAGGAAGTAAGGATTTATCCATATGCTGGAGGTAACCTGAAATGATTGACTAGGAAAGAAAGTTCGAGTAAAATGTAATCCAGATTAAACAATTAAATTATATATTGCGAAATTGGACTTATCCAAAAGTTTGATTTATTTCACTCGAAACCACACCTGAAAACGAGAGATTTCATGACTCGTATTAAAGCCGACACAATAATCAAGAAACAATTCAAACTACAACACAGTAACCCTGTAATATCTGGCTTCCCGACCTGCGTCTTCGAAATAGTCAACGTGCATCCTATCTTCAACATAGAAATCTGGTTACACATATCGATACTCAGCATTTCAGCGCTTTAATAAATTAATTTGTAAAATGTATAATACTTGATTAGAAAATCTTAATTCTTCAGAAATTGGTGAAAAATTCAAAATTTAAATAAAACTCCCAGCTATGCCGTACAGAATGTACCAAAATTTTTCAGATTCACCGTTCCCTTGGATGGTTCTGCCAATACATGAGATGAAGTTAACTGGTCAAAATATATTTTGGCAGGATTATTTGCTGAGACAATATTTTAACAGTAGAAGTGAGCCTTAAAGTTGTAAAAATAGTTGTTCTCTACAGCGTTATTTTCAATAATATTTTCAACTGCTTAAATTTAGCAAATATATCTGCAAGTTACGATCAAATTACCGGAAGATTGGAAATATCTAGGTGTAATTAAACACACATATAAAAATGTAAGAAAAGATCAGAACATTTTCACTTTTACTCCTCTCATAGTTGGTTACCAATCAAAAAATATATGATCATTAAAATCCAATCATAAGAAGCTGAGCTAAAGGATCAACGATTTCGAAATTTTAGCATGGATGTGACCGATCCTACTTTATTTTAGTTAAGAGCATACGCTTACGGTAGTTATAACTGAGGAAGATATAGGGATGCTACAGGAAGCTCTAAAGAATTAAAGAGTTATTTTGAAGTACGATATCAGAGAGGATAATCCCATCTCGCCCTAGGACAGTACAATAGCACCACCCTTTTTGAATATCTGTTACCCTAGCGCAATAAATCGTGCAGAAGGCCGACAATATGGCACGTGTTGTCGCCTATTTGCTTCCAACAAGTACCTCTAAGTGATGCACGCGGAAATCCAACGGCTATATATTACACTAAATGGACTGTGGTAATACGTTCCGGACCTGTAGGGTGCATCTGCTTACTGTTCATTCAGGAAAAGATTTGTTCTTTGGGACAGCCGCTACTTCTTCTTGATGCATCACTTTCCATTAAGTTTTTTGGGCTATGGGAGATGAGTGCATACTATTAGACAAAAAAATTGCTTTAAAATGAGTTAGATTTGGGGTTATATGGTGTGTATTCTAGCATTTGGATCCTGTTCTTTCAACGTGTCCGGATCAATAGATCGTTGGGAAAGACTAGAGCAGTGTTTGAAGATCATTTTTGTAGTGAATAATAATAATAATAATAATAATAATAATAATAATAATAATAATAATAATAATAATAATAATAATAATAATAATAATAATAATAATAATAATAATAATAATAATAATAATAATAATAATAATAATAATAATAATAATAATAATAATAATAATAATAATAATAATAATAATAATAATAATAATAATAATAATAATAATAATAATAATAATAATAATAATAATAATAATAATAATAATAATAATAATAATAATAATAATAATAATAATAATAATAATAATAATAATAATAATAATAATAATAATAATAATAATAATAATAATAATAATAATAATAATAATAATAATAATAATAATAATAATAATAATAATAATAATAATAATAATAATAATAATAATAATAATAATAATAATAATAATAATAATAATAATAATAATAATAATAATAATAATAATAATAATAATAATAATAATAATAATAATAATAATAATAATAATAATAATAATAATAATAATAATAATAATAATAATAATAATAATAATAATAATAATAATAATAAGAATAAGAATAAGAATAAGAATAATAATAATAATAATAATAATAATAATAATAATAATAATAATAATAATAATAATAATAATAATAATAATAATAATAATAATAATAATAATAATAATAATAATAATAATAATAATAATAATAATAATAATAATAATAATAATAATAATAATAATAATAATAATAATAATAATAATAATAATAATAATAATAATAATAATAATAATAATAATAATAATAATAATAATAATAATAATAATAATAATAATAATAATAATAATAATAATAATAATAATAATAATAATAATAATAATAATAATAATAATAATAATAATAATAATAATAATAATAATAATAATAATAATAATAATAATAATAATAATAATAATAATAATAATAATAATAATAATAATAATACATTTATATTTCGGCCTCATGCCTCTGCATTTTCTCATTGGTTTTCCAACACTTCTTCTCCCATAGGACTAATATATCGTGTTGAGATATCGGGTTTTATCCATTCTTTACAAACCGTTGTTCACTTTTTTGTATACTAATATTTAATTATTTAATTTAATGATATCGAAAACTAAGGATAGTGTTTAAGAGATAATTTGAAGGGTAATATTCCCAAGTTTTTGTTTGTTCATTGTTTTAAATAATTTAGTGCGTTTCAGTACAATCAGTTTAATATCTCACTAAAATATTTAACTTCAACTCTGCATAGTCTATTTATTTCACGTTATTGTCAAAGGGTGTTTTTAATGTTAATGTTTTAACCTTTTAGTAGCTGTATAATACAATTTGTTTACTCACTGTAATAGTATAACTTCCTAGTATGCATATCATGTTAGTATTTAAGTTACTAACATATGAATGGTACCACCGCATTCATCATTGGCTCGATAGAGTTCGTTGCTAACCGCTTCCATCCAGTAGAAATCCATTCATGTCCAACATCAGCCAATCAGAGACATCAGAATTCTCCGTAAGCTTGTTACACTTTACTTCTGTGAACTCGTTAGTTGCGACATGATGAAATTCAAATGACTTAGGTGCCGACGATTCCTTAAACCACACACAATCACTTACTAAAATGAGTTATATTAAGTTACTGTACTCCAGAGCTGCCACTCCACTTATCGTTCCTATCAAATACCTTGAGTAAGCGTTTTATGCATTTTTCGCAATATATTTACGTTACATTAAATGAGGCAAGTATTAATAAAATAGTTATTTTTCCAGAAGTAGTCAGTGAAAATTTTATTTGCAATAGTGTAAAATGTTGTTTAGGTATAAACCGTAATTTACATACGACGTCGAAACACCAGCCTCTGAAACTGACCACACAAAGATCTGGGTATGGTCGCAGGCTTGCTTTCACGGGTAAAAATACTGCGAGATCTTCATTTGCACATGGTTTATGTCTCATTGTATTTCTCAGTAATAAAGCTAAAATAAGAAATTAATATTCACTGGAATTACTCTTTCCTCTGAGTAGTCATCTGCACCACCTGCCACCGCTACACGTCACGAAATCTAGAAATGTACTTCAGAAACGGAAAGGAATAGGAATGAAAGGAAACCGATGGAAAGCAAATCGTTATAATCAATCATTTCGGGCCTCGCCGTGGCTCAGTGGTTAGACCGCTTGGCTCTCAACAAGGCGGCCCGGGTTTGATCCCAGGTGACCGCAAAGTGAGATTTGTGGTGGACAACAGGGCGCTGGGGCGGGTTTTCTCCGGGTCCTCCGGTTTCCCCCGCCATCTCATTCCACCGGTGCTCCATCTTCATCTCATGTATCATCAGTGTCACCGCCTGCGTTGCCGTATGTAGTAAAAGCGGGCGTTAAACACTACACATTTCATTTCAATCATTTCGCTCCGATTCACAGTTTTGCCAGTTATACGAAAGTTTATAAACGAAGAGGAACTAACGTATTATTCCCAGTAATTATAAGAAATAGGATTTATTTCTGTGCTACTATTTTTATATTATATTATTTATTATGCTATTTATTATATTATAATATATAATTAATTATTATTAATATACTGTACTATTTTTTTAATTTTTTACTGTGGCCCGGGTTCCATTCCCGTGGCCGACCTAGCTGAGTCCTGGTCTTTTTCGGGTGTTGTCCCGGGGTGCTAGGTGAATGCTGGGTAAATTAATTACATCCCCCGAATTTCATATAGCTCCACTTCATCTCCATTATCATTTTACATCATCTCCCATAAGGTGCTCTCTTTCAGGGCAGAAGTGTCGGTGGTTGTCTCGGCGCTGTCGTGACTTCTTGGCTCGGCCGCCCTCTATCTCCTCTCGCCTCATCCTTCCTTCCGGCGATTCCTCCCTTAGGGCTTAGGTACAACAAACGGCAGGTTTTGGTGCCGAATGCCCTCCGTAGTAATTCTAATCTTAATCCTAAAACTGTAGTTGTCACTAAGTAAAACAAATTATCGTTTCAGTTTCAATTAAATATGCGTAGAATTTCAAAGCCTCATATGACATGAGTTTTAAAAATATCACTGTCAGTTTACTGCTGTATCCTACGCGAAATATGCAAACGTGTATTTATCTCAATTAACAAGAAGTAGATAGAAGAATAAACCTTTGTAGGAATAGATTGTAAAATAGTGAATAGAGAAAGTAGCATTAATTCAACATATCAGATTGTTTCATCTACGTTTAAACGCAATAATCTGTTATATGCCAGTATCTGCCACACTGCATGTTCTTTTTCATCGCTTGTAACTTCGATACACATTATTAGCTAGTTTCGGTTTTATTCGTGGCCATACATGCAACAGCACTTAGCCGAGCGTCCGTCTTTCATCCAGTCCTTGTTTCGCTCTCCCCCATACACACATACACTTTCCGAATTAATTCCGCTCTCTAACCATCATGGCAATCTGTTTTTTGTTTGTTTATTGCTCCCCTTATCGCATCCTTCATCTTCCTCCTTATGTCCCATCTCCACCGCTCCGGAACGACAAACAGAACAAATGACAGTCGCGACCCCGCCTTACAGTAACAGCATTAAAAGAACACAGGAAATATGGACATTTTGTTAACTGTCATAAAGATCATTCCTCATATGCTCCCCTCTTATTCCCCTTGTTATGGTTATTGGTTTAATTTGACCATGTTCTTACTGCTACAGCTAGCACATGTGTTAACCTAATTCATTACAATGAAGCCCGTGTTTGCGTACAGAAACTGTGTTGCCCTTTTAAGGTCACTAAAACTGATATTTCTACCCTACATTTTCTTACATAGCAAGCGCTATGTCCTATTGAATTTTGCATAGTTCTATAATTAAACACCAATATAGTTCAAATATGCCTTTAAAACAGTAATGTATTTCCAATTTTGAACATAAATTCTGCACAACTTCAAAGGAAAAATCATAACCACTGCACACTTGAAATAGAGAGCAAATAATCCATACATTAGGAGTTATTTTCTCTATACATTGGCGCTACTGTTAAATGCAGCATCTTCTGGGTTTTCGGGCACGAAGTTTCCTGTCCTGCAAATATCTAGGAGTTGGTTTTGTCTATTTTGGCTTTGAGTAGCTTTTCCTGCGAACGACATTTTCTGGAATAAATGGTCTGTTTCCAAAGAAAGTATTAAAAAACTATACAAACAAATTTAATGAAGAAAAAGTCATCTCATAAATTCATTTATGGGCGTGCTTTGGTGATAACAACAGGGTTGGTTATTTTTAACAATATAATTACTGATAAACTTCATTCAAAATACGGTATAATTATGAAAGTAAATACATCTTGCTTAGCAAAAAACGTGTTGGATAAAATTAGAGCTATGAAAGTAAAAGATATGTACCTTTGTTTAACACGCTTCTCCATAGTGTTTTAAAACAATAATAGTTTCTCTTCCAGTTGCTAGTACAGTGGCTGCACAATACTTGGCCTACCGAGCCAAATGTCGCCGCAATAACGTTTGCGACTAGCATTTTCAAAGTCACAGCTTCTATCCCCGTTGACTACTCATTCTGACTTGGGTTTTTCATGGTTCCTCCTTATTACCTACAAGAATACTCGGATTCTTACTTTCATATCACGTTTTCCTTTGTATCATTTCCCTTCATTCCATTTGGTGATCATCTTTTCAGGTGCCATTAAGGACTCGTGGAGTATGGGCAAATATGGCGGAGATGGGTGTCCTTGTGTGGTAGCTGTCCTCACAAGGAGGGCGCTTGCCCACACCTGTCCCGAAATTTGGTGCCTGCACAGTGAGTCCTCGCGCCGGAACAAACAATCCTCAGCACTTGTTAGGGACTTCCGGTACCCTGTTGGCTGCAAACCTGTGGCCCCTTATGGTTTCCTTGCTTCATCCCTTCCTTCTAGGGTTTGTTAGCCGCAATAGGTATATGTGAAAGTTGTAGTGCTTGAGGTGTCCCCAACAATGGATATATTTTACCCCATTCATATTCAGCACACGGTAAATGTAATTAATTAAGACGTTATTCCCGTTTTAAAAGTTACCCCAGCAACGTTACAATTACCACATACTGCACCAATTAATATTGCATTTCAGTAGCCATGAGCAGCGGTTGATCTATTTACAAGATGTTTAGCTGAGTACTTTTAATTCTGTCCAAGCCGGTTTAGTGTAATTTCGAGAATGAATATGTTAAAGAGCTTTCTATCACAAAATACGAAAGTAAGATTAAGGAAAAAAATAGACAAATAATGCTCTGCCTCGACCCCACGGAATGTAGAGATTTTCAGTCCATTTAACACAAGTTTGGAGGCACTCATCACGGATACTCGATCTTTATTCTGCTTGCGCACTCACCGTGAAGTCTAATGAAACATCGCCCACAACCGAGGATGAGCCAGTAAGTGCCTTTATCTTGGGAGGGGAAAGATCTCTGTCAGAGAAAACTCCTTTTTTGTAGCTGGGTATCTCTTCTCTGTGTCAGCACTCGATGAATTTATACTGTTTTAGCTGCTAAATAAATTGCATGAAAGATTTGACAACTGCTATTTACTTTAGCTTATTTATTTCATTTCATTAAAGTTTATACTTTCTCTCCCATTTTAGTTGGTAGAGGAAGTAGTACACTACAGTTGAAAACACTATATCGATATTTCACAGAAATAGATCTTTTTTATGTTCCTTAACTTAGTAGTATTATTTTTAGTAAACGACTCGCGCGCGTGCGTAAACAGCTTCACCAGAAAACGAAAAATCATTTTTTGTAGTATAGTGTAGCAACCTCTGAGAATACCAAATAGCGCTTTTAAGAAAAATCCTCATCCCACATTGAACTTTCATAGATTTGTCTTCAAAAATGCCTCTACAATTTGCATAGGTATAAACTCGTTCTCTAGAATCATAGCCATCTCGTGAATTTTCAAATAGTTTTACATCTCTTAAGTGTTAAGACAGTACTGTTGGTTTTGGTGATACCCCACAAATAGTGTAAAAGTTTGGAATTTCATTCATAGTCAGGGCAGAGCAACTTTTAAATATTTGATCATAGCGTTGGCCTTCAATATATTCGCCAATTTTACCTACAAGGAAAGGTTTAACGAAAGATTTTCTGCATGAACTGAATAGATATATAAAATGTAAAACAATTCATAAAAGAGGTAAAGATAAAAATGAGTTAATTCCTGTATTCCCTTAAGTGGAATATAGGGCCGTCTGAAACGCGCAACCTCGAGGTCCATAGGCAACGGCTTGAGAATCAGAGGTTTCCTGATCAGAGAGATTACGGGATGAGGGATGAGCCCAACGGCGGAGGTGAAACTACGAGAAAGATCAGATGATAAGAAAGATGATGAGTGAGCTCTCCATGAAATGCTGGAGGGAAAACCGGAGGACCCGGAGAAAACCTGCCCCAGCGACATGTTGTCCCCACAAATCTGACTTTGCATTCGCCTGGGATCGCCTTAGTGAGAGACAATCGGTTTAACCACTCAGCCAAGGCGTGGCCATATAAAGAGATATAAAAATGCGCTGAGACAGACCTGGGAATATTAAACATTTTTAAGTGCAAAACCATTATTAAGGGGCGATTTTTATAACATAAAAATGGAAAATAGGCATTCATTTATAACCTTAAAAATAGCTTAAATATGACCTAAAGAGGCAAAAATATGATGTTTATAAATGAAGAATTTTATTATATTATATTGAGAATTGTAAGAAAATTAATATTTAATAATTGTTTATTCAAATTGAATTTATTGAATTATATTGAATTGAATTTATTCAAATTCAATTACTTTTGTAGTCAGTAGTAGATACTATATTTTTCAACACATCTCTGGAGAAAGTAGAGAGATAAATATTGGATTGGTTATATATTCTGCATAAAATCAGATAAAGCTGACACTGTTCAATTTTTAAGGCAATATTTTAAGTTACCATCATTTTGCCAAGATCTATACAAAATTGTGAACGGGCATCCGCAGAAGCTGCATGTGAAGCTATAATATAGTACAATATAATGTAATATAATATTATATTGTCGCAAACCAGATCGCGATAGCGCGGCTTGTGTACACAAAAAGCCTGGAGATAAGGAATATGCCGGAAGAAATAATGATAGCGCCAGATAAAAGACCTGACGGCACCGAGAGGGTTACGCTTCTGGAAGGTGATAGAAAATTCAATTTCTGTTTGGTCCAGAAATATCTCCAATTTACGAAATAGGTATTTAAGGACGTGACGGCTCGCAAAGAGTTAGTTGTGAAACAGTGTTGTGAAATGAGAGACAGCCAGCTGTGTTGTAACGAGCGCTAAGGATGTAATCTGCTGTCACTGTTTGTTATTGTGATCTACCTTGGTAGATTGATGGTGTATGTAATGTACTGCTGCTGTAATCTATAAGAGTATTTCTGCGAAAATAAAGGATATCTTTAATTTCTGCAACTCGGCCTTTTAATTCTACGAACCCACAAACTCACAATTGGTATCAGGAAGCGGGACGACGACATCACCAAGAAGATGGAAGAAATGAAGATCGAATTAACAACCAAGACGGAAGCTGCAAATAGCAACTTGGCCGCGACGATGACCGCGACGATGACCGCGAAGATGACCGACACCAGGAACAGCAGCCGGAAGAACGAGTAAGGCCCGGCGTGGAAAGGAGCACGTCGGCGCCGTCTACAGCATCTCCTCGAGTGACACTGCGCGCCTTCAGCTGACGAATGGATGACAGCCTCATCGCAGACGGTTGGGTACGAGGGAAGCCACGGTGCTCGTGACACCGGGGCAGCCATGACCGTCATCAAACCCGACGTAGGCAGGGGTTCGCCGTCGAGAAAACTGAGCCGACCATACCAGCCAGTGACGGCATCGGGTGAAACCTTGACCACAGCGAGGGGGGCCCTGCTGCAGTAGACTTTGGGAGGGAGTGCCGTGAGTCAGTGGGTGTTCATCACGGAGGTGGCTGAGGAGGTGATACTGGGACTGGATGACCTCAGGAGCCATGAGGCGACGGTCGACGACGGCTCAATGGAGAAGAGGTCATACCCCGGCAACTCGAAGAACGCCTTGGAATCTTGAAGGGTTATCTGGAAGGAAGGCGTGGGTCTTCGCGAGAAAGGAGGTGGTGGTGACGGCGCAACTGGAAGGACAGCGAATGAAGAACATTGTTGCCGTGCCGAGAGGTGCCAGTGAGGCTGCTTAACCAAGCGGACATCGATCACGACGTCCAGGCCGAAACGGAGATGGGGACGTGTAAGCCCGTGGTCATCGTGACAGAAATCGACAAGACACAGGAGCCGGTGCCAACGCAACACCTGGGGCCCCGGCTGGAAGGCTTACTGGAGAGGGCGGCCGATCACCTGACCGCAGAACAGCTCGAGAAGGTTCAACAACTGCTGAGACGATACCAGCGAGTCTTCAGCCAAGGCAGAGAAGAACTATTGCATCACTCGGCGAGAGTTACTGGCGACAATAAAGGCCTTGGAGCACTTCCACAAGTACCTGTACGGTCAGCCATTCAACCTGAGGACTGATCATTTCGCCCTAACCTGGCTACTGAGCTTTAAAAACCTGGAAGTCCAGACAGCACGTTGGATTCAGGTGCTGCAGGAGTACGAATTCGCCTCTGAACATGGTAGAGGGAAGAGCCACGGTAACGCAGACGCCATGTCCCGAAGACCCTGCTCAGAGGAGTGCGGCCAATGCACTAGAGTGGAAGAGAAGGAGCGTGCCGCAGCAGTCCGAGTAGTCACGGCTGTGCCTGCGGATGGCTGGGATAGTGCAGCCCTGAGGAGGGAGCAGCTTGCGGAGGCAGACTTGGGACCACTCTAGAGGGAAGTGGAGGCAGGGACAAGACCAACCTGGGAGGACATCGCACCGAGGAGCGAGACCTATAAGTTGTACTGGGCCCAATGGTACTCGCTGAAGATCAGAGGGGGCGTGCTGTTCCGGGTAATTAAATGCGAGGATCTACTCCCATTAGTCCTTGACCCGTAGGGCCAGAACCTAGGCCTCTCGGGTTTTTTACCGTAGGGCAGTACCTATATTATAAGCTGCCGCCCCCCCCCCTCCCGCTGTGCACACGGCAGACAGGACGGAAGTGGATACGGCACTTACGCACTGGTCCTTAATGTACCGGCTACCAAATAACCTTGGTAGTGCCGCCGGTGATCTAGCACACCAGCTACTAGCTCTGCAGGCTAGTACCCGGGACTTATGAGGCAACCCTCTACCCCCTCAGGGTGGTCGGAGCTTGGCCGGTGGTACTCAATTTCCTGGGTGTGGCGGGAACACACTGCCCGCTCGAGTCCAACCCAATCCGAACAGCTCCCAAAGGGAGGGACTCGAATGTTCGGCCCGAGGTTCCTCTAGTAACGTCAGAGGTACCATGAGTGCTAAGGGTCCGCAGGGTATGGGAATCACCAAATGGAAAGGCGCAAAGGGAACAGTTGGTACTTCCCCGAAGTAAGGTCCCGGAAGTATTGGAGGAAGTGCACGCCGGTACTTCAGGACGACACCTGGGAGCAAACCGAAAAATCGACAAACTTCAACAGCCGTGGCAAGGACAGTACCGGGTGCTGAAGAGGACTAACGATGTGGTGTACCGCATCCAGAAGGTGCCCCGAGGGATGATGTTGGTGGAACACCTGGATCGTCTGGCCCGCTATGATGCAGCTGTTCGGGACGACCAGCCTTGAGGAGGGAGGAGTGTCGCGAACTCGATCGTGATTGCGCGGCTTGTGTACACAAAAAGCCTGGAGATAAGGAGTATGCCGGAAGAAATAATGATATCGCGAGATAAAAGACCTGCCAGCACCGATAGGGTTACGCTTCTGGAAGGTGATAGAACATTCGATTGCTCTTTGGTCCAGAAATATCTCGAATTTACGAAATAGGTATTTAAGGACGTGACGGCTCGCAAAAGATAGTTGTGAAACAGTGTTGTGAAATGAGAGACAGCCAGCTGTGTTGTTGTAACGAGAGCTAAGGATGTAATCTGCTGTTACTGTTTGTTATTGTGGTCGACCTTGGTAGACTGATGGTGTATGTAACGTAATGCTGCTGTAATCTATAAGAGTATTTCTGCGATGATAAGGGAGACCTTTAATTTCTGCAACTCGGCCTGTTAATTCTACGAACCCACAAAGTTACAATATGATATGATGTGATATGATATAATAAAATATAATATAATTATAAAATAATTTATTATTACTATTATTCTTGTCGTTGTTATAATAATAATAATAATAATAATAATAATAATAATAATAATAATAATAATAATAATAATAATAATAATAATAATAATAATAATAATAATAATAATAATAATAATAATAATAATAATAATAATAATAATAAATAATTATTATTAACTTATTTATTATTTTACCACAATCGAAAATAACAACAGTAGCCAACTACAAAAGAAAAAACAGAAATAAGAAACAAACAAATGACAAACATTGCGTTTCCTCAAGTTGCTATGGACTCCGTTATGTCGCTGTACAATGAGTAATTCGTAATGTTAGGCAATAACAAGTAAAGAAGCGTGCGTTTAGTTCCTCCAAAATAAACAATCTGTCACAAAAGGTTCTGTAACTAAATTTGGAGACATTCTAGGACCTGTTCGTTGTTTACATTATTCTATTGTCATATGGTGTACACTCGCTAGTTTGGTTCTGCGAAGCATTTCTTATTGCATCACTTCGCTGAAAATCAAGAGGCGCAGAGAGAGCCACCGTCGTGCGTTAGGTTGATATTCCCGTTGCATTGTGCAACTGTTTTAACACACGAAGGAATATCTGCTTACGCGAAAGACAGGGCAGTTGGGTGACCTGGTATAAACTATCTGGAAACCTTTGACATGACCCTCGAGTATGCTGAAGTAGGTGTCCAATTTAAGGTTTGTAACCTTCTTAATACATAACTACAATATACTCCAAAGTAAGAATGTATGAGCAAATTATATACCCCCACATCTTTATTTTTCTTAATTATTTGTGTTTTCCCCGGATTCCGAACATTGGCTTTTGTAACTTAATCTACACATAAGCGGATATACATTTACTTCTTTTGAGAATAAATGTTCAGTATAAAATGTATTCTCTTTAGCGTTTTTATTTTATTAATGCTTATGCTACATCGCATTGGTTACAACTGCGAGACTCACATATGAAAACTGTATTTCATATTGCAGTTTGATTCAGGGCTGGAAGGAATGTGGAAATGAAATGTGAAATATGGAAAAGAAATCGTAATATATTTGTATGGATTTATGAATAGGTTTTTTTTCTTTCTTTCAGATTGATATACCACTGTAGTCTAGATTTGATGCTCAAGTACATTTTACTCATCGTTCTTATTTTCATCAATGTCTTTACATGGCTTCCTTACGAACTGGACTGCATCATCGTCATTATGTAGTCTTGATACAAAACTCTTACATTTAAGAACATCCCTAAGAGTGAAATACGAAGTTTTTGATAGCTATTTATGTCGCCCTATTCACTTAATTGGAAAATCTTTAACTAAGAAGTGTCACATTTCATACTCCGAGTCCAGAAGCCGCCTATTGCTGATAATAGAACTCATCATTGCTTAGCCATTGTATTACGCGTATAAATGTAGGTATACCAAATTTATGTCAACATTTATTATTAATGCTGGACCGCAGCTTTGCTCTACTGTTGTTATGCGGATGTCCTTCCTTCTCTCTCTTTTCTTCTTTATCTTTCTCTTCTAATTTTATTTTCTCGCACTCTCTTTTTTCATCTTTGCCTTCCAGGTTGCTCTCTCTACGATCTGCCTTACTCCTGTATCTCTCTCTGTCTCTCTGTCTCTCTCTCTCTTTCTCTCGCTGCAACTTAAACATAAAGCGGAAACCCACATCATAAGCAGAAGGTGGCAGAAACGTTTAACACAGTGTAAACTTATTCTTCCTCTTGTTTCAGCTGCAATACTTTTGGTACCTATTTTACGTGCACTAGTAACAGTAAGGAGAAAGCTGAAGTTTTATATTTATAAGACTATCCCTATTCGCTCTTCTACTAACTGTTCTTATAGAAGCTTATTACTGCAGCCTGATATCCAGAGAAAATAATAGTGTATACTTCTTAAATATTCATCTCTTATGCTAATTTGTTTTAAGTATTATACTTATAACTGTTGATTGATAATAATATTTAGAAGCTGAGTAATATTATAATGCTAGGAACTTTTCGATTTGCTGTATCATAAGAAACTACTTGTGAAATATAAAATAAACAGCAAATGATATATTTCTGTTCACAGGAACCTTCATCGGATTACTATCTGTAGCTTCGACGGTACAAGAGTCGTTTCTGTTATTAATGACCAACAATTTAGTTCCAGTGAAAAGTATTGACGTTTAAATCCTGTAGCATACAAACTTAGGCTATCTTTTCATATGACAATGAAACGCGTTGGAACAGCTCTTCATCTTTCCTCAAAATTCAATTCCCAAAGCATTTGTTGTCAACAGCATCATCCTGAAGCATAGATTAAAACCTTCAATTAGAGTAAAAGTCAAACTTGGATGAAAATAATAAGCCTCCTTCAGACGCTCCCCTTCTTCACAAATCCATTACAGATTATATCTGTTCAAGTCACACTTCTCTCTGAAGAAAGGATTCATATACTTTTTCTCTCTCTCCCAGGCTCCTTTTCTTATTTCTCTGTCTTGCGGTACTCCTCAACCTTTTGCTTTCTTTGCTTTTATTTTATTCTGAACACCTTTCATAACCATTACCAATAGTGGAGAGTGGAAGAGCAGAAAAACCCACCGCAATGAAATACAAGAGAAGGATGGCGGGATGCAAAAGAAATAGCGGGATGGTCTTAGTATAAGGTTTTGTCGGTTTTAAATAAAGACAGAGCTTCTAGTATAAACAAGCAACTTCTTCAGCACTAAACAAACCCTCGGGATTCCTTTTCATCTTTCTGTTAACAATTTTTCTTTGCAGCCTAAGAATTTTAAGAAAATATTTGTGTATACCACTTTTAAGAAACAGTTGAACAACAAGGACAAAACAACTTTAATTTATTTTATCGCCGATTAAATGTAACATTATACATTATAAAAAAAATTTATGGTCCTCAAAGTGTTCAAAATTGTACCTTCTTTGGATCATATATTTGCTTACTAAAATTGTGAATGTAATTATTAGTTTGAATTACACTTTATGTTTGTTTTATACCTATGAAGCCCTCCTTAATAGTTTAATTATTTTTATGTATTTTGCGTATCTTCAAATCTCGGGCCCTAGTTATCATCATGAACTGCCTTAGGAAAAGGGATACCACACGTGGTAGCTACTCGTATCTGCCATTTCCATTTGAAAGTTAAATTACATAAACAGATAAATAAATAAGTAAATTAGTTAATAAATAAATAAATAAATAAATAAATAAATAAACAAGTAAATATATAAATAAATTTATGCATAATTTAAATGAGCAATGCATTTAAATTATGCGGTTCCTGCCTTTACCGGAAGAATTATATGCTTTTAATCGAATTAAGAATTATTATATGATGTTTCTAAATAATTAATACCGTCTTCTGCTTATTGCCTTTTATTGTGTATTGAAAAAAAAGAATGAAGCAAACAGAGATATAACAATTTCTATCAATACAATTCTTAGAATTTAACATAGGACTAAATGGGCAGTAGATAACTATTTTATAAATGAAAATATCAAATGAAGTTTATATTGGGCTTATAAAAAATATTTTCATACTAAACCATAATAAAAGTTTGGCTGTACACGTCAAAAAATGTTAAAAGTGTTTAGCATATGGTATATGCGTAAGGTTTTACGAACTGCGTTAAATTATTGTTTTCTCGATATACGTGGTTATGAAAACCATAGGACGTACTACAGTGTGTCAATTTTGCAGATACTCCTCGCTTACTCAGTTGACGAAATTAATAGCATGATGGCACTCTGCATTGTAGCTCAGTAGGTTAAGCTCAGAGTTAAGGCGAATTAGGCACGTTAAACGATTATTGCTTCTCTGTCACTAAATATCTGATTTTGTGTCGACCTTTCGAACCTTAGCCCACTCAAGGATTGTTTGGAAAAACAATTATTTAAATTGATTGACCAAACAAATGTTACCTATCAAGCCCGGTACTCAAAGTGCCTTATATTTACAGATCGCCATTCATGAAGTACGTTACCTCAAAATGAATTTCAGAATGCCTTATGGTATTTCGAAAAAAAAATTATGAACCCAGTGGGAAATTTAATGTGGTATCAGCATTTTGCCACGGTAGCTCAAGCTGCTAGTGCAGGACATAATAACTCGAAGATCCGTGGTTCCACTGCCAGCAATGGCATTGCAATTTGAGTTTCATTCTTCCTTTCCAGGCTGTTAAAGCCCTTGTTTTAAATATTAAACTTTTATTTTAATATTTAATGTCTGGTTATACGACAAAATTTGTTTATTGTCCTGCCTGGTCAACGCGCATATTTATTCATTTTACAGTCACAACTGCGTGATGTTATGAAGACGTTTGCGTTATGAATAAGGGTAAATTTTACAATAAAAGCCAACTGGGGTTATATCCATGTGGCTATTGGCTTCCGCCTGAATCCTATAGCTGTCTGCAGTAAAAGTGTGGAAGAGAAGTTGCCGCATAATCACGGCGCATGAGAGCGGAAATTTGATCTACTCGATTCTAGGTAACAAGCACTTTTGAAGTTATACATATGATATTTAAATTCATTTTATTTTTAAAACTGTTTCATCTAGTTTCCATAGTTTCAGACATAATTGCTTTATATTCCCGAAAATTTTAAAATACCAAACTACATAAAATGGGCCCTTTTCTGGGAAAGAGTTAATTCTAATGGACGTTTTCAAACAATGTTGCTCTCAGTCCAACAACAGGTTTTGCAGCAAATATTGTATTTCTGAATAATTTAATTTTACCATAAACTAAATTGAAATTGCAGATTTCAAATTTTTATTAGCTGTTTAATTAATAATTGAACTACTGATCCACAAGTTTCTTAATCAGACTTTGTTGCATAATATTTTCACTTTACATTCGACTTATGAATTATTTGCTTCATTTTTTGCAATTTTTGCAATGGTTTTATGTCAACACCAATTTACATATTTTATCATGTCTAAATTATTTACTTTTATTTTGTTTACTACATATGTATAAGTGTCTTATTGGTTTAAATCATGTTTGATTTGGTATTCTGTTTTAGACCTTGCAACCGCAGTATCAGGCAGCGATTAAGAGGCTGCGAATCAATCGAACCCGAATGATTAAAAAAGAAGATAAATTAATAAAAATGCCCTGCTAAACTAATATAAAATATAGTATATAATAGTATGAAATTAGAATGGATAGAGTAATGATTAAAATATCAGTTGAATTAAGGAATAAGAAGGGAAGAATATAATTTAATATAACATATATACTAGCATCCAGACAAGAAAGATAAATATTCTTGTAAAAATCTGTACAAGTCGGAGAGACGGGAAGAAAGGACCGTTACCTTCTTTGTGCTAGGAAAAGTTCAATTTCTGAGAACTATAGATCATTTCCAACGAGGAATGCGTCGGGACAAAGGGGCTTTCAAAATGCAGTTGAGCATGAACGCTAAAGGGATTTACTTCGCTGATTTGATAAAGATGTATACCGTTACAAAAAACTCAGGGTATGCGTTCCCCAACCCAGGGTGGGCTGAACGTCAATGCGTTAGATGAGTTTTGCCAACCAATGCGAAAATTCGAAATAAATGAGAAAGCATTAATGATGTAGCATTTGAAAAAGGTGAGCTAGTTTGGTCATGTGATAAAGTTAGAGAGGGGGTCAGAATAAGGTTCGAACTGAATCGTGAAGTAAGAAAAGCTTACTTAGAAGGTGGTACTACGACAGGAAGGGCGTGTTCATGCGCATTAAAGAGAGAAGTGAAGATTTATAAGTCTGAAATGTAGGGAAGTTAAGAATAGCGCAACCAGCGTAAGTGAAAGCAGCATTAGAAGTTTATTAGAGCAAAGTAGTCGCTGTATAAAGAAGAAATAGAAACTGCGCGGAAGTAACTTTAAACAAATAATCCAGGGTTTCAGATAAAATTGAATTTATGTTAGGAATTTTACTAACAGGTGGTCATCGATCCAAGTCGATAAGCAAACTTAGTTGGAATTAAACCAAATAATTCTGCAACAAACAAAGTGTTATTAATACGACTGAGTAGCCAACAACCACCAAAATCCATTTCCTACAACCATTCACCTGAGGATAAGAGAACTCATAGCTCCAATTAGAACCCAATTAATTTAACACTGGTATGCGGGTTTGCCGCAAACTTTCAATGACAAAAAACAATTACTCAGTATTTCCTTTAAAACACTCATAAACCTATTTGCAACTTAAATTTGTAAAAGACACTGTTCCAATCATGCTACCCGCACACTTTTGGGACAGTGCTGTTTTTTCCTCATCGTTCTTGCTGGTGCTCTTTCTATTCCTTATTTTTGTTAATCTTTGAAGTGTCAGTAACAAAACTGTTTATTCCTATCTGTTAACTAAAAGATATAGACATATATTTACTAAACGAAAATGTATATAACTTCAAATATACGACTTATTAATTATTATATTTTATAATATGTATCTGTACACGGTATTGTATTGTACCCAAAAATTTTATTCCGAGATTTCACCTTAAATAGCTTCAATTTGTTGTTGTTGCCTCCCTGAATCCATAAAAGGTCTGTCAGTATATGCGTAAGGGAATGTTCTAGGTATGAATATAGGGCCCTAACAGACGAAATGCTACCTTCTCGGAGGAAACTTCGACCACGCCAATGAAGATATCCACCTCCTTTGTGGAGAAACATTACGAACTTCAGTGACAAACAGACAGTGGCATAACTGCCCGGAAATAGCTTACAGTTATATTATTTATATTATTCCTGTATCACGTATACCTAGTAGGCAGAGAGGGCAGAGATCACCTGAAAACTCAAATTTCAGTGTTTAACGCAAATAAATATCAAAAGAGACATTTTAGAATAAAAAATATATAGGTGAGTGTTTATATGTAAATTGTAGAACTCAAAAACGAAATTAGGTTAAAATTAAACTTATTATTCAAGAAGGCCTCCTACCCAAAACTACTCTTTGCCTAGAACGTTTATAGGCCTTTAACTTAGTGCACAAAAATATACTGGATCTCTGAAACACAGTTTAGCACAAATATAATGTTTTTGTGAAGTTATGTTTTAGAGATATTGCTTGCTATTGGCTTTAATTTCAAATGCTTATACATTTCTCAAACTGGGACTCATTACTTTTTTATATGCCGTAATAATGCATAAGAAAGTAATATAAAACCGCTCGTATAGCGACACGCTCTTACAAAATCTGACTATCCCTTTATCTACTTATATCAGAACAGAAATTTAATCGGCATTAACAATTATTAGCTTTCTAAACTAGTTTATAGAAGAGTGAGCTGAGAATATTGTGTGAATGCAACATATCATATTCCTTTTAAACATCAGTTTATGTAAAATGTTCTAAATTTCAGATTTCCTCGTTGCTCTAAGTAATTGATCATTTGAACATTAATATGAATATTAGGTCATATGCCTCATATATTTATAACTTCTCTCTAGGAAATGGATGTCTAAAGAGCTGCTTCGACATTTTCATAGTATAAAGTGATAAATGTTTGATGTTAAAGGAGCGCTGTATTTAGTAAACAGTGAGCACGTGCAATGACGTAATTGAGCGTCATATTGTGGATTAGACAGTGCCGACAAGCGCTAGGCAACCCGCCTCACATATTCCCCTTCCTCCTCGCCCTCACTTCCCTCTTGGGACAGCTCTGAAGGCCCAACAATGCCGCTTCCTTGAAAGCCTTGTGCTGTTTAAATTTTCGTGTGCATTTGACAGATATTAAAAAAGAACACGTTCGAATGTTGATAACAGACAACAAAATAGAAGCTCGGCTGAGTGTATGGGTTGTATTGTATGGAAAAGCTGCGGCGACAGGGAGAAGGAAAGGTACAAGAAAGGAGAGAAAAAAGTGTTTATTATTATTCCACTTTTTCTCTCCCACCCTCCCTTCAACGTTTTGCTTGTATCCCTGATAGACAAGATGCTGCTGTTACCGTCTTGCCATTGTTAGCCTACTTTAAACAATGGCCACCCACTGTGAAGCAGACGTACCTGACATCCGGGCTTAATTACTTTCCTAACAGATAACTTAATTCAGAATAATGCAGTTTTGTTCTTTGCTTCATTGATTTTTACCAAAACGTTGTACAACACCAAAAGCAGATTAGCTAATAACGGTCAAGTCAGTTACAAGATATCTGTTGGCTTCCCTAGTGATCAAATCTCGAATGAGAATTTAACTTCATTTAACACAAGCTTCATTAAAATGGAATTAATCTAGAAGAAATTGGTGGTGAATCTTTCCTATGACACCCTATACCTTAACCATAAACTATTGATAAAAAGTGCCAAAATCGCCTGATAAGTGGAGTAAGTAAAAGAGTAGTACACGTTGCACTTGATACCTCCACAAATCATCTTTCAGCATTTCAAAATCTTATTTAGCTTATAATTCCATGGAATCATTATTCGAATGTTTGAGAACATTTAAAATGCACGCTTTAGGTTCACATTGTTGTACCTATTCTCTTTATGGTTTCGTATTTGTTTAATAAAATATAATATGTACATTTTTTTCACTGAGGAAATCTAACATCCTTGATATCAATATACAAATAGAAGAGAAATTAGCAGCTATTACGAATATATCAAGCTTCAAAAAAGCAATTTGAAAATTTTGGACTTGACATGAAATCTGCAATTCTGGAGCAAAATAAGTTTCCATTGAAATATATTGAGTAGCTGCTGCAGCTACACTGTGTCTACCTATCTGGTTTTCTCTCTTTCTCTCTCCTTCTATTGCCCCCTCTCTCTTTCTTGCTTCATAGGTTTGTTTCAACAATTCTGATAACCTCAGATTGCGCAATAAAGACAATTGACTAATGGTGCGTTACAAAAAATAGCAAAGGACACATATCGATACCGACCAAAAATCGATGCCAAGCCACGCTATGTATAAATCAGGCAATAATGGCCGTATATGAGCTGATCGGAATAAATTAGAGAATGTCTGAATAAATATTATATATTTACTATATGTTTTCAATGAACTTTTTATAATATTCAGAATTAATACAGTAAAAGTTGCCTTAGTATATACTAAAGAATATTTAAATGGTTTGTCATGCTGAACCCAATTGAAACTTCTAAGGATTTCGAATCAAAGTCAACTAGGTTTTATTATACACAACTGCAGAAAATGAAGTTTCATACTTCAGTTAAATAAACAAATATTACACATGAATATGTGGAATCTTTAAACCTAGGATCCAATCGTGTATTTTACTCCGTTTTCTGTTTTACTAGCATTCCTCCTGTGCCCAAGTATAATTTTTTCATCTCTATGTAATATTTGGAATTAAATACACTCCTGGAAATTGAAATAAGAACACCGTGAATTCATTGTCCCAGGAAGGGGAAACTTTATTGACACATTCCTGGGGTCAGATACATCACATGATCAAACTGACAGAACCATAGGCACATAGACACAGGCAACAGAGCATGCACAATGTCGGCACTAGTACCGTGTATATCCACCTTTCGCAGCAATGCAGGTTGCTATTCTCCCATGGAGACGATCGTAGAGATGCTGGATGTAGTCCTGTGGAACGGCTTGCCATGCCATTTCCAACTGACGCCTCAGTTGGACCAGCATTCGTGCTGGACGTGCAGACCGCGTGAGACGACGTTTCATCCAGTCCCAAACATGCTCAATGGGGGACAGATCCGGAGATCTTGCTGGCCAGGGTAGTTGACTTACACCTTCTAGAGCACATTGGGTGGCACGGGATACATGCGGACGTGCATTGTCCTGTTGGAACAGCAAGTTCCCTTGCCGGTCTAGGAATGGTAGAACGATGGGTTCGATGACGGTTTGGATGTACCGTGCACTATTCAGTGTCCTCTCGACGATCACCAGAGGTGTACGGCCAGTGTAGAAGATCGCTCCCCACACCATGATGCCGGGTGTTGGCCCTGTGTGCCTCGGTCGTATGTAGTCCTGATTGTGGCGCTCACCTGCAAGGCGCCAAACACCCATACGAACATCATTGGCACCAAGGCAGAAGCGATTCTCATTGCTGAAGACGACACGTCTCCATTCGTCCCTCCAATCACGCCTGTCGCGACACCACTGGAGGCGGGCTGCACGATGTTGGGGCGTGAGCGGAAGACGGCCTAACGGTGCGCGGGACCGTAGCCCAGCTTCATGGAGACGGTTGCGAATGGTCCTCGCCGATACCCCAGGAGCAACAGTGTCCCTAATTTGCTGGGAAATGGCGGTGCGGTCCCCTACGGCACTGCGTAGGATCCGACGGTCTTGGCGTGCATCCGTGCGTCGCTGCGGTCCGGACCCAGGTCGACGGGCACGTGCACCTTCCGCCGACCACTGGCGACAACATCGATGTACCGTGGAGACCTCACGCCCCACGTGTTGAGCAATTCGGCGGTACGTCCACCCGGCCTCCCACATGCCCACTATACGCCCTCGCTCAAAGTCCGTCAGCTGCACAAACGGTTCACGTCCACGCTGTCGCGGCATGCTAACAGTGTTAAAGACTGCGATGGAGCTCCGTATGACACGGAAAACTGGCTGACACTGATGGCGGCGGTGCCCAAATGCTGCGCAGCTAGCGCCATTCGACGGCCAACACCGCAGTTCCTGGTGTATCCGCTGTGCCGTGCGTGTGATCATTGCTTGTACAGCACTCTCGCAGTGTCCGGAACAAGTATGGTGGGTCTGACACACCGGCGTCAATGTGTTCTTATTTCCATTTCCAGGAGTGTACTTTACATATGTGACATTAATGAACCAAAGTTTTCAAATCATTTCTTGGTGTGATGAAATCCAGTAGAAGTTTGCAGTACTTCTGTAGTTTAACGAGAACGTGTAGAATTTTACTCCTAGTTACTACACACTTTTAAATAGGATTGGGAAAAGTAGTTATTTTTCAGTAATAGTTTTGACTGTTCCAGTTTCAAGGATATCACATCCCAAATAACCATTACAAATTAAGCACCTATACTATTTACGCATAACCGTACCAAAAGACTGTAATTCTCTCCCATTTACCGTAATGCTCGAATTTACAACGTACTGTTAACAACAATACTTCAAAATATTTTATATGACATAAATGCACTTCTGTCACGTGCCTCTGAGAACAGCATAATTAAGTCTGGAAGATTTCTTTAACCTTGTTTTCAAACTGGGAAGCAGCGATAATTCCAAGATTTCATATCATATGTGTATTTCTTACAAGTGTTGTATATATTACGATGAAACCGATACTTGGGACCATCATTAATAAAACCCAAGTGATCGCGTAAGACCAAGATAGAAAGAATGTTGACAATTCCATTTTTTGTATCGTTTTAACACAATGGTTGACCATTGTATCGTTTCAACATTCATAATTTGAATGCGTGGCCTTATAAACGGGCTAAGTACTTGTCAACAAAACTTGTTCTATTATATAAAGATGTGTAACATGTTACTTTTTTGTACAACAAGAATTAAGTGACATTTCACGACATATTGCTTACTGTGACTACCAAAACGCTCGATACTCAAATAGAATTGGTAAACGTGCAATTTGAACCGAAGTTCTCAATTTTGTTCGGTTATGACAATTGATCCTAGTGATTTCTGTGATATTATAGTTCATTTTTAAGAACTTCGTCTAGGGCAGTCAGTCCCCAAAGGAAATACAAACTGTACCCATAACCTGAAGGAGAATATTGCACGACTTCAGGGGTCTTTGTTCTGATGCAGGTGCATGGTATAATAGTTTTTCAGTAAAACCTACCTATTACAAATGTAACAAAATGATAATTTAGACTTTAAATGGCGTCAGACAATATATTAATATTACTTTGTAGACGTTATATTTTAATAGGGTAAGTAAAATGTTCCCTGTGACGTAACGATATAAGTTAACGATAACTTTCTGTAGAACCATAATTACCAGGCATAGAAATCCTTAAGCAGCTGGCCTCAAGTTAGTTACGCCCAAACCATTTGTAATGCAAGGAATATAAACAGCGGTCAAGGGTCACTGGCGGTCCTGGTAACAGGCTGGCTTACACCAACGAATTGTGGGAGAGAGGGAGGTGGTTCATTACCTCCAAAGGATCTGTGTAAATTCCAGTAACACTTAACCTAATATCCCTTCATCCTACCTTAGTGCTTTGAAGTTCTTCTGCTTGATTATAATATTACCTCGATATCTATGAACCAAAATGTATTGCAGTTAACTTTCTTAAAATAAAAGAGTTCGTGAAACTTGAATTTCTTTCAAACTTTCTGCTTCAACATTTGGGATATTTCTTGGCAGTATTACGATTCAATTCATAACAAACCTTTCCTAAAGGATGCTTATTAAGTAAGTTAATGAATGTTTATACTCCTTAGGAAGTCAGGTTTTCTTCACTATTTATGGAACTCTATTTTGTTACTTGGACCCTTGTGTAAGATAAGTTATTCCATATAAGTAGACACAGTGTGTTTTAAAGATGAGATTTATTATACGAAAGGAATATGGTATTGTTTATTTTCTATGGTCCCTTCAATGACTGGTACAAAAGATTTTTTGAAGCAACTGAGCTAAACCTGAACGGACCTTTTGTGGATGAGTTAAGACAATGCAACAAATAAAAACAGAGCATCTCCCTGTGGACCAAAGCGCATGAACATGTGTTTTATTTCTTGAATATATGAACAGCAATAAACTAAACTAATATAAATTGAGAACATTTGTTTTGGCAGTTCTTTCAACAATTCTTTCCTGAAGAAACCTGCAGCTCCCAATGGACAAAGGTATAACTGGGCTTACAATTTCACTCATAAATGACTGGATATTTAATTCACAAATTGCAAGGTCTGAATATTATCATATTTGTCTCTAACACTCCCAATATGATGTGTAGACTACGGCCTTTGTAGGTAACCTCAATCCAGAAAGCAATAACTGGACGCATTCCTAAGATAAAGGTACCCAAAGATCGGAGTATAGTACCTCCGACGGTAGGCTCACCATTACGAAGTTGCTGGAACGAAAGAAGCTACAGCATCTACCGAGGATTCCAAACCACATTGGACCTTGGAAATATTTTCCATGAGCTACTCAGAGGAGAACACTTGCTTAGGACCGACTTCAAATTGCTACAATAGAGCTGTCAATCGAACCACAGACACTTATCAGCAGAACTGCTATCGAATCTATTGAGCTACTCCGGCGCCCAGGTCCGAATATTAGAATACTAAAAAGTTTGTCACAATATAAGATTTAAAATTGCTTTGATATTTCAGGTCCCCGCACTTGAAACTTTAAAGGAAGGACATGTAAAAGCAAAATCGGTTATACGTATTTCCAGATTTTAACCCATGGTGTGCTGGAGACAGATCTCCGATTTTTGAAGCCTACCTTTCTTCTTCTTCTTCTTTTTCTTCTTCTTCTTCTTCTTCTTCTTCTTCTTCTTCTTCTTCTTCTTCTTCTTCTTCTTCTTCTTCTTCTTCTTCTTCTTCTTCTTCTTCTTCTTCTTCTTCTTCTTCTTCTTCTTCTTCTTCTTCTTCTTCTTCTTCTTCTTCTTCTTCTTCTTCTTCTTCTTCTTCTTCTTCTTCTTCTTCTTCTTCTTCTTCTTCTTCTTCTTCTTCTTCTTCTTCTTCTTCTTCTTCTTCTTCTTCTTCTTCTTCTTCTTCTTCTTCTTCTTCTTCTTCTTCTTCTTCTGCTGTTCTTAAAGATGTTTTCTGCTTCAAAACGCTTTTTAAACCCGTTGTTTAGTAGATATCCTTATATCTGAGTAACCACTGAATATATACTTACATAATAGAAGGATATTATAGGCATCATCCATGCATAATTTTGGTACAATTATCCCCCGCCCTGTGTGATTTGCATTTTTTTCATTCAGCGAAAATATGTACATACCTTTTTGTATATTCTCATTTATATTTCAGGACTTCACTGTTCGGATATATTTCATTTCTGCCGCTTGTATATGGTTGCAATATTTCTTATTTTTTCTCCAAAATAGTTTTAAATAAAACAAAAGTACTACATCAGGTTAAGGAAATACAATTGTTTGCGTGTTAATATCACAGACAAACGACTATGAAGAAATAAAGTCAACAACTTTGGAGAGTGAATTCCAATACATTTAATAAACGAATTCGAAAACAATCAATTTTGGGTTCTTTAAGAAAGTAGGTCTTAGTGTTTTCCTATATCTCATGCACAGAAATATTAAAACAGTGTACTACAGGCTATTTTGAAAAAAGTTTGTGATTCTATTCCAACATTTTAAGTGATAAAAATTCTGGCAAACTCACACCATGAAGTACTTTAAAACACAGATGTATGCACTAAAGCACAAAAAGTTCAAGTTTTTTCAGAAGTTCAATGCCAGGATCCGAACTCAAAACAGGGTCTTCACTGACTATGCCTACGCTACCGTGTATCACAGTGACGAGATATCCAAAAGGGTGTTAAACTTCTCTCATTTGTTTAATGTCTCTGGGTAAAGTTTTAAGCGCTGAAGGTCGTCTTTAAAGTTTGTTTTTGGTACATACAATTGAGACACTTTAGGTACGTAATTTATATGAGAGAAGTTTTATATGTGCTCGACCTAAGATGCAAACTCCGAATTCAATTCGTTGAAATGAAAAGCTAAGGAACTATTAGGGTATTAAATTCGTGTATTTATTTGTTTGTTTATCTATTCATTTCACCATATGATTTATTCTGGAAAAGATGTTAAGCTTACTAAGAATATTTCTTCAATTAAGTGACATCTATTAGTCGTTGCTTAACATCATTTGGTGACAGATTAAACCTTCATACACAAAATAACTGAAACTACCTCCAAATTCGCTTCTTAGAGCTGTTAAAGGAGTAACTTTGCATCCGGAATTCTTCAGATGCTCCTCGTAACTTGGTGTTTATATACGATGTATTAATCCCAGCTCCTTTATAAACTGTTATCAGTAAATACATTGAAGGGTACCCATCCAAGGCCTTAGAAAATAAAAGCATGTCAATTGCCAGGTTCATATCAGCGCCACTGTGTGCCGAAATTTCGTCCCATAGAAACTCTTTTACATGCCAATATGGCTAACATAAGGTTGTTGGCTTTAAATACATGTAAAACCTTCGATAAGGGCCGGCTTTGAATCCGCTATCTCAGGATAAATAGGCCAGCACCCAACTAACCCTAGACCCCTCCAACACTTCACCTCACTCACGATGCCCTTCGTGGCAATGGCGGTAGACCTTGGCCCATGATTGGTCTGTTGAACCATGGGGTTAAGTTAACTTTAGTTTCAATTATGATCAATAAATCCTAAGTATTCTTAAACCCATTGCTTACTGTTGCAGATTTTTAAATAGTAGACTTTGTGAATCATAAGTTACTCTCCCTCTATGGCTGAATAACTTTCCCTCCGGTAGCCACTTGTCGCAGATTTACGTCACATCAAAGAACCTCAATGTCGATAAAGATGCCTCTGAGCAAAGTCAGTACATGTTTCAGGGCCTATATAGAGAGGGATACTGACAACCATAACGGTTAAAGAGCGTCCATACATTAAGGAAAAGAAAACAACAAAAACCTCTTCGTTGTAGATTACGTAATCCGCAGCGAAAGAAGAAATATGCACGTAACTCTTCATTTACTTGAGTTGAACAAACATCCAAAGTACGGTTTAACAGAAAATATAAAAAAGATAAGCCCTTCTTTTTTGCTCCCCAAGTTTCGATACATGCTGTTCTAAATTGTAAAATAATTAATAATTAAACCATTTACGGTTGAGTACACATGCCACTTAAAAATAACATGTAACGGAAAAATAGTAGACTATACAAAGAAAACGGACAGCTTGAAGAAGGTAATGTGATGCCTTGCAACTACAAAACGAATACAATTTATCAACAAAGTAGGCTATTGAAATGCATCTCTGTTCACACTAAACAGCAAAAGATGAATAGCAACCAGGAAAATGAAGAGAAATAAAAAGAATGTGAAGAACTCGTAAACATTATCGTATCCTTCTTTCACTATTATTAAAAATGTCCGCAATTTTTTCGCTCTTAAGAACAACGAAAGTTGCAAGACAAAAACAAAAGAATTAATTTCAGTCTCCAACCAGAGCATACTTAAAGTATATCAGTAACTTCAGCTACAATATCCAGCCGTTCTCTTGAAGCTGTACCGCTGTGATTGTGTTTTGTTATTAAACTTTTCTACCTCAAGCCTTTCATTTTAAAAAAGAGAAACATCAAAATGTATTCTCTGAAACAAAGAGCTGTATGCTATTCTACTTCGAGGCATGGGAACAAAAGATTCAAAACAAACTTGTTCGCAATTTCCAGTCGTTGGAAAGAGTTCTTTTGTTCATTCACGTCCGCTTCAATTTATCAGTGTTCATTCTTCTTTCCGTTTCTTTTTTATTTCATTCTCTGCTTGTGTTACTTCTGTAAGAGAGTAGAAGTTTCATTATAATAACAAAAGAGTCTATTTCACTAGCATTCGACGATTTTATTAACCGAGGAAAATTCTCAGTATCTCATTTCCAATGTTGTTTTAGTGCTTCGATTAGCAACGATTAGATATGATAAACTTAAATCAATACTATGAAACTGAAATTTTAGATTTTGATCTACTGAAATTTAATTCAGAATAAAACAAGGAGTCTACATAAATATGTACATCATTTTTTGATATTTAATGAGTGTTATCAACTACTGTAAAACAAAATTAAAGGGCTCCTGGTAATACCTATTACTAACCATGAATTAATCAAACGTGGATCTATTCAACTAAAACAATTCCTCTGGTATCGTTAACGTAGTTTAGCATTTCCCCCAAGGATGGGAAGTGAAAAAGTTTTGACGCAAAATTCTGTTGTGTTGCACTCGTATGACCTTTTCTCCCTCTAGTACACACTATTCCTATCTATCTCATGCATACCGCGTTAACATTTACATAACTTACGCCATTGCACATGTCTATAGATACATGGAGATTAAATAACTGCACCAAACTATATGTTACCTGAAATCATTTAAGAGAGAGTTGTTATGTAATAGCTTTGAATGTCCGTCCTCTTTGTATGGCCAAGAGAGAGGTGTTGTTAGAAATTTAAAACAATATCAAAGAATATCTTAAGAACGTTATTTCATAAAAATTGTGTGCCCTAAAGAGGCATACATTTTTATTTAGTTAGATTTTTTGTATCTTACGGTTTAGTAGTTATGTTTACTATTTAGTCAACTAAAAAACCCCGTGCGGTATCAAAATCCAAATTATTGCAACCATTATTGCAACCATTTTTTCAGAAAATTAAAATTTTCGAAAAGTTATCCACGGAAAGGGCAGTATAAAATAAGTATATTTTATTTGAAATTTTCATGTCTCGTCTATGATAAATTCCGCAATTAAATACCATGTTTGTTATTTAAAAGTATTTTCGTTTATGAATTATGTTGTTCTAAACAAAGAAGTATTCTACAATATTTACTTTCCTCGTGGAGGGTTTTATTAATGAGTAAGTCAATGCTGGCGAGTCCTACAGTGCTAGCTTTACTGATCTGAGTAACATCTGTTTTCCCCCTCAGTGTTAAAAAAAGGTCAGTTCTTAAGAGTACCGATCTGTGCTCACTCAAAACTCACAAGTACGCTACATAATATGCTTGTTTAGCAAACTTTTGTGTCAGTACAACTAAGTATAATTGAAAAATTGGATGCACATGTATACATATACCTACTCTTTGTGGGTTACGTGTATTAAAACACAAATTTCAGCTATTTTACAAAAAACTACTCTTAGAATACAAATTTTAAAGGTTTTAAGCAGCGTTTACGATTTATATTCCTTATTGATTTATAAAATAATATTGCTAATTTACATTCTTTATAATTAGTTTGTTAAAAGTAATACTTCTTCGGGTGTAAATTTGGACTTCGCTGAAAAAGCGTAAGCTTAGAAACTGAAATGAGCTTGGCAACGGAATAAATTTGCCTTATAATAACATGTGCATGGCAAATTTTAGCTATAAAAATCAATAAATACTTTCAATACTTGATATTAAGATATATTCAATGTATTGGGAAATAGCCCCAATATTCCAAAGTAGCTTAAAAATTCCATATTAGAGGTATTTTAAGCACTGAAAAATATATAAAAAGTTACACACGAGAAAAGCGCTTATTTACTAATGAAATCTGGCCCAAAATTCTGCATATATACCTCTTTTTATCCAATAGCGCGTACTTTTACTTCAGACAAATAACTTAGGAACTAACATATGCGCAGCAAACTTTGCGATCACGTTTCTACAAAGTTTGGAAAGGTTGTTACAAGTATGAGAACTAGCTGTATGTGCAATTGCGCCCTCTGCTCAGGGTTATTTAAATCTTCATGTAACTTCCATTTTCGCTGTAATAACCAAAATATTTATTCGTAAACCTCGTTAGATAAATGGACTTATGGTAAGCTAAGAAGCCTAAATTGTAATTTTATATCTGTTCTTTCCAATTTTCATCGATCGGTATCCTTAAGGCAATAACAAATATACGACAAAGAAAGGTAGCTACAAAATTCAGACCATTTAGCAGGAAATTATTAACATAACGAATGTAAGAAAGCATATATATATCCTTTTGCAGGTAAGATGATTTTTCGTATGCACTGATGCCTCTTAACTTCAGGTTTATCT
Source organism: Mantis religiosa (assembly GCA_030765055.1). Lineage (NCBI taxonomy): Eukaryota > Metazoa > Arthropoda > Insecta > Mantodea > Mantidae > Mantis > Mantis religiosa. The sequence continues at coordinate 193,293,191 of CM060948.1, read as the reverse complement.
GATGGGAAACAGACACATCCTTATAGACATTTTCTTCTAGAATAGCGCATTCCTCCTATAGAGTTACAAAATCCCAACTACTTAATCAGCCTGCAATTACCGACTCTGCCACAGGTTGTTAACTATTTTGTTTATCTTTGCTTGTCAACTGAAAAGCCCTGATGAGGAGGAGGCAATAAATCTTAAAATGTGACTTCACCAAACAAGAAATCAGAAATCAAAATGCTTCTCCAAAATCAGCACCGTCAATAGCTTGTTTATGTACTCTATTTTGTTGCGAAATTATTTTCCCATACGATTTATCATAGATAATTTGATATTCTTAATATTTTATGGGTCTGATTACTAACTCAATCTACAAATGCGATAAACTGTGAGAAAAACTCTTTTTACTGACCTCTTTTCTTCTACACTTCAAGTTTCAGGTAATAATTTGCTTGTTCCCTCTTCAAAGATTCTCCAATCATCCGTTTCTGGCTCTATCTCCACGTTTATTTTGTGGTTGATATGATGTTTTTCCTTACTCCTGCATTGTGGTGTAAGATCATTTAATTTATAAGTTATCTTTAAACTCTACTACTCTTCTGAGTGTCTATTATTTTCTGCGCCATTTAGTTATAAGATATCCAAACAATTGCATAACAAAGTTTCAGTGAAATTACGTGTTATGAGGCTACATGAATTTAAAAAAAAAGAAAACTTGTATGTGTCTGTGTGAGTGTCTGTGTGTATCAGTAAATATAAGTAAACGAAAAGTAATTCAAATACCAAACTGAGAATTTAAGTCTACCATCTTTCAAGGATGGGACTCCAAGAAATTAAACAAATATCGTTGTGATTATTCGTTTCCTCAAAATGAATAATGCAATTTGCATTAAAATGCCACATGTTTAAGATACTTTTACAATAAATGAAATGCGTATCTTAAATTTTCTGGGCGTAGTCTCTTAGGTCTTCTACACTCTGAATGACTTGTAAACCATTGGTAAGCCTATAGCTAAAATTTTACTACATAAAAAGTGTTAGCTGCTATTAAAGCTCCCAGTTTATATGAGCCATTGCTAATTTCCGAGATATTCTTCGTTATTGCTTGGAATTTTCAAATGTTTGTACGTTTTTCATCCATTAGTTCACTGTTTGTTTTGTTTTTAGTAGGTATTTAATGGTCATAGAATTTCAAAGTACACACAGTCAACCACTTTCTAAACATATCAATTGTTTTAGCAAAGCATATTCTTCTTATACCTAGAAGAACGTGTAAACACGTAACTGAAGTTTATCTCGATTAATAAGAATTAGACAGAAGAATTGAATTTTATAAGAATTATTTGTATAGGAATGAGCAGAGGTTATTCTCATGCACACATAAAATTATTTTATGTAATCAAATTTCATAAATATTTTAACTCCTTAAACTAATGAATTAACCCTTTATTGCCAATCGCTATATGATATTTTTTACCAAGAGTGTTTAAATGTTTGCATTCTCTAATAATGGATTTTTTGCTGCAGATAAAATACAGGGATTTATACCATCTTTCGAAAACAGCATTGTTATTCGTTATAATGCCTGACTTGAAAGGACGTAAGCTAAAAAATGCATCTAAGTGATTATATTAGGGTGTCGGTATCCCCCTGTGTGGGTTTGAAAATGTTATTCGCCCCCCTTAAGCATTAAAAACAGGACGGGGTGATTGTCCAAGACTTCAATAAAGCCACATCCTGGATGTTAACGATGAATAGGTACGTTACACCAGAGCTTAGCGAGGCGGTCGTTTCCTTAGCAAAGAGTTTTTTAAAGCTCTTGTTATGAACAAAGTGTTTTCAAAGCATCGGTAATGACTCATGACTTGAACGTCAACAGCAGAAGGGGACGCACAAAGCCCTTCTTTGACAACAATGGCCAACGATCCGTTCAGCTCTGGCGACAAAATTAAACAATATCAAATTTTCAAGAAAAGAAAATGAAAAATTAACCTCTGAGGTTATAGTTTTATCATACCCATTATATGTATAGATCTTTATTGGAAAAACATGATGTAATTTCGTAGACTGCGTAATCATCGAGCAAATTGGTTGAGTGGTAATGTGTGAGGCTTGCATTCGGAAAGTCCCGAGTTCGACCGCCCGCTCCGATCTTGAGTTGTTTATAGTTTACCGTGGTCGGAAATTGGAAGCTGGGGTGATTTCTCATTTTCTACAATTGCATTTTCTCGTTCCCCTTTCATTTCCTTTGTTTTTCATGTTTTTGTATGATTCTAGATTTCGTGGTGCATGTCAGTGCTAAACAAATGGTGCGTATGCTTGCTACAATGAAGGAGCATTGGACAGCGTGTCAAGTCGGACGAGTCGATTAAATACTGACCAGTTCTAAGCAGTTTCAGTTGTGGGAACAGGTCCTCGAGCAGAAATTCCGTGCATTCCTGTGGCTTGACTGCCAGCGGCCTGTAGCGTCCTGTGTGTCTTTTTTTAATCATCCCTTTCTCCTGGAGGTAGCAGAAGTAAATACCAGCGGCCTGTAGCCTCCTGTGTGTCTTCTTTGCTTCATCCCTTTCTCCTGGAGGTAGCAGAAGCAAATATTTCACCTGGCTCTTAGAGTGAAAGGTGTCCCCTGCTGTTCATACTTCAAACCGCTGTTAAACAACTGGTTTTAATCATACGTTTGTGAAACTTTGAACCTTATAAATTATACTCTAGGGATACTTTAAGTCACGTACGAAGGACATTTTCAATCTTGCAGGCCATGCAATCTCTTCACATCCTCATTCATTTGTTCTTTGCCATACAAAAGTGATATTCTGACCCAGTGGTTATACCCTAAAAACTATGTGATCTAATCAGAAATGTTATGGTAACATATATCAGCAATTATATTGCAATTAAATTGCCAAGAGTTGTTTCAGACGTTTTTGTACATAAAGTAAAGGACTTTGTTGGTATTCAAGCTTAATATATAATTAAAACAAGCATAAATGAATATTGTTAAAAGGCGAGGTAGGTGCTATTGTTCAACTGTTTTAGTAAAAAAGAATATCACACAAAAACTCATAGGAATTGCTCATAGAAAAATATGATCATTACTGTAAAATGTATATAAAATAAATATTTAAAACTTTCGACTACACATATAAAAATAAAAATAATAATAATAATAATAATAATAATAATAATAATAATAATAATAATAATAATAATAATAATAATAATAATAATAATAATAATAATAATAATAATAATAATAATAATAATAATAATAATAATAATAATAATAATAATAATAATAATAATAATAATAATAATAATAATAATAATAATAATAATAATAATAATAATAATAATAATAATAATAATAATAATAATAATAATAATAATAATAATAATAATAATAGTAATAATAATAATAATAATAATAATAATAATAATAATAATAATAATAATAATAATAATAATTAATAATAATTAATAATAATAATAATAATAATAATAATAATAATAATAATAATAATAATAATAATAATAATAATAATAATAATAATAATAATAATAATAATAATAATAATAATAATAATAATAATAATAATAATAATAATAATAATAATAATAATAATAATAATAATAATAATAATAATAATAATAATAATAATAATAATAATAATAATAATAATAATAATAATAATAATAATAATAATAATAATAATAATAATAATAATAATAATAATAATAATAATAATAATAATAATAATAATAATAATAATAATAATAATAATAATAATAATAATAATAATAATAATAATAATAATAATAATAATAATAATAATAATAATAATAGCATCGTCATGTTTTAGTACCTTGTAGCTGTGCTCTGTATGATAATAAGCATATTGTAGCTACCACCCAGGAGGAATGGATGAAGTGGAGGAACCAGAAGAAAGGGACTGGCAGAAGTTTCTAACATTAACACTACCTTAGTTCGACGACCTGTATCACTACTTTAGCTGCTTAAAGAGGGAATGAGCAACCCTTACAACTACACAGACCTAGGGCGGTCACGGTAGTTCGCTTTACTTGGAGTAAGCATTATCTCCATACCTGTGCAACCTCCACAGTCCATGGTATCTGAAACTGGAGAATGGAACGGAAATGGGAAACTACCTTACTTCTTTCTTGTTGACTAAAAAATCTACGAAAAACACTGGGCCGCCAGGAACTGAACCCATAACTTCCCAAATGCGAGCTTTACACTTAACCATCTCCTCTTCACCTTAGTGGTTTTACTTTTTGCTAGTTTCGGCTTTACGGGGATCCTTCCAAAGTTTATTTTTTTTTTTCTTTATACCAACGTTCTTTTAGGGACGCGGTTACAAACCATAGTTTTCAGACGTTTTAGGCCCTTCTTTTTAAGGTTCTGTATTCTTCCATACATATCTATGCCCTTCTTATATCTCAATTCTAATTCTATCCATCTTAGTATAACCTTGGATTACCTTCAGGAAGTTCACTTCGTATGCTTGTAACCTACTTCTTTTCAGAGTCCTCGTCTATGATTCAAAATTTAGTGCTATTACTTTTTAAAAGGTTTATTTACTTTCGTTGTTTTTTCTTGATACTGCGTCCATTATTATGATAAATCTATAGTAGCTTACACAGGAAGGAATAGTTGTGTAGAATCCACTCAAACCTTTTAGACGAATGATTATTTAAAAGCAGGATCACTTCGGTTTTAGACTAGGATCTAATATTCAAATAAATTCAGTCACTTTTTGTCGAGCATGAATATCAAAGAATAGGTGCTGTTGATAATTTATGGCAAACATTGCAGCATTTGAAAACGACTTTCAGACCAAACAGGCAAATGCAATGGCTTATGATCATTTTATATTTTGAGTGACTTATGGATATAGTTGTAAATTAGGTCCATATCAGCTAATTTCTTTCTGACTTTAATGAATGTTATTATATAGTAACTTTTAATTTTTAAAAGAAAAACCTTTATACAATTAGGCATGACGGTCCAGTGAAACTATAAGCTTGTACGTGATTGAGATAACGTCTGAGAATTCTGTAACCTCAGTTTCATTAGCTTGGAACTTCCAGAAGGAAGAGCAACAGAGCATCCACAGATATGGTTGACTTTTGGTTTCTACCATTACTGCCTTAGTTTCGAGCAACCGACTTTATTATAGTTTAAATCATGGCTAAAGGCTGAAAGATACTGGATGAGACGATACCGTAACATATAGAACCACCTAAATAAGCATTTGGACTTTAATTTATGAGACTTACAAGGACGAAAAAAAAGAGTCAGAGCCCATCCTTCTTCCTTATCTCACTTAGCACATAAACTTATTTCCTTTCTCCTTGTCCTTAAAAAAATGAAATGACGTATTTACTTTTCTCTTTAAAAAAGGAAAAAAAAGAGAGCGGAAACTAACCACTGCCTTTTGTTTCACGCAATATGCAGAAGTTTGTCATGGATGGATTGAATACAAGATGGAAGCACCCCTCGTGCTTCACTGTTCACTGTTATATTGTCATGTTTCAAAATTACACGGTAAGCCACGTGCGATGTAATCAGGGATTTAAGGTCGATGTGACACTGTATACTGACATTAACAAAATAAAACAAAAACAAAAAAAGATTCAGATGTCTTTTTTTTTTTTTTTTGAGCTCGTATTTTCAACCCTTGGTAATCAACCCAACACATGTAAACCCCAATAAGAGTAGTTTAAAAAAGAAATGCAAACGTATCAAATACCACTCTTTGAGTTATTTAGGGTATTCTTACTATAGGATCCCGCGAAAATTTTCCGTTACTTTACAGCTCTCAGGAACAACCCCTACCAGTACTTCCAACCCCATATGTGGAGGTCTTTACTGGTCTATGCATGTAGTCAAAATGTTGTGAAATCCCACCTTCCATAAACTATACAAATCTTATTTTCTGCCATATACATCCTCAACATCTTTAAAAACTGCCATTGCTGTTTATTCTTAAACCTATATAAATAAGACAGGACACTTATAAATTTGTAGCGCAGTAACAAATTTGTGCATTTCAGACAGAGGACTTAGGGCACTGAAAAAACTGTAGAAAATGTGCACTTCGAAAACTACCCATACATACATTTCCAAACCATTACGCAAAACTTTGAACCATTGGACCAATCTTTACAAAACCTTTGTACCTTACAAGGTAAGGTGGCCATGACAATTTAACTCTATTCACGACTTTGAAAGAACTCATATACCCTTATTTTCAAACCCTTATGTTTAACGCTTCCTTGCAGTGCCGCCTGTGACACCTGTATGGAACATGTATTCAAGCATCTGCTCCAGGACCGTCTTGATATAAGATTAAATAACGGGAACACACTCTTTAGAACACATACATTATGGCTTAACATGGAAAGGTGTCGATGCTTTTGGCTTTATGTATTCTTCCTTATAACATACTGTGACTTTGTGGGTTTATAGAATTAAAAGGGCGAGTTGCAGAAATTAAAAATCTCCTTTATTTTCGTAGAACTACTCTTACACATTACAGCAGCATTACGTTACATACACCATCAGTCTACCAAGGTCGATCACAATAACAAACAGTGACAGCAGATTACTTCCTTAGCTCTCGTTACAGCACTTCACAGCTGGCTGTCTCTCAATTCACAACGCTATTTCACAACTAACAACTCAACTCTTGGCCAATCGTTGCCTCTTTAAATACTTCACAGATAATTTCTAGATGATTCGCAAATAAACCAGAACGCGAACAATCTCTATCAGTCCAGAAGTAACTGGAAATTTTCATTTATCTCACTTTGTTTGTTATCTGCCTGTTATCTTTGTCCGCGGGCTCCTTGTTTTCACACTGCCCTCCTATTAGTTTCTTTTGTGTAAACAAGCCACACGATCGTAAATACGGGTTTGCGACAATACTAACAGAATCTCCACTTATCATCTAAGAAGTGAAATGTCTAGCACTCAAACATTAATCTACGAGCACAAGTATGTTTCAACCTCAGGAACGAAGGAAAAGGGAGAGTATGAGAAATATTAATTTGAGTGCTGAAATGTGTCGTGTTTAACGCCCGCTTTTACTACATACGGCACCGCAGGCAATGACACTGATGATACATGAGATGAAGATGGAGCACCGGTGGAATGAGATGGCGGGGGAAACCGGAGATCCCGGAGAAAACCCGCCCCAGCGCCGTGTTGTCCACAACAAATCTCACTTTGCGGTCGCCTGGGCTCGAACCCGGGCCGCCTTGGTGAGAGCCAAGCGGTCTAACCACTGAGCCACGGCGCGGCCAATTTGAGTGCTGAGGTAGGTAAGGAGTTAATACTAAACTACCATATCGCGATATATCGGCACGATCCCATACATTTGCCGGACATCGAGGAAACCTCTTAGCATTCTCTATTTAGAAAAAAATAATAATATGAAGCCCCAAATGAGATTTGAACATCGGACATTTGGAACACCTTGCATGTGCTGTACCAACTCAGCCTAAAGACCAGTTATCGCTTCTTATTAGGAAGTAAAGCTACATTTTGTTTTGGATGTATGAGAGAGTAACTTGCGACTGTTCTCACCAGGGTGTAGCATTATATGATGTTGAAGAAGGAGGATTAGGCAGTGATCCAGCAACATAAGGCATGAGGAAGAACAAACCTTTTGTTATTGCTTAAGAATGAAAGAGAAGGAAGATCATCAATCCCGTCGCGTCATGCAAACAAAGCCGGCGGGACAAAGTCGATCTTGATTTATGGGGAACTGCTAGAGGGTCACATCCGGTGTTTGGCGATCGACTACACAAAGCCATCTATTGTAGTGATCGTTAATCAGACCTTCTGATTTGTGTGCGTCCTTTGCAAAGTGACCTTTGAATTACTTTGGTCAAGCCTTGAAAAATAAAAAAGTACATTAACACGACCTTTTCCACAAATTCACATCCATTGGATTATTTATATAACAGTGATTATTAGGCTACATAAATCGCGATACTTTATTTTTCATAGGAAAGCATATAATTTATGCAAGAAGTGGAAACAACATACGTTCAAATATGCATTAGTGGTGGAAGTAATAAGTATTGTGCTTTCACATTAGTCTATGTAGGACTCAAGCATTTAATAAAAGGAGAATAGTAAAGAACAACTACGTAATAATTCGTTTTATTATGAAGTCTGGGTCAGCACTGTAAGCTGCCATTGTAAAATGTCATCTCAAATGATTTTATGATTTCTTTGTGCTTTACCGAGAAAAAATGTGATTAGTATTTTGTGTCTGCAGGTATGTTGCTATGATGTCTTTTTAGAGCAACCACAAAGAGACCGGAAGATCTTCTTCCTTAACTGCCCTCTTATACCAATACGTGGTATCAGGGTATTAGTTTTCCTCTTAACCCTTATGCTCATAGGCGGCGGGTTGAGGAACGGAATCTCTGGATCAATGTGAGAGAGAATCCAGGATGGGTGATCAGCCCGATACCTGGTATAAGGATGACAGAAGTGGATGATAGTATGAGGGCGAGATAAATAACAGGAAGGATGATGATGGAGCGATTAGTGGAATGTTGGCGAAGGAAATCGGAGGACCCGGAACCACTCCCCCTCCACAGCACCGTGTGGTCCACAGAAAGTCTCACTTTGCCGTCGCCTGGGATCGAAACCGGCTCGCCTTGGTGACAGCCAAGCGGTGAAGCAAGACCCATGACTCAAATCCTGGCTATCGAACTGATTTTTTCAATCCGATGCTACTTTTCCATAAATTCGTTGTAATTAGTCTTTGCAGTGAAAACACGTAAGCAAAAAAATTTAAATAGATGTTCTAGGCTTAGTTCCCGCCAATCGATGTGTATTTTTCTTTAATTATTTCAATTATTTCCTACCTCCTTAGTGACTATAAATATTGATGTGAGAGTAAGTAAATATGCATGTGGATTTAAGTTAGAAATGACAAAAACCGACAGTAAACTAACCAAAAACTTCAAAGAGTAAAACTGCCATCAAATATTTCAGTTAAATTTCCAATATAACCATAGCAGCTAAGTTGAACTATAGGAATGAAAAATAAAAAATAATCAATTCGCAAGTTTTCAAACGTGTCACATGGATGAATCAAACTTGGGCAAGGTTTAAACTTACAACCTGAAATAATGGTTTTAGCGGTTCACGCTACTAACATTTGTTTGACATGCAGTGTTAACTTAAAAATCTGCAGGTGTTCCTAGGTAATTTTGTCTATATCTCTATGTTTTTATTATTATACAAAAATTTAGACTAACAGTTCGTCAATAAAGTCAAGACTTCAGTGATTTTCACTGCAAATTTTAAATGTTCTCTTTTTCGTTCCTATATGTTCATATATGTTTAAATCATAATCCTTATTTTTTACTTTTTTTAAATAAGAAAAACTTTTCAGATGGATTGTAGTTAGTGGTGAATAATTTTCTTTCATGCTTTGTACTGTACCTTTGGAAAAGATTGAACATGAATATTTCATTCAACACATTGGTATTCATCCAATATATACCAACACGTGTTCTGTAAAATGATTTTGGTTTGATTAACACAAAATATGTATTTTCGGTAAAATTTCAGTATGAAATTTCGAATGGAGTGCAAGCAATACTTACTGTGCCTGTTTGTAAGTGCTAGAGAAAGTAACGGTCCATCGTTTATCCTGTATTTAAAGATATTTTAAACAAATTAATCATACAAAGCTTGGAGAGTCCAATCGGTCTTGATCAATGGATTATGAACTTCTCATTTTGTTAAGTATCCCCGTTGACATTTCAAGTTAACCTGAAATACTTGGGACACTCCACCTTAAAGGGAATGTTTCAAATCTTGTAATTTCCAAGTGTTAATACCATAAATCCATAAACTTTTGGAGTCCATGGTGTGTATGTAACCTATGCCTATGATGTGTAAATTATTACCTATAATTTTTTATCAGGAATGACAGGTAATAGGTCAATCATAAAAATATCCTGCTAAATGAGTTTACGTAATTTTGCATTATAAATTGTTATATAATTATCATATCACTGATAATTTATACATATTCGTGGGGCATTGTTTTGCTACGGTGTAGACGAGCACCGAGAGAGATAGAAGCGGGGAGTGAAAGAGACAGATAGTGCCCAAGATACGCCCGTATACTGACTAGCGCTGAACACTTGCCGAGAGAGAGTGAGAGAGCAACAGATGGAGAAAGAGACGGAGATAGTCTGGACGCTCTCGCTCCACCACGAAAGACTGTGAAGCTTCGTGAGCTTTTGTGAATCTTCGGGAACCTTCAAGAAACAGCGGCTCGTGTATAAAAGCGACTGGACTGGACTGGATATGTGACCAGAGGGAACATAGACGCTTGACATCCTTCAAACTACCAAGAGACGTCTTGGGGCCCCTTGGTTAACCCAAGAAACATCCCAGATGTCTCTAGGACCCACATATGCGCCTGGTGGCTCAAGCGATATGCAACCCGTAATCAAAACGGAGCAAAAACATTAAATCCTGTATCCCTAAACGGGGGAACGCCAAATTGCAGCTGCCTTTTGAGATCAATCAAGGGCATCCCAATCCAAATTTCCCCAAAAATTCAAACACACACCCTAGCAGAACACACCACACTTGGCTCATTTCGCCGGTAAAGCTGCAAAGCGGCTAGGCACTGGGGCATAAAGACACCCGGACCGGCAGAAGCCCAGCCCGACTAGGACTAGCTCTGGACCTCTGGAGACATCCAGTGTCGACAGGGAGCAACTAAGAGGAACAGAGTCGCTAGTGAGTCGTCTATTGTATGTGTAGACATTTGAATTCTACCGAGTCGAGTCAAGAACTGTTAATCGTGCAGTGTGGACTTGTGGCAGACGGCCTTCAGGATTGTGTTCATGTGTGTTACATCTGCTGATATCAGAGCTGTACAGTGTCTTTTTACTTGAAATAAAGAGCGTTTTGAATTTCTGCAATCTAGACTTAATTTTACGAACCCACAAAGTCACAATATTAGCACAATTTCTAAAAACTGGATAAATAAAACGCTGTCCCAGTATACTATTATTCCTGTACACGAATCAAAGTCCCATTTTATACTTCGGGATAGCGCAGTCTACTTTTTTGGTATCCTGGGTAACAATAAACATGCAAAGGTAACATAACAATAGGCGAAACATTCGCACAGCTTTATAAAATAATATTTCAAGATCACGCAGATATGTGCTGAACAGGAAGAGAAACCAATTTTGAGCGATAAAGGAGGAAAAGCGGCAGAAGCAGGATGCCGGAAGGGCGAAAACCATCACAGTAAACGTAGATAATAGTGGCAACGTCGCTGCAGTTTTTGCTAATTTCTGAATAGAATCATATATACACTCAAAAATTAAAATTCACACAAAAATTACTGCTCATAAAATTGCAAGTTAAAAATTTAATATTACACCACGTAACATTCTCAAGCAATTTTTAATAAAGTTATTTCAAAAGCTTAATTAGCTTATATGCTTCATGACAATTGAAACAAAAATTTGCACAAAGGTTTTGTTAGATAGTTTCTTGTTGATACAAGGAGATGGTGAAAGCTGTTACAGTAGGCATAAGGGATAGTCAAATATAAGATGGGTCGCTACGGGATGATTGAATGACTGCAAGGAAACAATACGAAATACAATCTTTCACTTGAGAGAAGAAGGAAATTTGAAAATGCAAAGCAATATCTCGGACATTGTGAAGGCTGTAAAAAATTTTATTTGGCATAAGTTGTGTGCCTGACGAAATCTACACGTTCTTATGCAGTAAGTTTTTTTTTCTTTCTTGCAGTTTAGCCATTACGTGTTATACAGAGATAATACACAGGCTATTCTCAGAAACTAATGATATAAATTTTAATTCTCTTAAAAACATGTTTAAATATGCAGTTTAATCTGTTGAAAAATTCATTCTGAAAAAAAAATTACGAAAATATTTCCAAATAAAGGTAGTTTCAGGTGAGGTATTTACTTTAATAATCTTGTTGCAACTTTGGAGGATACTGAACGTTAATACTATGTCCGGTACCTGTTAGACTTTTCTTTTTGGGTTATGCTGTATAGCGTAAGTGTTAATGTGTCTTTTTCGTTTCAACAAGTTTCGAGTTCGAATCTCGTCAGGGTGTTATCTGTCACAGGTTTTTTCCGGGGCTTCACTTATGCTGCAAGATAAATGTCCGGTAACTCTAAGATATGTGGATCTTGATTTCATTTGAGCATCAGCTCATCCATTTCATTCATCGTCCTATGACAAAGTTGGAGGACATAAATTAGGAAAAAATTAAAAAACAATGACAGAAACAAAACAAAAACACGTACACACAGACACAGACCCTTTTTCAAACTGCTTGTTTTTTGACTCAAAGGTACTCAAAAAATAGGAAATCTCTGTAACTAACTTTTGTGATATGCAATACCCTCATCACCTACTGGGTACCCGATAGAGAAAGTAAACATCAGAGAATAAGAAACCTATAATATGGCTTTCAGATTTTTAAGTTGGTACTGCATCTTGTTGGAATAGAAATTCTTTGATTTAAAAAGTTTTAAAGAGCAACAAATCCTCTGTACTTTCAGGGTGTGACGTCGGTCTTTGATATTCCAAACCAGTGGTTTATAATTTAGATTGCAGTAAAACCAGAATTATCTTCCTTTAAAATTTTTCCAACTCATTGGTTCCAAATTATTTGATAGGTGAAAAATGACTGAGAACAGCAGCCATTAAAATTTACAACTACGCCAATTATGTTTAAAATAGTATCTAATAAACTCAACCGTTTCTAGCTTACATTAATTTTAAAAGGTTGGAAGTTTTTTGGCACCTCATTTCAGTTATTTTGAGCTAAAACAAAAGAGGAAATGCAAAATACATAGACAATGAAAATGTATTAACACCGACATGGAACCAAATTTCGCCTCAATACACAGCAATGCATCTGTAATGGAACAACACTTGATTAAATCGCTGCAGTTCAAAGTTCACACGCCACTTGTCTTCGAGCCAATTCTCCCACGGTCGGGGGTCCCACGGCCGGTAAACTGTCCCTCTATGGGTCCCATTGTTCCAAGAGACTGCCCGCTAATAGTTTACGTAATCAAAAACAACGTGGGACCAGTAAGGCACGAATAACAAAAATGAGCAAAAGCCTTGACGCCAGGCTACAAAAGGTACACTGGGGAATGATCTTTTACACATGCTGCTATGAGTTGACCCTTTGGCTAATGTCTGCTCCAGTCAATGGCGTTAGAAAGAACAGGATCAAAAGCGCGATTCTACGGGATCGCTGGACCGTGCATCAAGAGTTCGTGGAGGGGATCACAGAAGGGTTCTTGCTCGAGGATGTGACGTCAGAAAGCTGGCCTCTGAAGGACTTTCTATTGTACTGGTCCAGATTCTCTTATTATTTTAAAGTACGAGTACAAGAGCAGGGGAAATCTTGCATGTCATTCCAGGGATTTGCTCCTGGTGACCGATTCGACGGTGCAAGAAATTCCGGTGCAAGAAATTCTTAGAATTGCAACCACATCTTCTAACTTTCTACAGCAAAGCACGCCTTTTTTTCTCCTAACAATTACAATTTCTGCCTTTTTTCTATTTCCCCGAAAAGGTATTTAATCTTATGAGAGAAAATAGTATTAGGAATTATGTTATTCAAATATGTGCCCCATAATCCTTCCAGTGATTCCAAATTATTCTTGAGTCCTCGCCTAGACCAGATTTGGGAAAGCGTCTAACTAAAGACAAGCATAATCCACGACAAAATCGGAACATATAGGCAAAATGATATTATTTTATACTTTCTCTCCTCATATTGCCGCTGTTTAACTGTTAGTTAAAAATGACGCGGCCAAAAATGATTATCATTAGGTAACTGGGCCGTAATAGCCTCTTTATTCTATATCCTCTTATTCTGTTTGGTTTTATTCTTGTTACATTACCAACCTGTGTTTTTATTTACTTATTGCATTTTATTTTAATCTACAGGGAAAAATTGTGTTACAGTCCAGATATAGCTATATTTTATTGTTCGATTGCAGATTATAATAGGCGGTGACACCGAAAATCATTGTTTGCTCTTAAATAACACAATCAGTCGTAGTTTTCTCATGATGTGTTAATCTTGCCTGCCTACCCAATTTAATGCATTACTTCCCCTTCTGCTTCCCTCTTAGAAGCTCTTCGATAATTTATTTCATTATAATTATCTTTTATTTTTTATTATTTGCACTGGATCCTTTATTTTTCTCTCCCAGTGTTTCAATTAATATATCTACTCTTCTTGGTCTATTTCAGAGCTATTCTTTCTTTACCTATCTTTTCTAAAACTGTTTTGTCTATTATTATTCCATCCAAAACTAGATATTGATATCACATGTTTTGAGGTTCTGAATTGTTTTTAAAAATAAATGAAAAATACTGGTGCCATATGTGTGTATACTGTGTGTGTGTGTGTGTGTGTGTGTGTGTGTGTGTGTGTGTGTGTGTGTGTGTGTGTGTGTGTGTGTGTGTGTGTGTGTGTGTGTGTAAAAGGTAGGATGTGTACCAAACAGAAGGGTTAAAGAGCTTCTTTAAAAGATCTGTATAATTATGTATAACTGGTGAGCTTTAATAGATAGATAAAACGTACCAAACGAAAATGTATATCTCCTTAGAACACACTTTTTTTTATCTCAAATGACGTCTACTTCACATTTCCAAGATATTATTATGGTTTGAACTTTTAAATATTTCATTACTTTACTTCTACCTTAATGCAATTATTTCTCGGAATGATATGAATAAATCGCAGCAGCTCATGTTTAAAACATCTATTAATCCCATTTCTTTTGTCTAATTTGCAACTACAGTGAAATATGTAATCAAGCATTTCTGCAGATATGTATCTGTATATGAAGCAGATAGAAAAATAAGCTCCCATGATAATAGTTTGTAAAAGCTATTGAAACAAAAAGGATAGTGGGTAGAGATAATAACTGAATGAAATTAAACACTGGTTTTGTAACACATTTTCTGTATAATTTTACAATAAAGTATATATAACAGTTTTGGGCAGTAGTCCTTAATGGTCCTTGCCATCTTCTTTACGGTTATTAGCACTAGTGTGGAGTGATATTGACCTCCCACGTGGAGGTCTGGCGTGCGGGATCCAAGCAGGTGGAGTACGCCAAGAACCAATGGCAGACATCTCTAACCACACCCAAGCCTATTAAAAAAAGCATCATGAGCAATATATAAAGGCGGCCATGATTCACGGATTGTACAGTGCACCTTTCTAAAACTTCTTCCATGCAACTTTAACCGTGTCTCCTATTTGTCACATGTCTCAAACTAGAACGATTCTGCTGTGAACCTACATGAAACGAGGAAGAGAAGGACAGAGATCCTTTAACGGGATGTCATTGGCTGCTCATTGCTGGAGGAAACTCTATAGAGGCGGTACATGCTCTCTAGTGCGAATAATAATTAGTTGAATATTAAAATAAATAAGCAAAAAATAAAATTTGAAAAATCTAAAAGTAATTGACACTTGAAAATATGTAGGTATAAAAATAAGAAATTTAAATAGTCGAATAGCCTATAATGATTACACTGTTCGAAAAGCAAAGCGTACAATGCAAGAATGGTCAAAATGTTCATAATCCAAAAAATAATGGTATAGAAAGTTATTCACTGGTAGTGAATAACTAAACGGGAAGAGAGGGTAACCGATTATGGCTGAAATAATTAATTTGTACCTTCCAAGAATTCTATAAGGTTGGCTACACATTAAACTGAAGCCTAACAACCTTACAATGGGATTTATTACTAACAGAAAAATTATTTGCAAGTCTTGTTCTCAAACAAACTTACCCTATCATACAGAATGTCACGTTCTAACAACAACAACAACTATTATTATTATTATTATTATTATTATTATTATTATTATTATTATTATTATTATTATTATTATTATTATTATTATTATTATTATTATTATTATTATTATTATTATTATTATTATTATTATTATTATTATTATTATTATTATTATTATTATTATTATTATTATTATTATTATTATTATTATTATTATTATTATTATTATTATTATTATTATTATTATTATTATTATTATTATTATTATTATTATTATTATTATTATTATTATTATTATTATTATTATTATTATTATTATTATTATTATTATTATTATTATTATTATTATTATTATTATTATTATTATTATTATTATTATTATTATTATTATTATTATTATTATTATTATTATTATTATTATTATTATTATTATTATTATTATTATTATTATTATTATTATTATTATTATTATTATTATTATTATTATCATCATTATTATTATCATCATTATTATTATCATCATTATTATTATCATCATTATTATTATCATCATTATTATTATCATCATTATTATTATCATCATTATTATTATCATCATTATTATTATCATCATTATTATTATCATCATTATTATTATCATCATTATTGTTATTATTATTATTATTATTATTATCATTATTATTATTATCATTATTATTATTATCATTATTATTATTATTATTATTATTATTATTATCATTATTATTATTATCATTATTATTATTATTATTATTATTATTATTATTATTATTATTATTATTATTATTATTATTATTATTATTATTATTATTATTATTATTATTATTATTATTATTATTATTATTATTATTATTATTATTATTATTATTATTATTATTATTATTATTATTATTATTATTATTATTATTATTATTATTATTATTATTATTATTATTATTATTATTATTATTATTATTATTATTATTATTATTATTATTATTATTATTATTATTATTATTGTAATATCCCTCGCTGCCAGGCACTATCCGGGATCTTAATTTTTACTGAATGCTGAAAAATGTATTGCATTCACATCAAAAACTGTTACCATTTTTGAGCTGGCGAACGAGAACACATTACTCGGGGGTTTCACTCAGAGGCTTAATATACAATTCAGAACAATATTAAAAAACACTTTCACAATCACTATTTATATTTATTATACCTTAAATAATCTTTTACAGTGTCCAGCGTCGTCCATCTCCTCGGTTGTCCACACACCACACGCTTAGTTCTTATTGATAATATGCCTTCAGTTGAAATATACAGAGGATCCAATGTTGGATGACCAGACGTCATCAGCTGATAAAACAGTCTCTCCACGCTTCTTCTACAGCCAACACACGGTACAGTTTGGCTCAATATCCCCAGCAAATCTTTGCAGGTTACTGCAAACGCACTCATAGTTTCCCTTCCAGTTAACATATTGAACTTCTGCAGAAATTCTTCAAGTTCCTTGCCCCTAACCAATGGACCATCACACAATAAACCCAGTCCATTTAGATCCATTACCATCGTCAAGTTTGCGCCGATATTAAGTGGAAGCTGTCGTTTCTTCAATTCAGGTTGTTTTCCTGGACGATATACATCAACTAATTTCGACATCGTAAATGTTTAATAGTCACTATACCAATTTCAAACTTCAAAAATAAGACAATTCTTATAACTATACTACACAAACACTACGTCGTGTTTTGACGCTGCCATTTGTACAAGTAACTGCCGACAGGATCACACACCGTGCCACCCATGCGAAAGTCGGTGGTTTATCATGACTAGCTGCGCCTCTCACGGCAAAGTTTCGGTTTCTTTGAAGGTCCATTATCTGAAAGAATGACAATGCTGCAGTCACCACAGGTTCTGTGTACTTTGTTACGTGGACATAGTGCACGACTAAGCAGCTTGGTAGAAAATCAACCACGGTCAAAGAAGAGTCGACGCTGCAATCTGCATTCCTTGGATTCTCAGCGTTCTCGTCCTCTGGGAACAAACCAGTGGGTGGAAGTTTGGGAGTGTATGCAAACACAGTGCAAGGAAGAAGTGGTGTGTGGACAACCGAGGAGATGGACGACGCTGGACACTGTAAAAGATTATTTTAAGGTATAATAAATATAAATAGTGATTGTGAAAGTGTCTTTAATATTGTTCTGAATTGTACATTAAGCCTCTGAGTGAAACCCCCGAGTAATGTGTTCTCGTTCGCCAGCTCAAAAATGGTAACAGTTTTTGATGTGAATGCAATACATTTTTCAGTATTCAGTAACAATTAAGATCCCGTATAGTGCCTGGCAGCGAGGGATATTACATTTTGGTGGAGGCGCCGTGTTTGTTCATTTTAGCATCAGTTTAAGTGTAAATGTACTTTATTGATATATATTTCATTAATTGCGTTCAATTTCACTTCTGCGTAGGACGGTGGTAGCCATCTTATGATAAGTAACTTGGGTAGTGACGTCACCCCTGCATTATTTGTTCACGTATTAACATGTTCTTTTGTTTTGTGCAGGAAATGCAGTGCTTTTTGAGCTTAATCCTTGTGGTTCTGTTTGCGGTTATGCTCAGTTAGAAATTTTACGTTGATGATCTATCTTTTTGCATGGTTTTTCATTTCCATTTGCATTGTAATAATCAGGATTTTCTTTGCAGCATTTTGTGCAGTGCTAGTGTTATTCAGTCACGTATTGTGTTCTCACCGTGTTGCTATTTCTGCAGGAATTTCAAATCTTGTGTTCTATTACGAATAGTAGTCACTATCAGTGATTTTTGTAGTAATTTTGCATGTGTATATCGTTAACCTGAAAGTGGATCATCATGACAAGAGGTAAGAATCTCATGCTTCAACGACTCTGGGATCACCAGTAAATGCAGAGGACCCGTGGAACCAGCATTTTTCCTATATAAAGCACCAGATTTAAGAGTATAGGTGGCAGTTTGGCGCAGAAGCTTCGGAGTAGCATTAGTGTCGTCCACTAAGGTATCCATTAGAGGACGCAGCAGTGGATCAGCTTTCTGTTTCTCCGAAACTTCTATAGGAGAAAGTAAACAAGTTAATACATCATCCAATTGCTCCACTTGATGTTCCTGGGGTTGCAGCACAGGAAACCTAGATAAAGTGTCTGCATCGTTATGCTTTTTACCAGATTTGTAACAGATAGTATAATCAAACTCCTGTAGTTTAAGGCTCCAGCGAGCCAGACGCCCTGTAAGATCTTTCAGATTATTTAGATAACACAATGAATGGTGGTCAGAAATCACATGAACTTTATAACCATATACAAATGTTCTAAAATGTGTGAAACCAAAAACAATAGCTAGGAGCTCCAACTCTGGAACACCATAATTACGCTCACACTTGGACAACAATCTAGAAGCATAAGCAACAGGTCTTAACTGGTCGTTTACAGATTGCAACAAAACACACCCTATGCCTACACCACTAGCATCAGTGTGGAGCTCTGTGTACGCTCCAGGAGTATAGTGTGCTAACACCGGTGCAGAAGTCAGCGCATCCTTCAAGGCCTGAAAAGCATGCTGTTGGTCAGAACCCCAAACAAAATCACAGTTCTTTTTAGTCAATTGTGTTAAAGGATGAGCAATGTCAGCATAACCTTTCACAAACTTTCGATAAAAATTGAACAAACCAAGGACCTTCCTAACATCCCTGACATTCTTAGGCTGAGGTAAATTTTGAATCACAGTTATCTTGTCTGAGTCTGGAGATATGCCCTCATTAGAGACTTCAAAACCCAAAAGTTTGACACGGTTCATGGCAAAGAAACATTTCTGCGGTTTCAGTTTAAAGTTGAAAAGCACCAAACGCTGAAAAACAGCCTCTAAATTATCCAGTAGTTCCTCAAAAGAATGAGCATAAACAAGGATATCATCAAGGTAAGCCAGAGCTTTCTTAAATTTTAAATCACCTAACAACTTTTCAGCAATGTAAGAAAAGAAACGGGGAGCATTGGCTAGTCCAAAGGAAAGTCTTTCAAATTCAAATTGACCACTGTGGCAAACAAACGCCGTGAATGGCTTGGCGTGCTCCTCAAGGGGGACCTGAAAATAAGCAGAAAGAAGATCCAACGAACAGAACCAGGACACTCCATGCAATGAGCTAAGCAAGTCGTCGATGGTGGGAAGTGGAAAAGATGATGGAATGGTCACCGAGTTAAGCTTCCTGTAGTCCACACAAAATCTGGTCGAGCCATCCTTTTTCTTAACTAGCACCACAGGAGAACTCCACGGAGACTGAGAATCCCTGATGATCCCAGCATCTTTCATCTCTTGAACCTGCTGATCGATGATTTCACGTTGCTTGATAGGAACTCTATACGGGCGCTGCTTAATAGGAGTTGGGTCAGAAACCTGTATATCAAATTTAGCAACATTGGTCATACCTAAATCCTGCAAGGTGGTTGCAAAAACATGAGAATATTTCAATAAAAGAGCATGAAGTTTATCTTTCTGGCTAGAAGACAATTTATTATTTACATTAAACTGAAAGTTTGGTGCTTCCAAGGGCGTGATATCCTGAGGCGAGATTGAATGACTCTGAACAAAAGCAACATCTTGGACATTAGCTAAGGTCGTGCGAGAAAACAAAGTCTTAGGCTCTGGTGATGCATTTTGAACAGGCACAATATAATCTTGTCGGGGTGAGCAAACCATTTGAGGAATGGATATCTGTTTCTTTTGCAAAATACCTGGCACAGGCTCAAACATTACATCACAAGCAATGGGTGAAGAAAGTTCTACTGCTACATGACAAACCGAAAATGGAGGAATCTGGACATCTTCTTTAACAAACACTTTGTTTGCTGGTTTAGTAACATCACCCTCAGTAAACGGCACTACAGCAATATCTGACATGGGGAGTTCTGTGTTCTCTACCATAGAAATATGACACAACTTGTCATCTACATGAATCACAACATCATTTTTAACATAATCAATAATAGCTTTGTGTGCAGACAAAAAATCATTACCTAAAATCAAGTCATGTGCTAGCCCTTTTACAACAAGAACATCTTCCTGAAAGAGACAGTTATTAATTGAAAAATCCAAAGGTAGGTGGTATGCAGCATCCAAAAGCTTGTTTCCAGCAGTTCTAAGTAAAATGTTCACAGGCTGCAATTTAGAAATATCAGATACGTGTACAGCATTGACAATACTGACAGCACTGCCAGTATCGAGAAGAACCTTCACAGGGGTATTATTAATGGACCCTGAAACTTGTAAAACATGGCCAAAAGGTAAAGTTGAACTTGACGACTGGTCAGGCTTGCTGTCGTGATGAACCTCTGCTACCGTGGCCTGTTTGAGGCACCGCGCTGGGCGTTTTTTGAACTATAAGCATCTGAAGATTGCCTGCAAAAACGTGCTATGTGACCAGGTTGGTTACAATTATAGCATACAAAGTTAGCAGTATGTCCACCATTGGAGCAGTTACCAGCTTGGCGGGGAGATGACCTCGTTACTGGGTCAGAATTAGCAGGAACCTGCAAAGATTGAAGTTGATTGGCTAAACGGTCCATTTTGGCTGCAAGCTCTGACATCATATCCTGAGAAGGTGCTGGTGATGGCGACGGGAGTGACAAACACTCTGACGCTGCAACAGAACGGCCAGATATAGATTGAGGTGCAGAAACAACTGGGTATCCAGGTATGGACAGCGGCACATTACTATGCAGTTGATTAGACACCAGGTGTTGTCGGTTCTGGATGTAGAACTCAGCTTTATCAATGCGCTTAATAGCTTGCAAAACCTCCTCTACAGTAAGCAAATTCAAAGGTAAGAGAAACTGGACATACTGTGGTTTCAACCCTTTATACAAATTCTTAATTTGCTCTGGCTGAGACATAAGAGAATTTACTTTATCACACAATACTAGCACATCATAAATGTAGTTAAGCACAGGCTCAGAATCACGCTGAACACGTTGGCGAAGTTGGATCTCATACACATCATCCTGGTGAGCTACCTGAAAAGCTGTAAGAAAAGCATCTTTCAAAATAAACCAGTCGTGAGCGGGACACCTATGGCAAAACGTCTTGTACCATGCTACAGCAGTACCTTTAAGATAGCATGGGAAAAACTGCAACTTTTGAGTACTGTTCCATGCATTAGCACGAGCAACCATTTCAAAATTAGTCATAAAATCGTTAACACATTCATTAGGAGCAGCTGAAAAACAAGATGGTTGTATAAAGGTTTGAGAAACAGGTTTTATTGAAGCCATCGTGTTAGTGATGGTAGATTGTACCGCAACCAGAAGGTCAGTATTCTGTGCAATAATTCCGGGGGGAGACTGATCAGGCACCGAACTACGTTCATCAGGCTCGACATCTGTGCCGACAGAGGATGTATGTACATTGATGTTATTCTCCACAAAATTTTCCATGGTGAAAGAAAAGATAACGATGTACACATGCAAAATTACTACAAAAATCACTGATAGTGACTACTATTCGTAATAGAACACAAAATTTGAAATTCCTGCAGAAATAGCAACACGGTGAGAACACAATACGTGACTGAATAACACTAGCACTGCACAAAATGCTGCAAAGAAAATCCTGATTATTACAATGCAAATGGAAATGAAAAAACGATGCAAAAAGATAGACCATCAACGTAAAATTTCTAACTGAGCATAACCGCAAACAGAACCAAAAGGATTAAGCTCAAAAAGCACTGCATTTCCTGCACAAAACAAAAGAACATGTTAATACGTGAACAAATAATGCAGGGGTGACGTCACTACCCAAGTTACTTATCATAAGATAGCTACCGCCGTCCTACGCAGAAGTGAAATTGAACGCAATTAATGAAATATATATCAATAAAGTACATTTACACTTAAACTAATGCTAAAATGAACAAACACGGCGCCTCCACCAAATGTAATATCCCTCGCTGCCAGGCACTATCCGGGATCTTAATTTTTACTGAATGCTGAAAAATGTATTGCATTCACATCAAAAACTGTTACCATTTTTGAGCTGGCGAACGAGAACACATTACTCGGGGGTTTCACTCAGAGGCTTAATATACAATTCAGAACAATATTAAAAAACACTTTCACAATCACTATTTATATTTATTATACCTTAAATAATCTTTTACAGTGTCCAGCGTCGTCCATCTCCTCGGTTGTCCACACACCACACGCTTAGTCACACACACACCATAGCTACACCGAGCTATTCCAACAACCGCTCACACACCCCAACATACAACTCTTCATACACAAATAACAAGATGGGCGACGTGCCAAAAACTCAATACATCATGTACAAATAATGCAATACCTTATTTACAAATTCCACAAGGGCTGTTCCATTAATTTATTTATTATTGTTATTTACATGAGTGGAGCCAAGGGAGCAAACAGTAGTTGGAACAGCCTATTACGTAACAGACGGAAGGAAGGACATTTGTACCAACGACTACTCTAATAAACTCAAGATAATCCACATAATTAACCTAACAAAACCCTACATTATTATTATTATTATTATTATTATTATTATTATTATTATTATTATTATTATTATTATTATTATTATTATTATTATTATTATTATTATTATTATTATTATTATTATTATTATTATTATTATTATTATTATTATTATTATTATTATTATTATTATTATTATTATTATTATTATTATTATTATTATTATTATTATTATTATTATTATTATTATTATTATTATTATTATTATTATTATTATTATTATTATTATTATTATTATTATTATTATTATTATTATTATTATTATTATTATTATTATTATTATTATTATTATTATTATTATTATTATTATTATTATTATTATTATTATTATTATTATTATTATTATTATTATTATTATTATTATTATTATTATTATTATTATTATTATTATTATTATTATTATTATTATTATTATTATTATTATTATTATTATTATTATTATTATTATTATTATTATTATTATTATTATTATTATTATTATTATTATTATTATTATTATTATTATTATTATTATTATTATTATTATTATTATTATTATTATTATTATTATTATTATTATTATTATTATTATTATTATTATTATTATTATTATTATTATTATTATTATTACTATTATTATTATTATTACTATTACTATTATTATTATTATTATTATTATTATTATTACTATTATTATTATTACTATTATTATTATTACTATTATTATTATTACTATTATTATTATTATTATTATTATTATTATTATTATTATTATTATTATTATTATTATTATTATTATTATTATTATTATTATTATTATTATTATTATTATTATTATTATTATTATTATTATTATTATTATTATTATTATTATTATTATTATTATTATTATTATTATTATTATTATTATTATTATTATTATTATTATTATTATTATTATTATTATTATTATTATTATTATTATTATTATTATTATTATTATTATTATTATTATTATTATTATTATTATTACCTATTAGTATGCACGATGCTGCTGATCACTGATCCAGAGTGTTTCGTGTAACATAACTACTGCTGTATCGTACTTTCCTAATACTGTGCATCAGTTCCATGTAAGCATCTCCAAATTTACGTAAGTATTGCACATGCAAGTAACTTAAACATACTTACAGGTATTTTGATAAAAATCGTTACAGCCATTTCGACAAAATCGAAATTTTCGAAAACTCATTCACGTAAATGATATTCGGGGGGTATTTTCTAGGAAATCTGATAAAATTTTGAAGTTTTTGAACATAAACACCAAGTTTGGAGTAACCTTTAGATTTTGAGCTTGCTGTTTACGAACAAACACACACATACACACAAACACACACATAAACACATGAACATTTCTCTAAAAATTAAAGCTGATGCTACTCCAGGACGATTAAGTCAAGCAACTTTCTGGTTTTATCGTCCTGGAGTATTTTATAGACAATGTTCAGAAACTTGTGGTACAAATCACAGATTTATACCTATTGTAATTGAAAGAACATCTACTAGTGATTTCTTAAACTGAATTTCAAATATATCTGAATCATCAGATGACTGAAATGCAAGTTCTTATCAGCTCAGGTGACATCAAAACGTGCATTGCCAGTGATATTTCAGCGTCAAAGTTTTGGCTGGAAGGCAATAACTTCTCTACTTATGTACCTACTAAATATGTGGCAGAAGAAATAATTAGTTTAGATATCGAAAAATACTTAAAGCGTTTACTTTATTACACAATATACATAACTTTTGCACTAAGATTACTTCAAAGCTTTAACATTTGACAGTATTCCAAGGCACACGCAGCAAAGGACAGTATCTTTTTTTAGTATTAGTACATTTGAGTTTTGCAAAAGACGCAGAAGATTTAACATATTAATTAAATGTAAGACCAACATATATACGCAACGCGATCTAACCGGTATTTCCCCCGCCCCCCGTTTCTCAGATGTCCTTCTCTCAGAGGGTTCTACTTGTAAAAACAAAGTATAAAAGATGTAATCACATAAAATTACAATGAAGGAATAACTTTAGCCCTTAAATTCATGATGTAGCAGATGTGCAACGTTAGGCTGTATTCAGCTTGAGAAATGATTTATTGTTAACGTAGTATTGTACTGACCTTCATCAGTTACACAGACATTTTGAGCCTTTTGAATTTCAAATATTGTGCCATTTTAAAATTACATTGTAGTGTTTTGGGGTATAAAATGACAAAATCCAAGCAACTGCGGTCAAATGATACCCCTTCAACATCCAGCGTGACGTACGCTCACCCCGTCCTTTTCCACAGGCACATTTGACTGCAGTTTGCTAAATTGGAACTCACGGCGATTGATTTTGAATGGATGGCCAGTCCATTATCTATCGCTTTAACGACATACAGGAATGTTGCTATGGTAGCTGAGCTGGTTAGATTCACAGCTCATAAAGCCGAAAACTCGTGGTTCGGATTCAGACTACGGCATTGAATTCTACAGCCTAATTGTACTCTTTCATCACACTATATTCTAATGCATAGTCCGTCTCCTTCTCTCAAAGAGTTCTGTTTTAGTAAAACGAAGTACAGAAGATACGATCACTTGAAATTACAATAAAGGTATAACATTAAGAAAATCTGTAAATAAAAATTCGGTCCAATCATCATTCAAGCATGTTACCACAGTAGCACAACTAGGTAGTTCACCAGCAGTTAAAGCCGAAAACTCGTGGTTCAAATCCTGAATACGTCATTGAGTTTTACAGCATTAGTCTACTATTTCAGTACACATTATATTCTAATACGTAGTCCGTGTTCTTTTTTTTTCGGAGATACAAATAGATGCCTATACTCGCTAGAGAGCTGCTGTAAGTGTCACAATTCCATACTTGTAAGGTGAACTGAAATGCCTTTTCTTTCATTATTTGCTGCGCTCTGTTCTTTTAAGATAAGAGATCAATGACCAAGATTTCAGTAGGGAAAAATAGATAATTTCCTTAATAATCTTAAGGTCTTCATTGGAATGACTCTCTTTATGCTTGCATTAACAGTTAGCATATGCTTTTGATATTTTTCTGTTGCTCCCTTTAAAAATAATTGTAATATTTCCAGTAAACCCCTTCTATTTAATTTTCTGACTGGTGCATGAGTAATTCAACCACCACATAGAGACCGACGTAAACATTCATGTATATCTTCTTTTTTTTTTCAGAAATCCTATTTGCATTGCTTCCTCTATTAACTTCTCCCAGTCACATTAGTAGCTTCGTTGTTTTCTGCTTTCCGGTTTTTCTGGAATAAAAATAATATGCATCCTGCAAACATGTGAATTTTATATGAGCACCAATGTTTTAACTGATGATTGTGAATAGTACCACAAGAGGGACAAATATCTCGTGTCGTGTTTCTTATTATGCTTTTCAAAAATCCGAAACCAGCAGACTGAGTAAAAAATTTCCTCATCAGATTGTTACAATGAAGGCAAACGTTGAAAGTCTCGTGTATGAAAAGCAAAGGCTGAAAATATTCAGTTATAATATTGGGCAGAGTTTCTATAGATCTACGAGGCATATCGTACAAATAACGTTGATATACCTATTCTTCGAAATCTAAAAGTATTGGAAATTTCAGGCGAATAGCAAGGAAGATCTCCAAAATGGTTCTTTCCACGAAAGGTATCAGAGATAAAAAAAGTGTGTTTAAATTAGATCTACACTTTATGTAGCAAGATAATAAAGATATGTTCTATCTTTTACAGTTGCCAAGTTATGCGAAAGTCATCCAGAATAAAGCAGACTTCTGAGGATAGTCCCAAAAAATTAAACATATAGGTACGTTTTATTTGTCATGAATCTTTCTAAAACTTACGGTATTTTAAACAAATGGTTAGAGCCATTTTAAAGAAAATCAAATTTTTTAAAAAATTTGTCATTTAAGAACAGTCTGGGGTGCGCTCACTTTCTTCTCGGGCAGCCCGCCGGGTGAAAAGATGATTAGATATCAACGTTTCGGGAGTGTACATCTCTCCCATCATCAGGATATTTATAAAACTCTATAAAAACAAATGACATACTGGATATAACACCACTGTAAACAAAGACAAAACACTATCAAAATTCGCATTACTGAACAAAAGACTGTTTTCAGTAAATTAAATGCCAGGTCAGGAGATGGCGTGGGTATAGAAAATTGTGTCAAAAAATCTAACTACTTAACTTTATTGTCAAGCTGTATTGATCTTTGTTTCTTAATTCGACGGATTTACATTTTTAAAGCCGGTTTCCAAGAGGAGCTGAACTGAAATCCAGCATCACGATTAAGCGTTCTCCTTTCAGAGGAAATCGCCAAAGCCTCCTTAATTCTCCGCTCCCAGTAACTGTTGCATTTTGCCAAGATGGTCGTCTCCCATCTATGTCGTGATGCTGGATTTCAGTTCAGCTCATCTTGGAAACTGTCCTTAAAAATGGAAATCTGTTGAATTAATAAACAAAGATCAATACAACTTGATAATGAAGTTAAGTAGTTACGTTTCTTTGAAACAATTTTCTATACTCACGCCATCTCCTGACGTGGCATTTAATTTACTGAAAACAGTCTTTTGGTCAATAATGCGAATTTTGATAGTGTTTTGTCTTTGTTTGTAATTGTGTTATATCCAGTATTTCATTTGTTTTTATAACATTGTATAAATATCCTGATGATGGGAGAGATGTACACTCCCGAAACGTTGTTATCTAATCATCTTTTCACCTGGCTGGCTGCCCGAGAAGAAAGTGAGCGTATTCGTCGCCAGGAAAGCTTCAGGTCTTATTTTAGTCTGGGGTGGGTTGGGAATTTTAAAATTCTCATGTCCCATCCATGGAAGATGACAAACTTAAATACCAACTTTGGTATTTAATGGAATTTTTAGTTTTGAGCTATGCCATTCACATAAATAACACACATACCCTTCTCCCCTCACACGGACCTTAATCTAATTTTTTTTTTCAAAATAAATATGAAACTTCCGGTGAGATCTTTACATCGAATTTTAGGGCTGAATGAGCGAACCGGATGCTTCAGGTGGTTTGGTCTGTGGCCCAAAATCGGGAGGTCGGGATTCGGTTCGCGTTTCCAACCCATGGGATTTTTCGGGGTTTTCCCGGATTTCTGGGCGAATGCTGGATAGGTTAGTTACATCCCCCGAATGTCCTGTCCCTCCATTTCATTTTCATTGTCATTTCACATCATCTCACATCTGGTGGTATCTTTCAGTAAGAAGCGTCGGCGGATGGCTCGGTGGTGCATGGTGGGATGATATGCTCCACCGGAAGGACGATTGCCGGTCTCCGAACCCAGGTCTCGTGGTGGTACTTTTTCCGAACCACAGTAGGGTGGGATATTCGTTGTCCTCGCCTGCCGAGGGAAGTTACCATCAAAGTAAAATGTAAGAACCTACCCTCTGCACTGTCGTGACTACTTGGGATGGCCTCCCTGTGTCTTCTCTCGCGTCAACCTTCCTCCCCAGGGACACCCCACTTTGATGCATAGGTACAATAAACCAAGCGTGGTTTCCGTGCCTAGTGCCCTCCGAAATAATCCAGTTATCCAGTTTGGGTGGAATGCAATACTTCTTCCACTTGCATTAGCGTAAGCAAAAGTATCTTGTGTTACATCATAAAACTTTCTTTACTCTTATTAAAATTGCATTTATAACTACTTATTCATCTATCTAATTCATCTTAATTGAGCTAAACATTTCCAGAAGTTATCTTCAAGCTAATTTTTATGTAAGTACAAGGATATATGGGAGTACTGTAGGATTTATGCGGTAATCAGATCTTTAAATGCTGCGATGGCTTTAAAATTCTGTTCTCCATGCACGAGCAAGAGGTAAAGAAATGAATAACGACTTCCCATTTAAGAAAAGTTTAAATATTGGAAATTTCAGCGCATACCCACACACGTACACTCGGATATTCTTCAGTAAACAGTTTTGTTAGCTTCAGGTGGTGCCAAAGTATTATTTCAGGTAAAATATGGATACCAAAGTTTTGAATTAAATGTAGTACCTTCTCTAGCTGCTATACGAGGTAGTACAAGTTAAGCCATGAAAAATGAAATTAGTAACCATAAATAACTTTCCCTGATAGTAATAATCAGCCTCTAAGCGTTAAGAGATGTGAGCTCAAAATGATGCTGGGAACAGGGATGGTAGAGCGATTAATAACATTAAATTTAACAAATTAATTATAATTATTAATTTAAAAAAACTTAGCTACTTCCGTCTTATTGTGCATACGGATCAATCGATGTTATGCTCGTATACCCTGGAAGCCAGTTTTGAAAATTTCTAAAGGCTAAGGTCAAAATGTAATGATGCAAAGTTATTAAACGCCAAAAATAGTAACATAGGTATGTCGCGGAAATTGAGAGCCAACTGAGACAAAACTGTAGTCGGAAGCAATATTGTACGTCGATTGTATTCAAGCCATTCCAGGAAAAGGTTATAAGCGAAATATTACGAACTACTTCGCATTCGCATTAAAGTATGAAACTATGTCATCTGTCGTTTTCTGTTCTCCGTTTTCTCTAGGATAACACCCAGAAAAAGTGTGAACTTATGTGACTAGCATAGGTAAAAGGTATTCAAAGGAGACCAAAAAATGGTATGTTTCTCATTGAGCTTTCTAAAAATCTGAAGCTATGATACCATAATGTTTTATATCAAACAAAGTTCCACGTTGTCGCGACAATTTGTAACTAATATGATTGGCAAGGGTTCCACGTTGATGCTACTTTGAAGCTATTGTATGGTGTGGCTTAGGGTAAAACAATGAAGTTTCTCACAGGGTATGCATGGATGTGTGTGAGAAGGATATTTAATGACGCTGGAATGCCCGTTTCCAGCTTATTTATTTACTGCTTCTTTTTTTAGAACATCGAAATTGAAGTTGCCGACCAAGGGTTACCGATATCCCTGTTTAGAGTTACTGACGACAGAATGTTTATTACTCTATAAACTTTATTTGTTCCTCACGTATATATGAACCGACAAATATCCAAGACAGAACAATAGGACTGCCCTAATCGCCCTCACGCCTCAGACTGTTTCAATGGCTTGCAAGCCACGAAGTGCTGTAATCGGCTCCACGTCGAAGACTGTTTTAATGACCACAGATGCGCGTGGGTGTATCACTTTCACATTCTGAAAACTCCTTTTCAATTAAAGATCCCTTTGTAGCTATTTTGTCGCCATTATGAATGGTTCAAGGAATACCCTATTCAACAATTTAAGTGAGCCCCTTTAGAAATCTGCTAAGGACACTGTTTCTTACATTGCTTTTGTTATAACAACTTTCCCCCCAACTGCCCTTGCACGTATTGTAACAAAGAACCAACATTCCTTTGACATCCATCATGATTCTTTACTTATGGTAAACCTTAATTTCGGTATCAGCTAGTAGACCGAGTCACAACTTAGGTGATCACACTGTTACAGTGAATTCAAATGAACATCTGATACATATATGGGGAACGAAGGCAGAAATTATCCAAGCTATAGGTATAATCGCGCATTTACATCAGCATATGTGTCTCATGCAGATGAATTAATAAATTCTTTGAAACTTAAAATCTGAACGTATTTATTGAAGCAAAAATCACAAACTCTGATGTTTTACTACCTTTTCACTCACTGTCGCCTTATTCCTAGGTAGATGACGATGACACCGAGATGGACGTTTATGAAAATCACCGGGAAGTTTAAAATCAATACTCTCTAGTAAATATCGGAGTAAAATATCGCATGGGATGAGTTATTGTGATGGGTGATGATGGGTAATAGTGTGACAGGATGAAAGAGACAGAGACTATAGATAAGTTTAAAGAGATAAGTATAAAAGAGATAAGTTTATCGTAATACTAAATCATTCCAGGTATAGTCGGAAAGTAAAGGAGGCTTACCGAGCGGGAGGGCTAAGGCCGTTTGGTCTGTGGCGTTCATTCCGTAGACTCGGGTTCAATTCCCGTGGCTGACCTACCTGACTTATGGGCTTTCCGTGGGTTTTCTAGGGTCACTGGGCGACTGCTGGGTAGGCTAATTATATTCTCCTAAATTTCTTGTCCCTCCATTTCACCTCCATTATCATTTTATATCATCTCTCATCTGGTGGTCTCGTTCAGGGTAGAAGTTTCGGCGGTGCATGGCACGATGATATGCTCTGAGTGAACACTTTCTCCTTCGGCGGAAAGGACTCCGGTCTCCGAGCCGACCTAGTGGGCCGATTCAGGAACGCGGCTGGTGGGATGCCGATTGTGCAAGCCTGCCTAGAGTATCCTGCTCTGGGGAGGCAGCCTCCGGTCTCCCATCCGGCCTCGTGACTGGCTCAAGGCCACAGGAGGTGGGATGACCATCGTCCTAGACCGCCGGGAAGTTACTATCTAGCAAAGTGTGGGACTCCGCCCTCTGTGCGGTAGTGACTCCTTGAGTTTGGCCGCCCTCTGTACCCCAACCTCCCTCCCTGGGATACCCCACTTGGGGGAATAGGTACCAAAAGACCAGTCTGATCGAATTGCTGAAACCCTCCGAAGAATCCAATCTAAAGGAGGCTTTGTGCACGAACTTGTAACCATACTATTTCTCAAGATAGCGTGGTGCCAGACATTTATTATAAAGCTCCCGACAGAGAGCATGCAATCAAAATATATGATTGGGTACACTTATGTTTTCCATACATCAAATGTTATGAAATGTCTTAGATATTTGAATTTTTAAACAACATTAAAATGCTATAACGTGCATAACTTATTGAATAATTTAAAAACTTATAGTAAATGTTCTAAGCATAGAATAAAGCATCAAATCGAAACGAAAGCTTTTATAACATTTATTTTCCATTACCTCGGCCGATTCTACTGTCATTTTAGATCCTTTTCATGTTTTAATTCATTTATAGGTCTCAAATGGTAATGTTCTCCCATGCCACAGGACTTAAGTTATAAATAGTTTGTATACACAATGTGGTCCTCTAAAACATCCAAGTGGGCTCATGAGCTATATAAACTACTTCCTTGTGTTCTTACTGTGTATACAATTAAGGACATTCGTTTTAACCCAATTCAAATTGCATTTCAGCTACTGACGCAAGAGTCGTTTCATTCCAATTAACCGACAGTCTAAATGGGATATTGCTTTACAATAATAATCTATAATCGAAAAGTTCAGGACTTAGCTTCATGTAAAACGTGGTCCTTTTGTTTTCTAATTAAACTCTATTGCACAATCTTTAAATATTATTACAAGAGTTGAAGGATTTTCTGATGCATATAGTCTAATATTTAATTATCGGAGATACAATGCTTTTATTTTACGTTAGTTATGTGCAATCTGTGCGCGACGAACGAAATCCATATTTAAATATCGAGTCTAAGCTAAGCACTTGTACCTTGCGGTGCATTCAAGGGTCTAACAGTACCGATTCGAACCGTTTGTCCCTATGTGATTTTTGTAAACCGGGTTTAGGCACAAATTCAGTCAATACCCAGCTCCGGTTAGCGGGTGGGGAGCATTTGTATGCTGAAAAAAGGACTCGTAATACCAGAAACCTATTGAATTCATATGCTCCCATTCACTTACACGTCTCAACTTTAAATGAAGGCTTTTTTTTTTGCCTCTACCATATTGAATGGAGCGTGCGATTTTAATTCCTACAAATCGAATCATTCAAGAAATTTTCATGTAGATTGTTGTTTATAAAAATGAGAGTAGTGCGGTTTTTGTCGTCAGGGGTGTGTTTTGGAGAAAGACCACAGAATAGGTATGTTATGAGTGTGAGAAAGACAGAAAAGGAATTCGTTTTTCCTTCGCCATCGAAAGGGTTTGTCTCTTGAACTTTTTCTGTATTCCGGCTGCACGATAACATATAATGGATTTGCTTTTAATAATGAGGCACTCAGTGTATGTGCGATTAAAAAACGAAAATAACAGGGGTAAGGGAGGTTTCCAAGGTTCACTGGAGATGTGTGGAGTATTGAAGCATTGAAGGGGCGGTCTCTTGCACGTATATCGGTGCTCCCCATTCCATTTCGCTTTTTAGCAGTGAAAGGGTGAGTACTATAAACTTACAGCAAACATCAAGTGCATGAGAAAAAAAAAACCTATGGTCTGCAATTGCTTTTATTATGAGATGCGGTCAGTATCTTAGGGATAGTATTCCAGTATTTAAATCGAAACTACAAGAACTGGACTTTGACTTCCCAGTACGAAGGATAAAAGAAGATGAGGAATTTTTTGGCGGAATGGGTCACTTAGGATCATACAAAATGAATTTGTATAACATTTACATGAGTTTCACTGTCCACTATCTTTTATTCTTTTATGGCTATATATTTTTTTACTATTTTTCTATCTACTTGATATTAATCGAAATAAACCTTTGCGGAAATAACTTCATTTCGTTTTAGGAATACAGAAAACAGAATCGATATTTAGATGTCATGTGCTAAACGCGAAACTATCTTTACTCTTTCAACATCGCAAGAATTAACTGAATAGCGTTATCAGTTTTGAAAAATGGCAATTCAAACAATTGATAACACTGGTTGGCGTCTTAAAAAGTTATCTGAAATAAAATATTAATTTTAAAGAAAACCTACACCTTTTACTAATAAGTGACGGTAGATATTCACTAACAGTACGAAATTATATGAAATTCCCTCACTGGTAACCTCAAAAAATTCAAGATATACTTAAAAGAATTTTGAAAGTGTTTTTCTCGTATAATTCAAAGAAACTGAATTTAAATGCCAAATATAATTTTTAAGTTATACTATTCCTAGGCATACACTCAGATATAGAAATAGACACGCACACACGCGCTTGCACTTGTGAGCGTGGATCTTTTAATAAAAATGCCTTTTCATATAGCTGCTTTGGATTTTTTCACTAGTCTACCTCCGGAGGAACAGTGTGAATTTTAACATATTATATTGTGTTATGGGACGCTGGCTGACTCACAACGCTTTTCTGAACCTTGAGGAGTATCTTACTAAAACTTCAAAGAGTTAGAAGGCTTCTCTATACCTATACCTATAATTTTACCTAGTTCTAACTGTATCCTGAATATTTGAATATAATTATTATCATGTCCATTGACTAAACCTATAGCATCATTGATACTCATGACTGAAAGATATATTAATTAAACTAAACAACTTTCAAATATGCTATACAGATATTTTGAAGAATATCTCCCAACCATAAATTATCCCCAACCTCTCAATGGAAAAATTGTCAATGCTTTTTATTTAACTTCTTCGTAAAATACCATGTGTAGCAAAATAGGTTATTAAAATACCACGTGTTAAAGAAATTTTAAAGCAAATAATATTAATATATTAAGGATATATATGACTGAAATTTCATGAACATTTTCAAAAGATCCTATTTGAAACTTTTCCTATTTTTGATCTATAAAGTAGTATAAGTATTCCTGAATTCGAAGAATGCTTAGATAAAAATGACCGCAATGCATTTTTAAATGCTGTAATCGAGTTTGAAAGTTACGCGAATGCTACTAATTCTTTATCATTGTTTCCTCGCTATTGAACTTTTTAACATTTTCCTTCATTTAAAATGCTACTTACGTCCCAGATTTTGTGTTAGGCAAATGAAACTTGCAACAAACGATCACAGAGACACAGTGAATTGAAATTGCTATGGGATTCTACTGAGAGATGTATTTAAGCACATTTTCTATACTTCAAAGCACATAAATTTCAAATTTTGGGCCAGAATGCTATGTTCATAGCTTCAAAAATTTCTGGAGCCTAAAGTTATTGTGATACAGAGAAACCTAGGACAATTTCAAAATGTGAATGTATTAGAACCTGTCGTTGAAATATTACACCAAAGTTCATTTTGTTGCAAGGAACATTTTTGGTGACGTAAAAGAAATTCTGACCATAATTTCCAAACTAACAAAGTGAAATTTATAAAACTTTTGATGTATCATATTTATACTATATTAAATATATGGTATAAATATTAAAAATACTAGTGTCATTTGAAGCAGTTATTTTAGATCGAATTTCGTTGAAAATTAATAACAGCTGCAGCAAACCGGGAACGAGACTAACGGGAACAATTGAAAGTAAAACAGTGATTGAAGAGATAGAAGAAAAGGAAAATTAATATTATTAATATGTTAATGATGATAATATTATATGGTAGATAATGACTATCCGGGCTTGTAGGCCATAGTCTATTGAGGTCTACCAAATGACTCCGGCTATGAAAGCCTACGCACTTCGAACATATTATTGTACATTTTAAAATAAATATTGTTTAATGTTAAATTTCTTAAAGAATTGTTCAAATAAAACATTCTAAAAATTTCAAAATACGGTAATGAACACTGTGCGGTTAAAATATTGCGTAAACTAATGAGAAGTTGTTGAATTGCCATAGCAACGGCAAAACCAGTAATATAACACTAACCGGATTTGGCCTTCTTCTTTGCAAAGTCTTCGTCGAAGACGGACGCAAAACGTTATTCGGTCCATAAACTTGCAAAAAGACGCAGTAGAAAATATAACATAATTGTAAAAAGGAGTATCGACGTTTCCGAAATTATATATTAAATTGGGTTACTACATGTTCATGTAAACTACTTAAGGAATTAAAATTTGTATTTTGAAAATAAACTTAAAACAATTATTTAATTTATTTAACAAATTACTCATTACTTCCTATCCGCAACCACGCCTGAGGTAAGATAACCATGCAAAGATTAGAGCAGCCAGGTAACTACAACCGCCCTTTTCAACCAGGAACGTTGGCTCAGCCCCGAGGACAGGATGCTGAGATCCAATCCACGCGGAGTTCATCGCATCACCATCTCATTAGAGAATCCCGTCGCATATTGATTTAGAATTTCAGAATTTCAGGCATACATATCCTTAAATTTTATGGAAAGAGCCTGTGAATCATGTTCATCTTGAATAGGTTTTGTATAATTGGTAAACCGTAAGAGAGAAACAAATCTCACCCCACAGAAACTGTAGATGTATAGCACTAAAACACATAAAGCATAAAAAGCACATAATTTATGTCTATTCAGGTTTTTGTGGTCTTAGCCGATTTTTATATATACTTTCTCATTTTAGTTTTAATTCCCAAATACTTACCCAAGCTTCTCTGAAGAGGAAAGTCGCTAATCTGTTGTTGTTTCTGATATTCATGTAAAGAGGATGGAATTTCAAAACCAGTCATGTAGCTAACCCATCTTAAGAGTTTACTGACACGTAAGTTGTTAAGTCACAACTGAAACTTTACTCAGACCACGCCACCGCTGATAATGTTCACCGCAGACGTGAACGAAACGCATGGATCTTCCAACTCCATCAGACCACGGCTCCTGAGCGCGGAAAATTCTTCTATCTTCAAAATAATTTTTTGTTACGTTTTGAATTTTTTATTGCCTACTTAAGGCTCCTAAATGAAATTTTCTTGAGACGCTTTATAAGCTACTGTTCAGATTGTAGCACCTTTTACCTTGTGGATAGAATGCATGATATCCAATCGACAGTACTGCTAATATATATTTTGAATGCATCGTCACCATCAGCTAAACTGGACTATTCATGAACGAATTCACACAAAAACGGCAACAACATAAAGATGGTTTCGGTGCAAAGCCATCTCGATATAAGGATGTACATGCAGATGCACCAAAAGCATTTGTGAAACAGCAACCCCATAGTCATCTGATAAAATCGATTACTCTTCGAACAATAACTCTTAATAAAGAATCACTATTCTGGCATCAAGTTTTCTTAACTTTGCTCTGCGCGTTTTCGTGAAATCTGTTGCGAAAGGATATTTAATATATCATCTGTTTCCTGTTGAAAACATGAGAGAAGGTTTTTTTAATTAAAATGCAAATCAAAACAATATCGTGCAGAATATTGTGTTAGTCATTTTGTTTGGATTCTTGTTTTATTAATTTATCTATGTGTGTGCATACTTTAGAAGTAAATAATTCATTAATGCGCGTTCCCTTGAGTATATTTACGATAAAGTTATAAATTAGGTTATAGGTAATTCCACTGAGGGAGACACCTCGCGTACTGACTCCTACATAGATCTATTATAGTTATCACCTCCAGGATAAATGGATGAAGTGAAGCAACTACAGAGGACTGCATGCCGCAAGCAGACATCACAGAGACACGCGGAAGTCGCTGAAAATTTCAGGCTAGTGGAACGGCCACACTGATTGAGCTGATCAGAGAGAATGGTAAACGAGTGTGGACCAAGTGTTCACGAGGAACACTCATTCTTTTGAGTGCCCTGTCTGGCACAGCCATACGCCGTGAAAGTGATGTGAAGGACGCACACGTGAAGATGAGAATTAAATAATGAAAAGGAAATCGTAGTAGATGAGAAACTACTCCAGCATTATCCCAGTCCCAGGGAAAACCACGAGAGAGCTCAAGGTTAGAGCTGGCATTATCAGTAATGGAACTCGGAAATTCCAAACTTTCTCCACTCTCTTAATGTTACTGCGGAGGTATTTAGTTCGGTTAGCATGATAAAATTTCAAAATAAATTATTGGTTGGCCCATAAGTCCTGATATTTTAAGCAGAATTTTTCATGCCAAATAATCATTTAAAAATAGTAGGCATATTTAACTGTCATTTTTCATATGTTGTTTATTCTTTGAAGGACAATAATAAGTGGACAACAACCGGCATTTTCATGACCTGCTTTTTGTGTTCAATCGAGGAGCCAAAGCCCTTGAAGATGGTTGCGAATGTCCGTATATAAATATAACTCTCACTTTTAAAAACGCCAGAACTTATGGGCCAAAACATTAAAATAAAATATTTATATTTATTAAAATAATTTATCTCAGCAGTCAACGAATATTAACAATTGTACGTTTGTTAATACGGTGTAATATCCAATTTGGTAATGTATTAAAAGTACGCTATGGTTTTAAGCTATGCTAGAATTCCAGTTGAGAAAGCGGTGTCTGGCGCCGATACGTCAGACCTTTTACAATCGCTGGGGTGGATTACTACTCGCCATAAAGGGAGACAGAAGTCTAATTACTCATCCATGGCGTCGCACAGAGAATTCAATGCCGACACGCTTTAAGCACCAATCAAGTACAATGCTCATTGCACGGAACACTTATATTACGTTAGCCGTTTCTGGTGTATTGACGTCACGGATGGCATACCTATTCATATCTGCAATGTATTACAGAATATAGGGGAAAACTATGTATTTAAGAAAAATCATACGACTTTAAACGAACTTTCAGACAGCATAGTACTATAAGACAAGCCAAAAAAAGGCTATTCTTCCGAAAGCTTGTCTTTCTATTCAACGCTATTCTATTTCTATTCTATTATTTTCTATTCATCACGGCATTAGCCTTGTAGCTTGTTCCGCAAACTAATCAGCTCATCTCGTCCCCACCCCTTCCAACTATTGATTATAATTTTGTATTACTTGAGGTGCTCGATCTTCATCAATAATTCTGTGTACTTGATATTTCTGTTTTATTCATTATCTAATTATTTCATTTATATTCTGTATCCCTAATTCTCTTCTAATGCCTTTTCTTTGTTTTATAACCTGACACATGTCGATAAACATTGTCTTTTTCTGCTGTGACGCAGCTTGAAACCACAATCAATGTTGAGACAGCCGTCATTTTAGAAATTTTTAATAAATGTAGGTGCTTCATTAAACTTTTAAAACTTATTTTTATGACACC
Organism: Mantis religiosa; assembly: GCA_030765055.1. Classification (NCBI taxonomy): domain Eukaryota; kingdom Metazoa; phylum Arthropoda; class Insecta; order Mantodea; family Mantidae; genus Mantis; species Mantis religiosa. Next base: position 193,253,956 of record CM060948.1, on the reverse strand, counting down.
ACAAATTACTGGAAATTTATTTAATTGGGCTTTCATATCTCTGTTTTTAAATAGATGCAATAAATCCAAGATAAGTTTGTCTCCTTTTCACGCACGCTTTGTATTAGTCATGAAATAATTCAAAGCATGCACGCAAAGCATATTTTCCAAATATATTTTTCATAAAAGTTCTCTTTTTCACTTTATCAAAAACTTTCACATCATAAAAGTTATTCAAGTCGGCAAGTTAAAACTCATCGATCTTCAATTAGTTGTATTCATGTAAAGATGTAGTAGCTACAAGAACGACTCTTTCCAAATTTTTTTTAAGCAGTCGTTAGGTATTGTTTCTGAAACGGGTTAAATCCTTTGTGTTATAATGTTTGCGTGTATCTTGTAATCTAAATTCTTCTATGCACTTCACAGAAAATTGTTAGAAGTGCTTTTACTACATATATTCTTGTAGGTAAAATGCAAATATGGGAAACAGTAGGCTTTAAGTGATAGACAAATCTCTAAAGAGCCGGTTGCTACACAATGGCTTTGTAATGTTGTTTTCTTTGCATGACCAGAATGGGAAAAAGGACTAATGAATTCCCATTTCAGAAAAGCGTAGGTATGCTTCGAAAATTGAAACCAATAAGAAGGAATATCTCAGAAATGATTAAGTCCAACAAAAAGGAAATAGAAAGAAACCCTTAACTTAAACTGTGTGTTTTTACAAGACCCACATTTATTTTTGTAGTACGTTTTGTCTATATTTTACGATTTACCACTAATAAAACTATCATCCAGAATAAAGCGGACTTTACATACTGCGTCCAGAAAATTAAAGATATAATTTCATTTGTCACGGAAATACTTCAAACATAGGTAAGTATTCTAAGTTTTTGCTATTTCTGAAAATGTAGAAAGTTTTAAAAATGTTCATAAAAAGAGTGGTTTGTAGTGGGGAGATTCTGTTGAAAATCTTCCTGCCGCATTGTTGAAAGATGGAAGTTGGCAATCTTAAATACAGATTTTGTGTTTAAACGACTTTCCGGTATTAGGTTATGCTGTTCACACGCGAGCACGCGCGTGCGCACACACGCACACACACACAGTCACAAAATATTTTATAAAAGTATCTTCTAGGGCTTCAAAATTAAATCTCTGGGCGTAGTTTCGAAATTGATCTTTGAACACAATAAATACATACTTCTACTTATACCATTAGTAGTAAATAAGGTAAATAAGGTAAGCTAACGGATACAAACCAAGACTTCGGCAACCTGTGTGATTTTCTGGTATCTGTGCCTCAAAAGGGAGCTCCGCAGTACAGAACGGCGTCCCAAGAATAGACAGAAGGTGGCCGATCTAGAAGTCCCGACAGAGCAGAAGAGAGAAGCCCTAACAGTAGATTGAAGCTCCTGAGCGTTTAGTTCAACCAACACCATGCTCTGCTGGATGAGGTCATATCTTCCGCGGAAGCTCCATAATCTTCCCGCAGCGAAGCTTCACAGAAAGCATTTTCCCCGCCATGCTGAACCCGAGAGTTGTAGGGTGAACTCTGAAGGAACCAAACAGATGAAGGGTTACTTGAAATGATAAATATAGTGAAATTGAGGGAGGGGAAATTTGGGAAATGGATAAGCCTTCCCAGAATTGTCTAGCAACCCGAGAAAACACTTGGAAGAATGACGTGGATCAGAATAGTCGACCACAGGATTCGAAATTACGATGTTCCAAATGTGGCCCACAGTCATTACACCCTGAGTTATCCTGCTGGGCTAGACAAAATAAAAAATGGTTAAAAAGTATACGCCCTATATAAGTTCAATTATTTTATCTATACTATATTGTTGACATCGTTCACTAACGTTCACGATCAGGAATTGTTTATCTTTCTGTATTAGAATAAAGCATGCACTTAATCATCCGGTTATTAAATCAGATACTATACGCTCAACACTTTTATCAACGTGTCATAATCATTTATAGGAATTTTTAAGTATTAAAGTTACGACATAGGGAAATAAAGTGGAGCTGTTACTAAACGTTATACAGGGAATCGCAGATGACAGACAAACCAGCCCCATTCCTCGTACAATCTGTTGGCCTTTGCCAACACCACTCACCGGAATGCTTTTAAACTACAGAGACTTAGGCCGCTTCCTCTTCTTCTTTTTCAATTGACTTTATGGTTTGAGTGTTGATAATTTGTTTCAGAAATCAAGCTTTCTTGTTTCCTACACATTCATTTCATGTTTCTTTTCCCCCTGATCCGTTCACTAATTAATATTAAATAGATTTACTTATTACGACATTTGTATAATTCGTTCTTCGATAGCCATAATTCTTTTTCTACAAAATCCAGTATTTTTGTTAGAATCTAGGTTTCATTATAGGTATTAATGTTAGGACTAAGTTTTCGAGTACGTTCTCAGCTGATATAAAATAGCTGAAAAGGTAAATAAAAAGTCCAATGCAAATCTGAAGATAAGACTCCATGAGCTAAAGCTAATGTGAGCCCGCCTCTGTAGCGTAGATAGCAGCGTGTCTGCGTAACGTTCAAGAGGTCCCGAGTTCGAATCTCAGCCAGGGAGATTTATCTGGATAAGGTTTTCTCCGGCGTTCTCCTGAAAGTAGAATGTCTGATAGCTCTAAGCTCTATGGACCCTCTTATTTCATTCATCGTTCAATAGGAGTTAACTTTGGAGGACGTAAATTAAGAAAAAACCTAAATGGGCTAAACAGAATGGTTAAAGTTGAAAAGAGAAGTGCGAAAACAAAAGGCAATACTTTCGGATAAAGTATTTATTCCCTTATCCTTCAAGACGAATGTTAGGCAATTCTAAGCTCCATGGACCCTGGATTCATTTGAGTATCTTTTCACCTAAGTCACTCACCGTCCGATATAACTTAACGTTGGAGGACGTAAATTACAACAAAAAAGACTACTACAAACTTCAGTGAGGCAGTCATTTCTTATTTTCACTTAGCAAACACAAGCATGTTCCAGCAACAACTCACTTTAATATTCTATTAAAGGATTACAAGAATGTTTATAAGTTAGGCAGCTTACAATTCAAATTCTATTTCCGTCATTATATGACCTTATTCTCCACTTGTTCAAGTCTTACTGTCTATACCTATCCATTTAAAAACTTCATCTTATGTTTTACGTTCAAAGTACTTCGCTTTGCCTTCCAGATTGTTAAAACCTGCCATTTTCATTTCTCTGCTTAAATTTGTAGGTAGGATTATAAATAAATTTGGTAATTAAAGAATATCCAGCTAGTTATTTCATCTACACTGGTGTTTATTACTCCACTAATTTATTTATTTATTCATTCATTCGTTTATTTATTTATTTGTTTATTTATTTATTATTTATTTATACATTTGTTCCACTTGTTAGAAAGGAAATGGAATGTGTCGTGTTTAACGCCCGCTTTTACTAGATACGGCACCGCAGGCGATGACACTGATGATACATGAGATGAAGATGGAGCACCGGTGGAATGAGATGGCGGGGGAAACCGGAGATCCCGGAGAAAACCCGCCCCAGCGCCGTGTTGTCCACCACAAATCTCACTTTGCGGTTGTCTGGGATCGAACCCGGGCCGCCTTGGTGAGAGCCAAGCGGTCTAACCACTGAGCCACGGCGCGGCCTTGTTTTGTTAGAAAGGGGCGTGTTGGTTAAGTGCGCAGAGGAACCATAAAAATATAAACCAAACCTTAGAACAAAGATTACCATGAAATAAAGTAGCAGATAGGTTCATATGACGTCATTCAACCATGAATCGTTCATTTATTCTTACTTTTGTATTGATGACGCATTTATCATTTAATCAAAGCTCCCATAAGTAGGGATTAATGGACAGTAACCCAGGACAACATTTAAATTAATACCTAAGGTTAACGTAACAACGAAATATAGATATGTGAAGTAAATCATCATTGTAAATTATTCATAAGAGAAGCAGTATTGAAGATAACGTCATCCCGCCAACACTCATTTGTGGTTCTCCATGTTGCTGCAGCCTTTAAGGGCAGGCTCCCAATCTGCAGCTTTATGTCGATTGCAACCATCATAAAAGCTCATTATTTCATCTACTTCATAATGAGATAAACATTTTCAAAGTTATTTTCATTACTATTTTCTCTTTGGTGCAGTTTGAATGGAGGTGTATATTGGGCTTCAAACGGTAATCAAACCTCTTAAACTCTAGTTGCTATATAGATAATGAGTTTGAAATTACTTTCTGGTTGTATGGTCAAGAGAAGAAAAAAAATATATAGCGCCTTTCGATTTAAGAATAGTACATATTAAATTTAAATAAATAACGGATAATATCTGAGAAATGGTTAAATTCTCCCTCAAAAAAATGCACTTACAAAAATGTTGTGCTTATCCATACCTACATTTTATGCTGTGCCTACAGCCTGTATACAGATTATCAATAATATGCAAAAGTCATTCAAAATGAAGAGGACCTCAGTAGCTCTTCCTATAAAATTCAAATATACAGGATTATTACATTATTACAACTTTCTATTAACTGAAAAATAGTTAAACCTGTGTGGTTTGTGGCAGATGAAAGACAAACTAACAGTTTGTAACACTGTAACACACTGTCAGTACACTTCCACATGTGCACCGTTTGTCGCCCTCAAAACATGTAAGTGATATTAGATTTCTCGCCATATGTGGATGATGCTAGCAACAGCATCAGCTATCCTTCTTCTCAGAGTTTTCATATCAAGTACACGTGTTGCTTATACCCTGCCCTTTACATAATCCCAGACAAAAGAAAATTAGGGAGAATATGTCCAAGGATTGTGTTAGCCAGTTTGTTGGACTATCAGGCCTAATCCATCTGTAAGGAAAAGTGTTATTCAGCAGCTCTCTGACGTTTAACCTCCAATGGGTGGTGCTCCATCCTGCTGGAATATGATTGTGGGTTGCAGGTCATTAAGTTGCGGTACAACGTAAAGCCTTAACATCTCCAGGTACATTTTGGGTGTTATTGAGTTATCAGTGAAAAAGAAGGCACCATTGACCCCGTCATGCATTAAGCCACACCAAGCATTCATTATTGGGCTATTGTCCTCATGTTCCATGATAACATAAGGATTTTGTGAGTCCCATATTCAAACACTGCCGATTGACCTTCACAGAGGTATGGAAGGTAGACTCGTCCGAGAAACAGATATGCCACAGGTGCTCATTATCAACAATCCTCTGCAAAATATTCAGTGCATAAGCAGTACAGTAAAGGTGGTCATCCGCTTCACAGCTTGTGCAATCTGAACTTTATAAGCTTACGGATGAAGTAGCTTATTTGACACTTTATGCACTATGGAACATGAAATTCCGAGTTCACGAGATGCACGAGGAGCAGAGTTCGAAGAGCTTCTTTGAAGTGCTTGCCGCACAATCTCAGGGCTCCCTTCTGTTGCAGATCGACGTCCTGGCCGAGGACGGGAGCTTTTTCTTTCAATCTCCTTAAGTTTGTGTAGCACCGAAGATAGATTTGTAATCGGGTGGCACCGGCCCATATACCCTCCTAAACTTCCTCTGAACAGTAAGAGGTGACCGTGCCTCATGGTACCATAAAACAAATTGCCCCTTCTCCTGGTTTGACGGCATATTAGATTACACCGGAAACAAACCTAACAAAATGAAAATAAAACTTTAAGAGATTGTCTGTAATATACCACAAAGAACACAACTCCAGCTGTAGTAGTTTCCATTTAATAGGAAGTTGGAATGTTGGAAAGACTTTGTGGACATCACATAAATTTCCGATCTCATGAACATATCTCAAACATTTTAATAAAAGACGCGAGAGCCATTAAAGAAAAAATAAATCTTTAATGTAATAAGTAGATGAAACGATTTTCTTAAAAGCTTCGTGTAACAGCCTGAAAAACAAAAGACGGAAATTAAAAAAAAAAAAAGATGTTCTTGCTCTTTAATTTGTATTTAATATGTTGAACTAGGTTTACTAGATGTTTTGGTTTAAATACTCTTTAATTCCTTGTACTGAACTAGAACTCAATAAATAACTTATTGTTTAAATATGCTTGGATTAATGAAAATTTTAGCCGACCTTTGCTTTTGAGGAACGCTGTTCACACACACACACACACACACACACACACACACACACACACACACACACACACACACACACACACACACACACACACACACACACACAACACACAGATTATTCCCTGAAAATAATATTGTTATATTGTCATTATCCTCTCTACCCTTTACCATTTGCTGGGTGGTCTAAAAACCGTTTCTTTTTTAAATACCTACCTTTGCGGCATTTCGATATAGATACATCGGAATAGCGACAGTGAGATAAATATTGAAGAATTAAACATTTAATGTTGTTGTTTAAGCTCCCTTGCATACCATCGCTGGATATATATATTGTCACACCCTACATTAGAATAGATTTAATATTTATTAGCTTTGGGGGGAAATCCGTAGCGGTAGAGCTAAACTATCTCAACAAACACTAGTTACACCACGCGGTAGGGTGGACATGTTATTTTACTGATAACTAGCTTACCTGCATGGTGGTGAAAGGTGGAAGGTCCAGCGAAGGGAAACTCACAAATGCATTTTAAAAAGAGGTTTTAATAATTCCAGACAACTTACATTCAATGAGGTTTGTGTTCCGGAGGGTTGCTACAAAACACATCCTCTCACTCTGGTGGCGGCCGATCGTCTGGGGGAAGAGGATATGCCATCCCCCCTCCCCAGCGCAGCCAACGAACAAAGTTAAGCCAGTCGCCAGGTCTGACAACCCATACAGGGTTGCCACACCTCCCCCCGGACCACAAGCTGTTGACCCAGGGTCAACAGAACAATTAATAACAAATGAAAAGAAACTCGCTCGAGTGATGGAACAAAAAAAAATTAGCATACAAACATCACAAACAGTATTATACACATAAATCTTGTCTCTTGACGTTACACATTCGTTTCTTTACTCCAGTGTCTGTCTATAACTTTAATTAAAAAACCCTAAAAGAAAAATAAATGAAGTTCAGCACTTTTCACCACTACTGCACCAAGCAAAAAAAAGTTTCACAACCTGCCTGAACAGTACATTCCATTCCCACTGGTCTCACAAATGTAATAAAAAAAACTTGAAGCTTGCACTGCAGTCACTGATCAATAAAGACCACTGAATTGAGCACAATTGTACTTGCTCTACACTGAATAACAATGTGGGGCATTAATAGTTCTTCTGCCCCCAACACAGGTACGAAGTGACAGCACTAATAGCTGCCAAAGCTCTGACGAACAGTGGTCATAAAGGGCGGACCAGAGCCCGATGACACAAGGCAGTGTGGCAGGTTTAGCACTCCCATGGTGCAAACAGTTCGGTAGGAACAGTGTGGTGCAGCAGGAACGCAGATAAATAGGGCTGGCTTGATACGTATCATCATACTACAACATTATTTCCAAAAAATATAAGTGTACGTCAATTACAGAAAACAACTACATCATTAAAAACAAACTTCACTTCTGAACAATAATAAATAATAAAAAAAATTAGGTACACCCCATCTGGGTAGCAAGATACATGATAAAACTAAGATAATTTCCATCACTCGGCAATATATAGAGCTTACAAATTTTGACAAGATGAATCAAATAATCTTCACAAAATAATCTTCACAAAAGAATACATAAAACGTAGGAATGTCACAATCAAAACTTTACAAAAACCCCTTAGGGTAGAAATAATACAATACACACAGCACAAAATAATTTGACCTTCCAAAACATTGAATAAAAATATTACAAATTTTCAAAATACCAAAACTTACAATTAGAGGGGTACCCCAAAATATTACACGTGGTCATAAACTTTTTAACAAAACTGACGTGTACACTTAAACAAAAATGAGCTCAGTTTTTCTCTTTGTTTTACCATTATAATTTCAATCATATTTATTATGTGCGCGCACTACTTAATATCATCAGTACTACTACCTTTCAAATCAACAAAACTACTTACAATCTACTAACATCAACATTTTGCATGCCAACAAAACTACTGTCACATTACTACACCAACAAAAAAAACAAAAAAAAAATCGTTCTACAACACAATACATAGAACAAAACTGAAAGAAAAAATTAAGTTCTGGGGCCTCAAAATTTCACATCCTGGATACACAAAAGAGAAAATATAGTATCATGTCTTAGCCTATTCTAAAAACTTTTGTATACATTGAAGGGTACTTTTGCTTTTCAACATAAAACTTAGAATTCAATAAACCATTAAAGCATACTGGTAATCACACAACTCCAAAATATATATCACTCTTAATCCAAAACAATTTTATCAAAATGTTCAAACTATTAGCATCCTGCAATAAAGAGACAAAGTAAACATCTGTACTAGTAATGTGCTATCTCACAAATACCTGGTAACTATGGCGAGGATGACAAACAGAACATCCCCCAGGTCTCAGCTTCATAAGTCATTCACAAACCTCTCTGTGATTCAGGTTTTCCTCATCATCTTAGCATGCACATTTCAGCACCAATGCTAAACAAAACTCAAAAATACACTTAATTACTTGCATCGATAAGCACATTTCAGCCATTTTATCGAGCCTAAAACACTGGATTAACGGGCACATTACAGCAACCCCATTAACCAGATAAACTTTACCTCTACATCTTTCACATAATCACACATAATTTCATTCATCCTTCTTATCGAGGTAGCACAGCACTATTCCAGAATGTAAACTTAAAATTAATAAACAAAATTTCAATTTTCTAATCATTGCAAAATTTATCATAAAATGAGGTTATTCAACTCAAAACAGTTATTAGGGAACATATACTTTTAATATCAATTAATTGTGACTTTCAATAATAACAATTGTATGTTCAACTTTTGACATCTAATTCATCAAACATCTATCCAAGTATTGCCATTTGCCAATAATATACATCATATTCCAAAACAAAATAGCTTAGCACACTATACACTAAATCTCAAAATTCACACTCAGAAATCAAGGGACAATATACTTTACATACAACCTTTTTACATTTGATGTGACACAAAAGAAAAGCAAAATGCATTTACAGTCTATATGGTCCCACAGGATCAAAATATGGGAATATCCTAGAAACATGTACTGATTGTTCCTTAACTCTAGGAGCATTTGGTCGACGAACCACATAAGTAACAGGAGTAATTTGTCGAACAATTTCAAAAGGCCCAAAATATCTATGAAGCAATTTGGTACATTTTCCCTTTTTCCTAATTGAAGTAAAAATCTTAACAAGCTGACCTACTGCAAAATGAGTATCTCTATGCTTAGCATCATATCTTTCTTTCTGTTTAATCTGTTGCTGATTAATATTATGGATGGCTACTTCACGAGCTTTCTGAATCTCTTCCAAAGTTTGCCGAACAAATAAATCATTTGAAGTGGCCTGAAGTTGCACCTGATTTGGTAAGGAAGGTTCACGACCATATATCAAATAGAATGGTGAAAATTTTGTAGTTTCCTGAACAGAAGAATTGTATGAAAAAATCACATATGGTAAAACATTAGACCAATTGCGCTGATTTGAATCCACAAAATGACTAAGACAATTTAGTAAAGTCTGGTTAAATCGTTCAGTAAGGCCGTTGCATGCAGGGTGGTATGAACTAGTAAAATGAGGGGAAACTGACAAAGCTTTCAAGAGTTCCTGGGTTACTTCACTCAGAAAGACACTACCACGATCAGACAGTAACATGGCAGGGGCCCCATGCCTGCAAATAATCTGATGTAAGATGAACTTAGTAACCTGGGGAATGGTAGCCAAAGAGAGAGGGGCAGCTTCAACCCACCTAGAAGCATATTCTGTAGCAACTATGATATACTTATGACCCGACGTAGAACGAGGCAAAGGGCCTAACAAATCTATTCCCCAACGTTCTCCAATAAAGTTAACTGGAATAGGCTGCAAAAGACCAGCAGGTTTTTGATTCTTAGGTGCCTTCCTAGACTGACAACTTGGACAAGTTTTCACAAAATGCTCAATATCTTTTTTCATACCTATCCAGTAGTATCTTGAATTAATCTTACTAAAAGTTTTAGAAAAACCTAAATGACCAGATAGTGGATCATCATGACATGAGGACAAAATTTCATGCTTTAACACCTCAGGAATGACTAGTAAATGCAAGGGACCAGTAGAACTCGAATTTTTTCTGTAAAAGACATCACTTTTCAAAATATAGGTAGAAGCTTGACGTTGAACCTTAGCAGGAGCAGATTCAGGATCCTTAAGGGCATTAATAATTGGAGTCAGAACTGGATCATCATTTTGTTTCTGAGCAACCTCAACTGGTGATAGCAAACAGGTAATTAGCTCATCAAGTTGTTCAATTTGATGTTCTTCTGGCTGTAACACAGGGAACCTTGACAAAACATCTGCATCATTATGTTTCTTACCAGATTTGTAACATATATCATAATCAAATTCCTGTAACTTTAGACTCCATCGAGCCAACCGGCCTGTCAAATCCTTTAAATTGTTCAGATAACAAAGGGAGTGATGGTCTGAAATAACATGCACTTTATAGCCATACACAAAAGTCCTGAAATGTGTTAACCCAAAAACGATTGCCAAAAGCTCTAACTCTGGTACACTGTAATTTCTTTCACATTTTGACAAAGTTCTAGAAGCATATGCAATAGGTCTAAGATTATCATTTACTTTCTGTAGTAAAACACATCATATTCCTAGACCACTAGCATCAGTGTGTAATTCTGTATAGGCTCCAGGATTATAATGAGCCAACACAGGAGCAGAAACAAGAGAGTTCTTTAACTGCTGGAATGCTGTTTGCTGATCCGGGCCCCAAATAAAACTTTGACTTTTCTTGGTCAGCTGAATCAATGGATGGGCAATGTAAGAGTAATTCTTAATAAATTTCCTGTAGAAATTGAACAGACCCAAAACTTTTCTCACGTCTCTAACATTCTTTGGGCGTGGTAGTTCTTTGATCACTGTAACTTTCTCAGAATCTGGGGAAATTCCATCTTTAGATACTTCAAAACCCAATAACTTTATCTTTTCCATAGCAAAGAAACATTTCCCAGGTTTCAGTTTAAAATTATGCATTTCCAAACGTTGAAAAACAGCTTCTAAGTTTTCTAATAATTGTTCAAAAGTTTTGGCAAAAACAACAATATCATCCAAATATGCTAAAGCTTTCTTAAATTTCAAGTCTCCTAACAATTTCTCAGCAACAAAACTGAAAAATCTTGGTGCATTAGCAAGCCCAAAAGACAAACGTTCAAATTCATACTGCCCTTCATGAGTAACAAATGAGGTATACTTTTTACTATTCTCCTCTAAAGGAATTTGAAAGTATGCTGACAACAAATCTAAGGAAGCAAACCATTTAGCTTCTCCAAGGTAACTAAGGAGGTCATCAATAAGAGGCAAGGGAAAGGCTGAGTTTACTGTAACCTTATTCAGTTGACGATAATCTACACAAAACCGCATAGAGCCATCTTTTTTCTTTACCAACACAACAGGTGATGACCAAGGTGACTGAGAATCTCTAATAATACCAGCATTTTTCATTTCCTCTACTTGTTGGGAAATAATCTCTTTCTGCTTATGAGCTACCCTATAGGGTCGTTGCTTAATAGGTTTTTCATCCTTTACCTCTATTTTAAATTCAGCTACATTAGTTGAGCCTAAATCTTGCAATGAAGTGGCAAAAACATGTTCATATTTTAACAACAGATTATGAAGATCTGACTTTTGAGCTTCAGTTAAGTTGGTATTAACATTAAATTCAAACTTTGGAGCGTTCAATGGAGTAACATCCTTAGGTGAAACTGAGTTACTTTGAACAAATGCAACTTCATGAGCATTAGCTAATACAGTTTTAGCAAAAAGTGTTTGAGGAACAGCTGAATTATTATGTACTGGTATCACAAAGTCCTTTGAAGATTTGCAAACTACAAGTGGAATAGAAATATTCTTCTTATGCATAATACTCGTAGAAGGCTCGAACATAACCTCATTTGTAATATCAGCTGAAGGCTGCACTGCCACAAAACAAGTAGTAAGCGGTGGCAATTTAACATCTTTTACAACAGAAACTTTATTAACTATCTGTACCTCATCGTTCAATGGAATCACAGGAATATCTGTAAAGGGACCACCACATGTTGTTTCAAAAGGAATGTGTACCATTTCTCCCTCATGAGTTTGAATCTTAACTTCTTTGCACAAGAATAATCAATGGTAACTTTATGTGAAGTTAGAAAGTCATTACCCAAAATGAGATTATGTGCCAAGTCTTTTACCACTAACACATCTTCCTGAAAAACAAAGTCATTAATTTGAAATTTCAAATTTGTTTGATAAGGCGCATCTAATAACTTGTTACCAGCTGTTTTAAGCAAAATCTCGACAGGTTTCATTTTAGAAATGTCATTGATATGAGCTGCATTCACAATGCTAACTGCACTTCCTGTATCCAACAAAATTGGAAGTTTTGACTCCCCAATGGACCCCAAAATTTGCAAAATTTGACCTGGAAGAGAAACAACATTAGACACAGGTGAACTTACTTTGGGTACCTCTAGGTTATGTCGTTGGAGGCTGGGCCTCTCGAGTTTTTTGAACCAGATGGTGAAGTCCAGCAATTACGTGCCATATGACCACGCTTGTTGCAATTGTAACACACAATAGGTGCCTGCTGTCTCCTTTCATGATATCTTGGAGGCTTAAGTGGGGGTGGCTGCACAGTAGATGCAGCAGCAGTGAATTGAGACTGAAGTTGTTGCATTTGGGTAGCAAGTTTAGCGACCTGTTCACTCAATGTGGAAACAACATTAATAACTGGTTCAGAGTGATTTACACTTTCAAACCGTGATAAAACCGGTGCAGATGACACAGGTGGAGGAGTGTAAGTTGATGTTTGTGCTTGTACTAAATGTTGTCTATGTTGCACATAAAAATTAGCTTTATCAACGCTTTTAATAATTTGTAAAACCTCCTCAACTGTTTGTGGATTTAATGGGAGCAAAGCTTGCACATACTGAGGTTTCAATCCTTTCACTAAGTTTTTTACCTGCTCCATTTGTGTCATTGCAGCGTTAACTTGGTCACACAAGGATAATACATCATAAATGTAATCTAATACAGGTTCATTTTCTAATTGTACCCTCTGCCTAAGTTTAATTTCCAACAATTCATCTTGATTGGACATTTGAAAAGCTGCCAAAAACTGTTGAGTTAGAAAATGCCAATCATGCTCAGGGTGTCTATGGCAAAAAGTTCGGTACCACAGTGCTGCTGTGTCTCGCAAGTAACATGGGAAAAACTTCAACTTTTGTACATCTGACCAACCATTTGCTGTAGAAACTAAGTTAAATTTTCTCAAAAATTCTGAAGGAGATATCAGTGCTATCCTGTCAAAACAGGGTGGATCAATAAAAGGCCGAGAGACTTGCATTGTCTGAGTCTGATTAACATTAGGTGCCATGGATACTTCTAAATTACTAGGTACATGTGCACTTTGATTAGCTAAAGCAGAAGTCGAAGCTATTACATCATGTGAATCCATTGTAACTGGCACATTGGATGATTGCCGCGTTTTCTTAGGCATTTTGACTTACTTTTAAGTAACACTGGACACCAGAATAAAAATAAGCAGAATTACCAACTGGAATGAACACAAAAATGAAGTGCATCCTTCACAAAAACACCAAAAAAGAAACTATTTACTTTGAATTTTACTGCCAAAACTCACACAGCGTCCCTTGAAAATCAACACGTGACCACGTGGTGTCCATTATCAATTTCCATGTAGTTATAAAAAAATTTTAGCACAATATTATGAAATAAGTTTACTATTGAAGAAAGCAAATAAAAAACAGACCAAAAGTTAAAGGATTACGAGACGATGACCAGATTAGAATTTCTAACTAATTGAACACCACGCGGTCGGCCATGTTTCCTCCATCTTTCACCACCGTATACATTCAAATTTTTTTCATAAAAACCGGACTAAAGCAAGGAGAAAAAAAAAATTTTGAGATCTTACCCGCGTCTCCACCAATATGTCACACCCTACATTAGAATAGATTTAATATTTATTAGCTTTGGGGGGAAATCCGTAGCGGTAGAGCTAAACTATCTCAACAAACACTAGTTACACCACGCGGTAGGGTGGACATGTTATTTTACTGATAACTAGCTTACCTGCATGGTGGTGAAAGGTGGAAGGTCCAGCGAAGGGAAACTCACAAATGCATTTTAAAAAGAGGTTTTAATAATTCCAGACAACTTACATTCAATGAGGTTTGTGTTCCGGAGGGTTGCTACAAAACACATCCTCTCACTCTGGTGGCGGCCGATCGTCTGGGGGAAGAGGATATGCCATCCCCCCTCCCCAGCGCAGCCAACGAACAAAGTTAAGCCAGTCGCCAGGTCTGACAACCCATACAGGGTTGCCACAATATATATATATATATATATATATATATATATATATATATATATAAAGAATGGAAAATGTGTTGAAGTGCCCGCCTCGGTAGTGTAGATGGTAGCGTGTCTGCCTCGCGTTCAAGAGGTCCCGATTTCGAGTCTCGGTTAGGGTGAGTTACCTGGATAAGGTTTTCTAAGCTCCATGGACCCCGGACTCATTTGAGCATCTTTTCGCCCATTTCATTAATCGTCCGATATGACTTAACGTTGGAGGACGTAAATTACAAAACAAACAAAAAATGTGTTGAAGAATTAGAGCCATTAGAATCGAAATCTCTGAAATGCCTTACAGCACAAATTATTTAAAATGGATTGTTTGCTTTGAATGCATCTACCTCTTTGTCTAGTGTATTAGTTGTTACTTAACATTTACCAGTTATGCCTACAAGTTTAGAAAAATACGGTCCAAATAAAGAGTATGTGCCAGGTATTTTTGAAAAACTCAAGATAAACATTTTATTTAGAATATAGATGTGTTTAATATTTGAATGTGTATTTCTGGTGAAATACCGGTATCTAAATTTTTGTTAGTATACAATACAGGTAAGCAGTAGAGAAAGCAAAAATGCTTTGGGGAGGAGGATTGTCAGAGAGCTTCAATAATTTTATTTCCGGTAAAACATAGACATCGGAGTTTTCAGTAGAATACTTACTACATCGAGTAGTGAAAGTAGGAATTTGTTATCATTTTGTCTGTTATGCAAACATGTAGTTGTAACCGCTCTGTAAAGCGGAACGCAGTGTGCATAAAGATGCTGCGTTGGAGTGTGAAATATGCAAACGTTTTAACAGTGGAGTAGTGGGCTTTTAACCTGAGTGCTGAAAATCATGGCAGCTGCAACACGTTCTTTTAATCGATAGCACTTGGTGTACAATGCACCACTAACGCAATGTCATGATCCATTCTCGACGGTGGAATGTGTGTCCCTTCTGGTTTCCTTTTAAAACGTGTTATAAAAAACTGGAGGAAGAAGAAGAAATAGGGGACCTGGAAACCCTATTTCAATGCAGATCAATAGCCAACAGGAGTAGGCCTTCTGTACCGCGACAGAATCCGTTCCACTCAGTCTTGACGCTTTAAGGAAACGTCCTCTCCGGTTCTGTTTCCTTCAAGAGTGTTACTTCAGTGGCGTATCTCGACATTCGTAGTTTCCTCTTCCCTCTGTTACAACTGCTTTTATTATTGCTTTTCTCTGTGTGACATTCCCATCTCTGTACTTTCTAACGATAACTAGCATATTATTTCATTTGACTCAAATACCAACAAAATCAGACAATGCTTACTGTTAATTCATATTACGATAAGAACATAATATCTTTTCAAATAATTCCCTATAATAGATAGGTAAAACAAAATTTTCGTACCGAGATTTCACCAGAAATGCTCGTTTTGGGGCTCACTAAATAGCAAAAGAAGAGTATTTGTAGAAAAAAGGCCTATCTGTGTATCTATATGTGTGACTGTGAACAGCATAAGTTAGAATGCATTAAGAGTGTCAAGAAAGCTCACATCCTTAACTATCCCTTACCTTTTTTAAAATATTAAAATAAGGATTTTTTAATATACCACAGTTTAAGGTATTTTAATATATGCTGCATTCTGCGAAATTATGAGACTTCTTATAACTAGTAAATTGTAAGACGTACTGAAAACTATAATACTACAGAAAAAATACGGATCAAGGAGCACAATTTGTGTCTATTTTTCTCACGTTAACCAATTTTCAAATACTTCAACGTTTTGCATGTAAAGTATACCACACCCTCCCTGAATAGATTTATGAGACCCCATATCAGTTCACTTAGGGACCATTCAAAAACATTCTGACGTCTTCTACTTTTGTGAATGAATCTTTTCGGGTTTAGTGTACAGAGTGAACAGGGCGCATATTTTTAACGGTTCTACTCCTTGTGTAGCATACGTTCTCTGTCACACACATTCGCTGCCCTTCTCCCACTGTGTAAGGATGGCACATTCCTTTCAGGGACTTACTTTGCGTTGGTGGACAGTAGTAAGTCGCTAGTATTTCAAAGCCCTTACTCCCGCCTCCCTAGCGAAGATGGTAGCGTATCTGCCTCGCATTCAAGATATCCCGGGTTTGAATTTCAATCACGTTGAAATGTCTGGATAAGGTTTTTCCGGAGATTTCCCTTATCCTGAAAGTCGAACGTCAGGTAGTTATAAGCCCTGTAGACTCTGGGCTCATTTGAGCATCATTTCACCGATTTCACTCATCACCTGATATGACCTAATGTTGGAGGACGTGAATTGAAAAAAGAGCCCTTACAAAGCATTCCACTTTATAAAAAAATGACTGTCGCTTAAGTCTACAAAATACTGCTTGTAAACTGAAGTGTGTAATGAAAGTTTATATAGATTAAAAAGACGTGGATAGAAGAATACTATTGTGTAAGGATGTTTCGCACAAGACTCAAAATTGTGGATTATACTTCCCAATAAAATAAAATTTCTGATTGCTCTCATTCAAGCCATCAAACGTACAGCAAATAAGTAATGCTATCCTCTTCAATAAATCTACCGATTATCGGTAGACTTCCGATGCGCATTCTCTATCTACTTGTCGTACTAGAATGTAGAAAATTTTCTGCAAACAAATAACTGCTACCCCTATTTTTATCAATAAAAATGTATAATGAGGTTGCCAATTCTATTCTACAGGTATACCAGTATGATTTCGTATTTTAGAAGGAAGTTTAAACACTAGAAACTATTATAGTAATATGCCCAACATTAAATGAATTTTCTCAAAATTAAGGTATTTGTGATAAAGCACTTTCTATAATAATATAAATGAAGTTAATATTGACTGATTGTATATAATATACATTAAATTTTACGGTATGTTTGTATCTGGCATTTGAACTATTTTAGCCAAAATGGTTATTAATGATACGAACGTTAAAAGTGAAACTTTATTTTGTGGCAGCAACTGTATGAGCAAAATAGAACCACCTTTAACATTTGTTGCCATATATTGTTTTTGATAGCCCTGAGTGCCAAATTACAAAGCATCCAACGGAAATTTTTATGTGGAAATAACAAATGTTCTGACAGGCACAATGCTGGAATCTAATCTGTCAGTAGACCTTCGTTGTTGTTTGACTCATAAGTGCTGTCAACAAGATCGCTCACGCATTCCATTATCCCTACATAAATGTATGTGGCAAAAATTAGTCAACTGTCCTCTCTGCTGCCTGCAAATGTTCTTCTGTTCTGTCAAATCCATTGCCGAATCAGTGAAATAATCCCATAACATTAATGGATATAAAGCCCATATAAGCTCCATCGCAAGAAACAAGGTATGTTACGATTTTGAGTGTTATAAACTTGTTATTTTACTGACAAGGGAACTATCACTGTACCCACACCGCTAAGTACCTGAAAATGTGATGGTATAATGACTGCTATATATAAAGTATGTGCACCAAAAATCTGCTGCGGAGTAGAACCGCAACGCACAAAACTGGAACCTGGAAAGTGCTGCATGCGACCACTTGTAAGTAGCTGCTGGACATCCCTCGTCAGCTATGTTCCGAGTATGGGGGACGGCGCTCCTTATGTAGTTGTCATGTGTAAACCACTGCCCTTCAGAGACAATCTCTCCCGTACAATGCTGTGTTATATGTACATGCTCCTACGATTCTGGACAGATCTTCGGGTGCTTCCAAATATAGTGCGCACCCGACTTTTGGAATGCTGGCCCCACATAGAGCAGCGATGAGGCCATCAAAGGCTCAAACGCGTACAGGTGTGAGCATAGTGATAGCTCGCTCCCTTGTGAGTAGCATAAATGTAGATTGCTACTCTAATTTTGTCATCGGGATTGAGTTTCGTCATCCTTCAATTGACAAGATGGCAATGTTTCTAGCCATTTTTTCTCCGTACGATGAAACCTATTGCCAAATTGACTAGGAGATTTTCCTCCGGAAATTCACTTCCTACTACAAATGACCTGTATCGTCATCTGTTATCATCGTCAGTCTTCTACTCCGAACATAGAGGACATATATCCTAACCCTTCTGGGAAGAATATCCGGAAATGTTTTCGAGACACCGAGATCTGACCATCGCCAACAGGATATAAATGACATAGTAGTTCAGCAGAAAAGCAATGCTGACACGATTGCAATTCACCGTATTATTTCTGTCTCTTATACCTTGATACCTATCCTTTATGAACAATTCACAACCTGCGTTCCCGAAACTCGGCACTGAATCCAACACAAAATCCGCTCCATCACTATGGCAAATAACTTCAATACCCATCACAGAGCTATCTTACAACTCGACATACAAACTGAACAACTTGACAAACAAATTAATGGGGTATTTCCACTCTAAGCTCCAGGATCCCGCTTCTAGTGTGGCCTTGAAAGGTATCTGGCAGACCACCGAACATGCCTCAAAAGGAAAAAAATGCGACGCTGTTGTTAATTTGTCACAACTTCGGTGCCCTTTCTCTTTAAATACCTCTTCAGGAAGGATGGATGGAGATTCCCATGTTCGAAAGTGTGATCAGCAGCAACCATTTTGTTACAGTAATGATATGCCATCTTTTATTTACTGCCTCATTAATACAAAATTGTCCTGCATTACCTTTATTTTTATTAACTTACTGTAACAGATTTATCGCATATCTTTGACTCATAAGCATACGGCTATGGTAAACTTTTAAATCAAAAGGTTGCTGAAATAAATAAAAATTGCCACAATCTATCATTTCTAGTAAGAGTAGCTCGTGTTAAAAGTTGTATTGTTACTGTCAGCCGTCTAAAATATATTACATTCTCTACTATACAAGTTAGAGTAAATAAAGTATTGCACTCAACAAAAATGTACGATATCTATATTTCAACGGAAATGCACGCTTTCATATCTCCTGAAATGGCATTTTTAGGAAAAGTTCTCTCTGCGTCTGTCAGGATACCTTTAAATAGCATAACTAAAAAACTAAAAGTTGGTAAAATAGAAAACCTGGTACTTAAACTCAGAATATTCCAAGGATGTTACAAGAAAATTTTGAAGAAAATACCATCAACCACAAACACCCTCTACGTGAAACATACTTCTTTATTTAATATTATTTTTTGATTAACGTGTATACTTTAAGCTTTTTTCAAATGTAAATCTATATTTGTTTTTTGTCTTTCTATATTTTTTGTCATCACGCAACGAGAAGAGTATTTCAAAGCCATTAGATAGCGGCCAGATTTAAAAGGGTTGACTATTGCTTTAGCTTACTATAATCTTATTAATGCTGCAACGAAATGTGTAAAAAATACGTTTTTTGTTTATAATTAGGTAGATAGAAGAATAACCCTTTATAAAAATACTTAATAGAAGAGCGATTAGAGAAGACCATACGAATGTTGCAATTCTTTTTAGTTTAACTGTGTTATGTATTAGCAAATTCTTGTAGGTATCTTACATGTAACAATACTAATTCGTTGAGTAGAAATACGTACATTTCGGTTCAGAAACTTGTTGCATAGGTTTAACCAGCTGGCCTGCTCTGTCACTACAAGGAAAATTGACTTTTTTTCTCCTTAACTTAAGTGAGAGTTTAAGGGACACTGGGACTGAAAAATAGGCCAAAAATCTCAAAATTTACGATTTTTAGATTTATACGTATAAATGTTCCCCAAACCTTCCTATATTGAATTGTGTAAGAGTTTTTGATTTCTGCCATTTTTAAAGGTCTAGTGCAGGGTTTAAATGCTCGGAGCCTGGCCATTTAAACGCCCCCTTTCTTCCTTATCCAGCATGATGGACTCTTTTTGCCAATTTTAATCGTTTTTTGGCTGGTTTTTCCTCTAAAATTGTGTTATAATCTTGCAGCAGAGCTGTTTGCTGCTATCTGGCGACACTTCGGTGAACTATTACTACGTATTATATACAAAGTCTTTACTCAGAAAATATCAAAGCATAAATGCCATACAAAAAATTGTCAACATATTTTGAGTGTTCTCGCAACTAAGAAAATGCAAAACAACTCTTAATCTATGTGATTATTCTGGGTTTTTTGCAATAAACTTAGAGAATACTTGTTGATTCATTCTTGTTTTGACTCCTGTGTTTGGTTCAATGTATTATGGCGTCATCCTTTAGAGAAATGTGCTTTTGTTTACATGTGCTTCTGTTTATGAAATAAGTGTGTAAGCAAGTTAGTTGATTTTTCTAAGGTGTAGTGTGTTGTGAAATATATAAACAGCATAATGCATGCTACTTCTTCACGTTGGCATAAGCCGGTGAGTAGAAATAACAAAAAAGAGACCTTGCAAAAAAACGTGGTTTAGCCAGATGGAATAAGAAACCTGTAGACCAGATTTCCATCTCAAATACACAGTTGGACACAGAAGAACATGCTAGTACTTCATCTTCACATTTGGAAATGGACATAGGTGAGCAGGCTACTGTAATTGAAACTGTAAGTATTTGTAAAACGCAGGAGAAATTTTCAAGATTTCAGAGAGATGACAGTGTAAATAGTGAATATATTTGTGGTAATGCAGGGGCAAACAGTGAGTATATTTTGGTGCACAGCAGTTCTCTGAATCAACTTCTGAGCAATGTAAAGTGTGGGGAGTGTACTAAATGCTCACTTACACTGCAATTTAGAGAAAAATATGGCTTTGCAGTAAAGTTAGTGCTAAAGTGCAGTGAGTGTGGTTTCAGCCCAGGGCAGAGTTATTCTAGTCCTAGAGTTGAGGATGAAAAGTCTAAGAGACCTCCCTTTGAAGTGAACAGGAAAATTGTGGATGCTTTTTTGGGATTGGGTGTAGGTCACAGTGGCTTAGAAAAATTTTGTTGTGCATTAGGTATGTCTGGTATGGATTCCAAAACATTTACCAGTCATATGAAGGAGGTGGCTTTTTACAGTAAAAAACTAAAAGAAAAAGCTCTCCTTCAGTCCAGGGAGGTAGTGAGAAGAGCGTACATGAAGTTAAATGGTGCTGATGAAACTGCAGATGAGAACAATGTAATTGATGTTTCTGTAAGTTATGATGGTTCATGGCACAAGCGGGGATATACATCCAACTATAATGTAGGAATTGTGATGGACATTCTAACTGGAATGGTGCTGGACTACACAGTAGTTTCCAAATATTGTGCAATGTGTGCCATTACAGCCACAGAAGTGGGACATGATTCACCAGAGTTTTGCATTTGGTTTGAGGGACATTCATCTAGTGGTGAATGCAACAAAAATTATGAGGGCTCATCCACATCAATGGAGGTTTTTGCTGCAGACATACTATGGAAACGTTCAGTGTCAGAGTGTAAGATGCGCTACACAACTGTACTATCAGATGGTGATTCAAAAACATTTAATCATTTATCAAATGAAAACATATATGGTAACACAGTTGTCCTGCACAAAGAGGAGTGCATAAACCATGTTGCTAAAAGAATGGGAAGTGGGCTGCGAAACACTGTAGAAACATGGAAGAAAAAGGGAGTAAAACTTGGTGGGCGAGGATCTGGGACACTTACCAATGCCACCATTACCAAATTAACTAATTATTATAGACATGCCATAGTGAACAACATACCTAGTGTCCCTAAAATGAAAGAAGCCATTTATGCAACCCTTAGTCATTATGTTTCAACGGATTCCAAGCCTCTACATAGCAAGTGTCCCCAAGGTGTCGACTCCTGGTGTTTTTACAATAAAAGCATTGCACAAGGAAAGACACCCATGAGCCATCAGAAGATGCCTGTTAAACTAACAGAGCAGTTAGTTTGCAAAATATTACCTGTTTATCAAAGACTAGCAAGTGATGAACTGTTGTCAAGGTGTGTGCGTGGTGCTACTCAAAATCAAAATGAGTCACTACATGCACTAATTTGGAGAAAATGTCCCAAAATTACTTTTGTATCCTGCAGGAGAATAGAAATTGCAGCAGCAATTGCAGTAGCAGAGTTTAATATGGGCTGTTCTGCAACTCAGGAACTAAAATGTGAGCTAACCACCAGTGCAGTGACAAGTGTGCAGAAGAAAATTGTGAAGAGACGTGACAAACGCAGAATATACGAGAGCACGCGATCTTCATTGCAACATAAGAAAACAGCTCGCCTCAAAGAAAAACAGACAAAAATGCAGAGAGAGCTTGCCAGACAAAAGAGGGAGGGTCTCACATATGCTTCAGGGCAATTCTAATGTAGTAAGGTACTGTTCACTTTATTTTTGGTGCATGTTTTTAGAAAAATTGATTTTTCTCCACTTTACATTTTTTAATACATTATCTGATCCACACGCATTAATTTTTGAGCTATGGCTCTGAATTTCTTTCAGCATGTGCTTCATGTATGGGTCTACAACTTCAGTCTCTGGCTATAGGATTTAAGACTTGGTTTGGCTGTAACAAAATTTTAAATGCAAAAAAATATTTAAAAAATTCAATTCAATGTTCTGCATAATTAAAAAAATAATTTCCCTAAAAGTAATGTATTGTTCTTCCAGACAGAGACTGCAGTTGTTTATATAGTTAGTGGGCATGAAAAAATAACAGAGTTATTGCAATAGAATAATTAGTGATGCGCATGCATTAATTTTAATACTGCGATAAAATTTAATTAAAACAATAATAAAAAATTAATTCCTTCAAAACTAATCATCAGAAATTACTGAAACTTGGTGTGGTGTTTTCTAATATAAAACCCTTTAGGCATGCAGAATTTGAAGTTTGTAGGTATAGAAATATAGAAAATAGAAATTTCAGTCCCGGTGTCCCTTAAGTGAGAGTGTTGGCTTTGTCACTGGAACAACCACATGCAGGATTGCTGAACAATACTAACGTGCTACACAGATGTGTTCTTATTATTCACTAAACTTGCTGTAACAAGTATTTAGCATATTCCTTTACCGGAGAAGATGTACTTGCTTATTGTTCCGTGAATTGTCATAAGAAACCAGGCTGTATCTTGTGCTGTTCTTTTACATACTCTATGAAGATGTACAAAACCGGCCACCCTAAAACTGCTTAATATGCATGGGAAGGCTGTTCTTTATTTTTATAGCTCTGTCTCCTTACTTGGGTGGAGCTGCAGAGGAATCTCTCGTTTTGTCACACCTCAAACAGGTCTCCTTAGCTTTCTTGATGCCAAATTTATGGACCCTGAATGTACATTATACGCGTCGATTGACTTTTCTTCATAGGCATCCAGGAAAGGACTAACTGGTTATAGTATTTAAATAATTTCTTCGTTACTGGTTTGTTAAACCTACCTGCGAGATAAGCAGAATAAATAAGAATTAAGAAAAGTGAAGGAAGATTTTATGGTTCATAAAGTAATAAATGTCTATCTGATTTAATATCAGATCAACAGATTCATTGTGTCATTCATTACCTTACAGTATCACGCCATTTTATGAAAGGGGTTTTCGGATACTGTAAAGTCTTTCATGAACATCGTAAGTCAGTTATACCTATAGTTCTTTCCATGGACCTAGCTGATGTATTGACTTGTGGCACCATTTCAGTGATTGAATCAATTGAAGAGATTTGTTTCACTCGTAAAAGGAAAGTGACGAAATATATTACTATAACTGAAGTTGCATAATTACATCGTCAAGTTCTTGTTTCAAATATGATGGAAAGATGTTCTTAACTAGGCAGTTAGCATAGTGAACTTTAAAATTATGTCAAGCAATTGGATGAAGGCACCTTACCCTGCACCTGTACACTGGGTATAATGGGTATAAACTAGTTAGAGTACTTATCTCCTTCGAGAGAAGTTCCTGATTTTCTTTAAGGAGCACAATAAAACCAATTTCTCAAGTATCCTTGAAGATGAGTTTTAGGTCATAAATTTTACGTATCTTTCAGACATTTACGCCCATTTAAACATGCTGAACCTTAATATGCAAGGTGCAAGTAAAAGATTCAGCCCTGGACAAACTCCTAGCTTTCAAATGTAAACCTCGAATGTAAGGCTTCTTAAACGTTATTGCAATTATAACCACAGATCAGTGAATGAAAATCCAATTTCTTTCGGAGTAGTAATCTTAGCTATTTCTAATATAAGACTAAGCTATTTTTTCGGGAGTTGATGAAATTCTGGGTAAGACTGGAGTAAATAATATTTGATGTGTTACTTCATTTATCTCCCATCACTATTCAATTTTTCAAGCATTGAGATGTTATAAGTATCACTAGTTTTTGAATATCTGGAATTCCTTCCTTAACATCGGTTACTTTCGACTGGATTATCAATTATTTAATTTATTAATACTAGCATCACAGTAAGGTTACTCAATTTGGAAGAGGAAGAGCAGTTAACTAAACTGTAATGTGATCGGAAACTACACTCTAAAAAGTTTAATTCGATGAACAAGCTTTATATGTGTTTGGATAAAGATGAGAAAGGTTTTCCCTGTAATCTCACAAAGAGAACTGAAAACTCATTACTCCAATTCTCCACATATTTTTTGAATACCCGTTTTCTTGTTTGACAAACGCTAAAACCAACAATGAATTACACTTGTATCCATTGAAGAAGGACTTCGGCTTTGAATATAAATTTTATACCTAAAATGGAACTATTTTTTTCCGAAATTTCACACTAAATTGGCAATTAAACCAAGTTAAAAATCGGGGAACATTTTCGGATGATTGATAATGGTTTCATCTAAATTGCAATAAATGAGCATCTGCAATAAAGTGGATTTAGTAACTCCTAACCTGAAATGATTGATTTAGATTGTATTATTAAATAAGTATCTTTATTTTTAAAACTTAGAATTGAGATACGGATCACGAACGCATAACACAAATTTGTTTACTTTAGCCTAGATGAAGGCTTACGCTTCAGGCTGCCGGGCTTTCCCAGGTGTGGTTGAGAAGTTTCTAGAATTATCGAGACGGAGAAAGTTGGGAAACACCGACCATATGGTAGTAATAATATATCTATGAAGTTTGGAAAATACACAGTGATATCACCTCAATGAAACGATAGTGAGGTTTTGTTGGTTTCAAATTCTCATTTAAGTTTTAATATTTAAACCCATTGTTTTAGAAAGTGCTTCACAAATGTAGTTTGAGATATATTCACATAATAAATTACTTCATACAGAAAATAAGTTTATAAAACCATCTATCCTATAATATTTGTTACAATAACTCTCAATTATTGCAGACAAGGTGTCATTCTTCGTAGATCTCCCAAACTGTTGATTACTCAAAAGCTGATAACGTATTAAACTTGGAGTATTATTTTAAAATTTATATGGTTGTCTATTTTAAAACATTTTGAGAGGAATTAAAAAGTCTTTTAAAATATTAGTAAAATTACATTCTGTGGAGTATTTTGAATATGGCAAAAATGTTGAGATAAGGTTTGTGAGCAAACAATGTTTAAAGTTTGATGTGTCTATTTATAAGCATATGACGTTATTTTATAACTGCTGTTAGTTGACAGTTTAAATGTGCAAGTGTAAAAACTACAGTTTCTTAAAGTTTGGAGTTGATATTTATTCACTGTAAAATAAAAATAATTTTTGCAATTTTTGGTCAAATTTCAAGGCTGCAGTAACATAATGTAGATGCAGAATAATCCATTTCTTTAAATGCCATAGTTCAAAAAAGAATTTCAGGCAAATTCGGAACAATTTGAGCAATCAGTTAGGACTCTCACGCTTTTCTTTCAAATTAGAACAATACTTCTGGCGTGATGTGGTTCTCCTAGTCATTTTAGGGCAAAACTGGTCTGTTTTTGAAGGCGTTAATTTAAACTGTGTCAAGATTGGCACTAATTGATAGCTATTGTAAAATACTAGTATATTATGCAAGGAGATTATAATGGTGGTAGTCAAGTCTCATGCGACTGTTTATGCTCGATCATGTATCTAAATTATTTCCATTTCAAAGTATTCATTTCTAGTATGACTGACATATTACAATGGTTATTCCTTTATCTAAAGTGAGACGTAGTACGTAGTACGCAGGCGCAGAAATATTGATTACTTTCCTATAAACAGCTGCTAACGTGTGACACAGTTTAATCTAAAAGAAAGTATAGACAAACTGAAACAAATTGAATTTATTGAAATATCATTTGTAACTAATGGTAATGATACTTTGAACAGAACTGACTTAATTAAAATTAGTGAAATAAATCAATTTGATGCCTAATTCTGGGTGTTGATTTCAAAATAGATTAGTGAATCCACAAGTACTTTTTTTTTTTTTTGTAATTTATGTCCCCCAACGTTAAGTCATATCGGACGAGGAATGAAATGGATGAAGTGATGCTCAAATGAGTCCGGGATCCATGGAGCTTACAGTTACCCGACATTCGTCGATCAGAATAAGGAAAATCCCTGGGAAAAAACATTATCCAGGTAACTCACGCTGACCGAGATTCTAACTCGGGATCTCTTGAATGTGAGGCAGACACGCTACTATTTACATAACCGAGGTGAGCTCAAAGATCGATGATTTAATATTTTGAGACAATTCTTAGAAATAAACTAGGAATACATTTTCTGAGAACGACTTTATACCTTTTGATATTCTTCAATCCAAAATTGTGAATAGAATTTCTCGTACTTCTTTCTTGACTTTTGTGGCAACAATTTATTGGTAACATTGAGTGCTTTTGCCATAATTTCTGGGGATGTTAGTTCAATGTCACAGTTACTAGTGCCAGACATACTGATTTTCTTTTTCTAAACTGGCGCTAGTACCGTTGTCGATCGAAAGGAGAATAATCAACACTTGTGCTTTCACAATGTTACGTGACCACTTCTGATTGGTCGAATACCAACACTTTAATGAACAGGTGTTCTTTAATCAGGCCCATTAAGTACTCCTACCAGTCGTATAAATACATAAGTTTGGCATGGTCGAGAATAAAGTTACTTAAGCTGCACTACCGGGAAACCACTCGTTATTGCATGGATGCCAACACCTGGAAATAACATATGTTAAAAGTGCACACTTTATTGTTAATAAAAGCACCATAGTCTTACATATTTATGGGAATTCCTAATTGAACTAGGAATTCATGTTGGATCATATTTGTGAATGACTCAGCTAACTTAGCTCACTCTTTTAGTTAATTGATGCAAATTAATAATTTCTCCACACTAGCCGTAGATAGGCTAAGATTTTTTTATGGATAGAGTCAACATGAAAAATTCAATACCATGGCTGGGATTTGAACCAGGGATCTCCTGGTTTCCGTCCAATCGCTCTTAACCCTTGAGCTACCATGGCCAAAGTACCGTCCTGGTCTAC
Source organism: Mantis religiosa (assembly GCA_030765055.1). NCBI lineage: Eukaryota > Metazoa > Arthropoda > Insecta > Mantodea > Mantidae > Mantis > Mantis religiosa. The sequence goes on along the minus strand of CM060948.1, from coordinate 193,226,160 downwards.
CGGGGAAATATATGAGTCAAATGGAGAATTTAATGTCAGGACGGCACGTTGGCCATGGTAGCTCAAAGATTAAGAGCGACTGGACGGAAACTAGGAGATCCGTGGTTCAAATATCGGCCATGGCATGAATTTTTCATGTTGACTCTATCCATTAGCTCACTTTGCTTTAAGGATATTAATAAGTCCTGTGCAAAAGAGAATACTAAGTATTTTGATGGAAATAAACATTTCTTTCACACAGCCGTGGGTAGGCATTGGCTCTACTGATTCTAACTATTTTGTTTGTCATCACCAGGAACATATAAGCACTTCTGTTGTTTTAGAATTTCGTCCTGCAGAAGTACCTTTATATACCAGTAAATCTGCTGACATTGAACTCGCTTTGAGGCACTCTTTAAAAATCATTGGTCTGTCCCGGATTTTAACCCATGACCTTTGGATTATTTGGTCATCACCTCACCGAATGAGCCACCCGACATGACCAACATTCTACAGAGAGAAGAAAGTATCCGTACTCTAAATGTTTCTCTTGCTCATGTCATTATTGCCATATTTTTTAGTCAGACAACGATCATACGGACATAGGATTTTTAATGCTCAAAAGAGCAACCGACCGATCAAAGCGAACACAGGGTATTTTCAGTCTGAGTGCATTTTGCTGATTGTCACTTCTTAATAGGGTCTAACCGCAGATAATACGGAATTTTATAGGTAAGCGTTATGAGGTTTATGTGCAAAGAGGTTTATGAGGTAGCTTAAACTCCTCTGCATCTATGTGAGGATGCAAAAGCCATCGAACCCTGGTAAGTGTGGTTAAACGAGTTAAGAAATTTCATTAGTTTTGGATATAACTTTGAGGTCAATCAATTCTTGGCTGGATTTAGATAGGAAGTACAACTTTTGCTGCTATATATGAAGTTTTTGTGATGTTACCTCGGATGCCCACAAACCATATAGGATATAACCTACCAAACTGGTAAACTGGTGGCTTGTAGGGTCATTATTCTCAAAAGAATCAACCAGGGCACATCGGTGTTGTGGTAAATTGGCGTAGAGGTCTGTGGCCCACTGCCTATCTTCATTCGCCATGTATGGAAGAGATGAGGCTTCATGAAAAATTTAAGCCTTGTTTTAGCTTGGAAGAAAGGAGGCTCTTAAAACTGTATTAGAAATAACTAATGAGGTTTTAACGGCAACAGGAATGGCAAAGTAAGACTGCGCTATCTAATTGTAACAAAGAAAAGTTCATTGTGACTGTAGGTGTATCCAGAATGATATCATCTCAGCGCAAACAGGACAGACGTATACATTTTTAAATACCGAAATTTTAAATATATTAAATTGACAGTTTATACTGTCAGCTAGGTTATTACTAATTTATCTGGCAATAATAATAATAATAATAATAATAATAATAATAATAATAATAATAATAATAATAATAATAATAATAATAATAATAATAATAATAATAATAATAATAATAATAATAATAATAATAATAATAATAATAATAATAATAATAATAATAATAATAATAATAATAATAATAATAATAATAATAATAATAATAATAATAATAATAATAATAATAATAATAATAATAATAATAATAATAATAATAATAATAATAATAATAATAATAATAATAATAATAATAATAATAATAATAATAATAATAATAATAATAATAATAATAATAATAATAATAATAATAATAATAATAATAATAATAATAATAATAATAATAATAATAATAATAATAATAATAATAATAATAATAATAATAATAATAATAATAATAATAATAATAATAATAATAATAATAATAATAATAATAATAATAATAATAATAATAATAATAATAATAATAATAATAATAATAATAATAATAATAATAATAATAATAATAATAATAATAATAATAATAATAATAATAATAATAATAATAATAATAATAATAATAATAATAATAATAATAATAATAATAATAATAATAATAATAATAATAATAATAATAATAATAATAATAATAATACAATGCAATAGGTTTCGTCAGCAGGTCATTAAAATGAATCTACATTTAAGTACTCCTGTAGTGTATAAAAATTAAGTAGCTTAATGCTACTTTTAACTCTAGTTTTTAAAGAATTTGCATTTACAATTTGTCTTAGATTTAAAGGCAATTTATTGTATAATTTCACTCCAAAATACAGACGAGAATTCAGAGGTTTCTGTAGACGAAATTTAGGAGGTACCATATTGCTTCTACCCCTAGTATCATGAGCATGCATATCTGAAAAAAGTGGCTCATCTGTCTTTTGAAGATGAATGAAGTTCAAACATGCAAATATAATGAGAGATGCTACAGTTAAAGTACCAAATTCTTTAAAGACAGGTCCACAGTGTTGGCGAGAATCACATTTTTTTATTATTCTAAGAGCCTTCTTCTGGAGCAAAAATAACTGGTTGGCTTCTTCACTGCTACCGCATAGCAAAATGCCATAATTCAAGTGAAAGTGAGATAAACTATAATAAACACTTAATAAAATATTAGTGGAAACACACATTTTAAGTCTTCTTAAGAGAAATAAAATATTTGACAACTTCTTGCATATTTCTGTTATGTGGAATTTCCAACAAAGCTTGTTGTCCAACCATATTCCAAGTAGTTTAACCCTCTGCTCATGACTCTGTTTATGTTTTAAACTAAATAAAATAGTTTGTGTTTTATCTTTGTTAATATGCACACCATTTGCCCCAAACCTGTCAGACAGTTGATCCAAAGTATTTGACCAATTGATGGTACTTGCAGAAACAGTGTTAAGAATTGTGGTATCACCCACATAAGAAATAACTTTACCAGGAGTAGCAGCAAGCAAGTCGTTAATAGCTACGATACATAGAAAAAGACCCAAAATAGACCCTTGAGGAACTTACGTAGTTACATCTCGAACTGTTGACATTTGATTATTAATTACAGCCACTTGCTTTCTGTTACTAAGATATGATCGAACTAGAGACAGCTCTTTATCTTTAATTTCATAGTAATCTAATTTCTTTAGCAGCAGATCATATGGTAAACAATCAAAAGCTTTACTAAGGTGACATAAGCATGCCGCTACATTCTGTTTGTTCTCAAAAGCATTAAGTGCTTCATCTACTAGTGATTCAATACCCATTTCAGTGGACCTATTGGGCCTAAAGTCATATTGTTCATCACTTAGTATTCTGTTGGTTTCGAAGTATGAAACCAACTGTTCTAACATTGCAGTTTCGATTACTTTAGATATAATTGGCACCAATGATACTGGTCTATAATTAGAAACATCCAGGCATATATATACAGGAATAACTTTCGATATCCTCAAGGGGTCAAGAAACCAACCTTGGTAACTGGAATTATTAAATTTCATAACTTTACTGTAAAGGTTTTCTTTGGTTACTTCCTTTCAAGTCTTCTCCCGAATATGTGACGTGAAAATGCCTCCATCACAAACCACCCCTTACTCGTATATGGAAAATGTTTCAAAAATCTTTATTTCTTCAAAAATTTCCTTGACAATTTTCATTATACACAACATATTAAGATATTTTCATAGAAACTAAACCTATTAATATTCAAGGATTTGCATCTAAGCCCTTTTCACTCTATAATATCGACAAACTCATTAAAGCACGTAGATTACATCAAACACATTATGTGGAGCTAACTCTTCGAGAGATATTACTTGTTATGGTTTGAATTGTCACATTTGTAGGTACACATTTTTCAAACTGGGAACATTCAATATGTTCAATATATTGTGTTTCTTAATCTCCTGGCTATGCAAAGAGAATGTAATATCACATACATCATATAATGACCAGCTCTTAAAAGATTTGACTATTGCTTAAACCTACTCCCTACTCCCTACTCTCTGTTTCAAAAATCATTATTTCTTCAAAAATATCTTTGACACCTTTCATTATACACAACATATTAAGATATTTTCATAGCAAGTAAACGTATTAATATTCAAGTATTTGCATCTAAGCCCTCTTCCCTTGTGTTACTATAATATCGACAAACTCATTAAAGCAAATAGATTACATCAAACACATTATGTGGAGCTAACTCTTCGAGAGATATTACTTGTTATGGTTTGAATTGTCACATTCGTAGGTACACATTTTTCAAATTGGAAATATTCAATATGTTCAATATATTGTGTTTCTTAATCTCCTGGCTATGCAAAGAGAATGCAATATCACAGACAGCATATAATAACCAGCTCTCAAAAGATTTGACTATTGCTTAAACCTACTCTATTTCCTTATTTCCCTTGTATCTATAAGGTAATATGTAACAAAGGCATTTTTACAAGTGTATATCTCACTCAATTAAGTGTGTAAAGCAGGTGGAAGAAATGTGTAGTAAATTCATTTCGGCAACGTTTAGCTCTTTGATAAGTAAAAGATGGAAGAACTCCTTTTTGCGAGAAGCGTTTGAAAAGGAGTAGGTAAAAACATTATTTGAATGTAACACATCAGAGCTTTAGGATCTTCTACTTATACCCTTGTGGTATTTATCTAACATTGTTGTATGAATTTTAAGGAGAATGATATGTGTTTGTTTAGTTGCTTTCCAGAGGGAATATAAAACTTTGCAGTTCATAATAGTGCATATTATGCATTATGATAAGCTTCCAAATTCATAGCAAGAACTTCAGAAGATAGTACAAAAAATCCTGGCAACAAAAATTCACTTCACGTGGTTGTGTGATAAAGCGAATCCCTTGATACGGGATATACGTTTCCTGTCATGGCCTACTGGATCTCCTCAATACGTCACTGCTATTCAGTTTTGACACTTTACACAAACGTCTCCTTTCCCAAGACCTAAGTAAACGTAGTGGTTCATAGCTGGAATAGAAAAAAAAGAGAAGAGTAAGAAGCAAAGTCAACTATTCCACAAAATCAATTTCCATATCATTTTCCACGTCACATTTTTTTGCGCGAGGGAGTGTTAGATTTGCATCCACCCACCCCTCGACTTCCATTTCCACTACTCCAACACCCCTCACCGCAGCATAATACGTAACCTTCATTGAGATAAAAATTCACTTTTCTGTCGCATTATCCAACGGCGACACAGGCGAGGCCTTTCAAATGCAGATACACAGCCGCCGTTCAATATGCCGCGATTCACAATGGCTCTAGGGTGCCCATATTGTTACGCAGTAAGAGCCTATAACAAAATCAAACAACCGTACCTAAGCCGAAGAGTATGGTTCACACAATGGGGAGAAGTGAAGGGTGTGCACTCTGTGTACAACCGATATCTGGCTAGCGATCTGTAGATAGCATGTGCTTAGACTTAGCTAACACCTCATATGGAAAATTGCTTAGTAATTACTGCATAATTTATTGGTAACTAACAGAACCCTCAGCAGCATACGCGTTGTTGCGTTAACTGCTCTCCCTCCATCTTTCGTAAGGTCATTTGAATGAAACTGTGACATATCACTCACACGACTAACGATATCAATTACATTCCTTTTATAATTAGGACTCATGTAGCAAACTAAAGTGCTCACAGCAGTAAAGCAGAACAAATTCCTATCTCTGGGCAGATATTCTGATGCCTCTGAGTGCCTAAAGCTAGATATGAATGAATTCCTACTGGATGGATGCGGGGTAGCAACGAGCTCTACTTCAGTAAATGAAGAATGCAAACGCCTTAGTAGTGATGGAACCTTAATTATAAAATGTACTGTACAAAACCACCCTTGGGGTTGAGGATTTTATGTTCCGGTTGTAGCACCAGTGCCCACTCAGCATCGCGAGGAAATTGAGGAGCTACGATAGGTGACGAACCCTGGTCTAGGAAGCCAACTTTCCGGCTGATTGGTGCGTAATGCTGACCACACCTCCCTTTCGTATCGGTTGGATGATCGCCCACCTCTGCATGTGTATGTGGGTGTAAGGCCGGCAGTTGGGTTGACAGGCTAGCACGCTAGTGGGCTATTACACCATGGGTTACTATACAACATTCCGTAGCCATTATACATTACAGTATTCACACAGTGATTGTTTCTTCACATCTGCTTCGTGTAGTCTAAGGTTGGAAAGTTAAAAACTTTTTATTAAAGTCGGGATTTGAGCTATGGATATGATGACTACACTGCCCTAACTACAGAACTACCAAGGCAATATGCCGGCACTCATTAAGTTTTCAGGCAGTTGTGGAATTTCATGTGCTACCGGAAATTGACATGGTATTAGAACAGCTGAAGATCTGTGGTTTATATTCCGACTTTGGCGTTCAATGTCTTAGTGAAATACTACCCGCTCAGTTTCGGTATTAATATGAAATGTTGATTGTTTAATTTCCGTGTAGAAAGTCAAGCGTAGACTATCCGGCTCTTTGTCTTTCCACTGTGATTTCTGGCACTGTGGGATGAAGAGAGGACGACCATAAATTGAAGACAATTTGCGCAAGAATCGTCGGAGTCTCTAAAGCTTCTATGCAGAGTAGGGTTTTGGGAAGCATGTGAGCTGTACCAATGTGTGGCCACGTTTGCTGCACTACGGCTAAGTGCTGCGCCGGCTAAGTGCTGAGCCAGAGAACGGAAGATGGGGAGATTATAAGCGGAAAGTAACATTTGTTGCATCACACACTTATACAGCAAAGAATGTTTTCATATAGGATTAAAAACTGTAACATTCGATATTAATGTGTTTACTTACTGAAAATAACGTACCTGAATTTCTGAAAGCGACTTATTCTATAGGGGTTGCTAGCCCATCAACCTCCATGTCTTCTTCTGCTTCATCCTCATGTAATTCGCAATAACTTTCCTGCAGATAACTTGTGTTATCTCGAGTCACCTACTTATTGACATAATATCCTTGTAATATATAATAGTGCCCAGCATTGTTACCCCAGTGTTCCTTTGTAACGTTGTCAAGTGCAACATGCATATGCCTTTCAAAATTCTCAAGATGAAAAGTGGTGTTTAGCATTTCCGCTTTTACCTTAGCGCAAATTAATTCTATGGGGTTGGTGACAATGGTAAGAAGGTAAACTAATAATTTGGAGACTTTTTTCTTGCGTTTTTATTGATTTACTCTTTGTAATAATTCTGCCCTAGTTTGAATAATTTGCTTATTAGAATCAGTAAGGAGAGGTTTTTCTAAGAGTTTAGAATGGTAGCTTGCATTTTAGGTATATGCCATGATAGACCCATTTGTAAAAATTAAGAATCTGTTAAGAACAAATCTGTATAGGAATATGCATTTATTTCGCAATGATAGTCATTGTTATTCCCTAGTGTGGAACAGAACACCAACTTGCTTTCAGAAATGAATCCTGTTTGTGCAGAATCTACATATCCGTTTCCTTCCCCTAACGGGATCTTAAGACCACCTCTTCCCGTCGAATTTTGTCATAAGTTTTCTTTGCAATGGTTATGATTTACTCACCTCTCATCAAGATAAAAAATGTGGCGCGTTTCTTCAGATATCCTAACCATGTAAGTAATTCGTTAAAAATGTATTCTTGCGGCAGCAATATCACTTCTTTCAACTAAGAATTAATGCCCATCATTTTTTTTTTGCCTGTAGCCCAAATTCATAAGTATTAATCCCTTTGGAGTAAAGGAACCCATACCTATAGTCCATTTCTTAGCGCCTACATTTTACAGTGGAATATTCACCATTGTCATATTTCATCTTTTGTGAGCAAAGTACATCTTTTTCAAAATCATCTAAATCGGAAACCTTTTCTATGCTTCCTGATATGCTTTCCTGGATATTTAAATAAACCTTCGCCAATTTCTGTGATAGATAGTAATTCCTTAAGAAACTGTACACTTTAAAACTAATATTTCTAGCCTTTAGTGCGGGACCACTAGCACCAGTTTTAGAGAGAGGTATTGTTAACTATTCACAAAACACAGAATGTAAAAGCATGAATTTTATGCTTATTTTCACAGTTACACAAAGCATTTTAATCTTAACTTGCGTTACGGATTGGTCTTGAACAGAATTTCAAAGGGCACGCGCGCTCTCTGATCCTTGTTCAATTAATTTATGAACGAAGTATATGCAGCTCTAAATACACTTCGTAACATCTCACCAACTACTGCTTAATGAAAAGAAGTAACACGTGAGCAAGTTTGAAAGTTGTAACAAGAGTCAGCAATTTTTATTCCGGTAGCAATAGCTCGAGAACTATACGGTGTAGAAATATGGCCTTTGTACAGGCTATTTTATACTAAGGCACACTAAAATGTCAAATTTCTAGTAGTAATTTTGTTGGCATGAAAAGGAGGAAACTGTGTCTCACGCTTGTGCTGTGCGTTCCCATTTGAATTCGCTTTTGGTACTAATGTTACTATGTGGGAAAAAATGAATAGTGTAAAATGCTTTATAGATAAAGGTTCACAACACTATCCTTAATCCCTGAAAACCTACAAACGTGTAATTTATTTTTTTCATTTATAGCCCACCTTTAACTGCAATGGTCATATCGGCGGCCGTTCTCATCTTGGGACACATCGCCTATTGAGGATAGTGTTAACTCATAAACGCACACACTCATACTTCCAGATTCTCCAGATGGGGAATCACCTTAGTTGGAGAAAAATCTCCAGCCCCAGCCGGGAATCGAACCGGGACTCCTTGCACGGCAGTCAGGTGTTCTACCGACTAAGCTACGGAGCCAGCCACGTGTATTTGTAAAATCCAATATTTCTAAAAAGTCTAATACAATAAAAATTTTAGTACAGATGTATCTTTTTTCAATATGTTCTGCGTTCTTCGTTGCCGATTGTACAAAACTATGCGTAATTAATTCCAATGTATTCTACCTCTGAAGTTTCGTTGTCTTTACACTTATCCCGAGAGACAACCGATTAAGAACTTCAAAACCTCTAAGTATAAGGCATTGGAAAATTCTAACGCATAGCATTGAATATGGTGATTGTAATCTTCATAAAATATATTTTAAATAAGATGTGCATTTCGATAAATCTACATTTTTCATATATACAGTTTTTAAACTTTTGGGTTTGAGCTTATTCCACAGTAGAGAAAGTCCATTCAGAATGGACAGAAGTTAATACTCTATTGGTAGAAAATTCAGGAAGTTCTACTCAGCTATTTGTATATAAATATTTTAAATATGAGGTATTTCAATAACAAATTTCAAAGTAACTTTTTAGAAAACCAAAAAAGTAAGGAAACATTTTCTTACTGTATAATGAGGGGGAAAGCTTCTCGAAAATAGTCGAGTCGTATCCATGAGGGATACTGATCCTGTATTTCAAGTTTACCATTAATTCAAGTGTTCGCTTTTGAGGAATGCTGTTCATAGGCACAAAATCAGTGCTAGCATATGAATTTTTCCCCTTCATATCTAATATTACATTCATAAGAATGATTAAAGTCTGATTTCTTTTAATGTCTTTCTGCAAACAGCTTTTACAAAAACTTATAAATACATCTACTTCCTGATAATCAAGATAAACTTTAGAGAAATTATTTTATTACATATTTTGCTGTAGGTACAAAGTGTATATGGAAGACTAAAATGCTAGAAAATCATTAAAAGTGGGTCGTAGTATGCTGGTTTTCGTATTTCAATAAATTTGCACAACAATTTGAGAATCAATAACTTAGCACTTCAAAACTTGAAAAATATTGAATAAATTCAAAGCAAAAGCAAAGGATATATTGAAAATAGTTAATCACTCAAAACTGTATTAAACATAAATGATCTGCTTTAATGAGGTCTACACTTATGTATCAAGGAATTTTGTGTATATTTTATACTTACAAATTAATGCAGAGTAACACAAAATCCATGGCTGAGCGGTTAGACTACTTGGCTCCTACCAAGGCGACCCGGGTTCGATTCCAAGTGACCGCAAAGTGAGATTTGTGGTTGACAACAAGGCGCTGGGGTGAGTTTTCTCCGGGTCCTCCGGTTTCCCCCTCCAGCATTCCACCGATTGCTCCATCATCTTTCCTATCACCTGATCTCTCATACTTTCACTTCCGGCGTTAAGCTGATCACTTATTCCGGAACTCTCTGATCAGGAAACCTATGATCCTCAATCCGTTTTCCACGGGTCTCGAGGTTGCGCTGTTCAGTATGCCCTATGGTCCACTTAAGGAAATACAGGAATTCATTCATTCAATCAATCATTCGTTCAACACAAAATCAGATGAAGAGGACCTCACAAGCTATTTTCAAATACTCACAGTGGGCATTTTGATCCTGCGAATACCTCAAACGTGAGTTATTTGAATAAAAATGCCGAATAAACAGTATTACAAAATTAATTATGAAGGACAAAGCGTTCACGGCAAATGTTAATTGCTTTCAATGACATATTATCTTTTACTAAACTAATGTTATTCTAAGTGTCCAAACTATTTAATTTATTTCTCAAATATTTTGTGCTTTTGGATTATTCTTTTTAAAATACAGATAAAATTTACAGAGTTTGGTTAGAGAACACTGTGAATTTAGAACTTAGTAGTAATTACTGTGTACAGAAAACTAAAGGTATTAATTTAATCGTCATGAAAATTTATTAAGCATATGTTTTGCATTTTAATAAAAAACTATAGATCTAATGTTTAGAAAGTGAAAAACTGACGAACAATTCTTGGGAAGCAGTTTTGGTGGGAGAATTTTCCTGAACATCTTAGTGTCCTAAAAACATGGACATTTTTCTTTATTTCAGTTACTTTCCCGAAACGGTTGTCTAATAATTTTGACTGAAGAACAACACATTAAAAATATTTACTGTCAAATATGACCTATATCTTGAATTTTCTATACATTGCCTGTGAAGTCCTCCGTATTCAGGACGGTTTATGTATAATTTTGTGTAGCTACTAAACCATAAGATAGAGACAGAACCTTACAACACAGATGTTAAATATAGACGCCTAAATCAATTAGTTTATTGCAAATGACTCTTTTGAAGCTTCAAATATTACTTTTCTTTGCTTCTGAGTTCTTCAATAGCTTTTAAGGGATCACTAATCAATTGTTTCATGAAAATGTATAGGTCGGTACATAGTGACCGGCTCTTAAACTTTTGCTGCAACTTTTGTTTCCAGTAAGTAATCAACATGCGCTTGAAAGGAAATGTACCACGATACTTCATTTACAGGCATTTATCTGGATAAATACGAATTGGGTATCTACCTACTCTTCAAAAACTATTGTTTCAAAAGCTTATTCTTGCTTATAATTCGTGTTAATCGAGATAAAATGTTCACAAATTATTTTATTACACACTACCTGCTACACAATAGGATACCTAAGGGAAGTAATGAAAATATCGAAATGGTTGGCTCCACAAAATCGTTATTCGACATAAATTGTGTGCTTTGATGATATCTACTTACGTTTTTGGTGTAGTAAGATGTTGTCTAGATCTTACGGTTTACCATGTATACAAAAGTCGTTTCAGAAAGAACGGACTTAACAGAGCTTAAGTCCGTCATGCACATGTCTTAACGTTATGGTATTTTAATCGAAAGCACTTCAGACATTTTCAAAATAATCAAAATAAACGAAAAATGTTCTTTGTAAACGGTAGCTAGCGGTAGTGGGGATTTTACTTAAAAACTTATGTTGCACCTTTGGAAGTTACTGAATTTAAATAAGTTTGTAGTTTATCGAAAACTCTGATACATGCACCATACAACGCACGCACACATGCACAAAAACTAGGATTTTTTTTTTTTTTTTTTTTTTTTTTTGTAAAAACGCTTCTGTTTGGATGTAGGAGACTAAGAAATCTATTTCCAGTGAAATTTTGGTATCGAATTTTTTGGTGTAATACACTACATAACTATTTCCCCAACATATTCTAAGTACTTAGTAAATGAAATAACAGAGTAAGAATAAATGTGGGAGTATGTAAAAATTAAAGATAGTAAGTAGAGAAAATTATGTGCAAATAATAGATGAACTTTTTATTAAATGTGGTAGGTATCTAATTTCAAATAACTCTTGCAGAGTATAAAGATATCTCTGCAATGGACATTTTCAATCTTGCTGTTGCACACATGCTGAATGTATACAGAATAACAGAGCAGCTACTAACAAGATGTTAGATGGCTGAACAGAATCCTTTTCTTTCCATTTCTGGTCATACAGTCCCTTCATTGTGTGAGAATACATTTGTTCCATTGCATATGAAAGAATGAGGTCATGTCGTCAGTTGAATAGCACGGATTAACGTGGTGCAGCAGATTAAAATTTTAATTTAATTTTCCCAGGTTATGGAACAATGCTCCCTATTTCAACCCTTTCCTTTGAGGTCCTACTTCACCCTTCCAATAATAGCCACAGCCCCTCTGCTTATCGTCAGAGGGTTGCTCACGTCTAACACTAAACACCAAGTGGGTGGCTACCCTCTTGTCAATTTCATTTATACCGCGGTCGGGGATGACAGTAATGGATTTATACAGTTTCGATTTGCTAAGGAACAAGTGGTTACATTTAAAGCCAAACTTTAATTTCTGAAATAGGGCATACGAACAATAACAAAAAAGTGACATCTAGTAGTAGGCTCTGAAATGCTAAGTATCAATATTGATATCTCTTTATTTGTTCCATTTAAGGTTATATATAGTTTTGAACTTAAAAAAAAATGATCATTCACAAATTTCACTAGCATTACTATAGTGTTAATCTTTGAATTTTGTCTATTTACAAATTAAATTGACACACACTTAAACATTTACACTCATTCACACTCTAGGGAAGATGTGGAATAATCCTGGACAAAGAAGAATTTCTTTCGTCCATTCTGGAATTTGATCCGGTGTTTCTGGATTTGAAACTTTGCATACTAATCACCGGACCACAAAAACGACTAGAAAACAATTATTTATCTGATGCCTGGTTCAAAATCAATGGAATTGTGAGGTAATTTGAAAACACAAATGTTCCAGATATATACTTAAAGAGATATCTGCTATACTCTGCCATGAATAAGAGAAATTTTCTATTAAATTATTAAGACAGAATTAAATGAAAATTGTTAACATGTACGTGCCAAAAAGAGAGAAGCCGTTGCATTATGTAGATTAGAGGTTATCTTGGGTAACATTATAGAGCGCGTGTATCCAATATATGGGCATAACGTAGATGTGATCCATATTTTGATGGAACTTAGAGGAATGGGTGGAGAAGAAAATGTAGGAGAGAGGATAATAGAAGTATCATCATTAATAAAATGTATGGTGATTAGTTTCAGTTAAGAATATTATAGAATATTAAGATAAAATGAAATAATCATCGAATAAGGTTTATTCCTTTGATGTACTTATTTGTGCTAAACATTCTACAACATTTATGGTTATCTGCAGTAATTTGGCCATTCATTCAGATCAAATTCATTTCTGAATTATTATATTGGTTTCGATTTTCTCTTCTCATTTCCATTTGATTATTACCTTATATGTTGTTCCACGCTTCTGCGTTATAGACTGAATACTTTTTAGTGCATTTAACTCGGTAAGCCAGTAAAGCTTTCGCGTTTATCATTGTTGTCTGATATTACTTGTATCATAATTTGTATGCCTGTATGACTTTGGTACAGTGGAAGTGGCCAAATTTCATAGGTTCCATTCATAAACGAAATAAAATAATTGGAGCATACCTTTACTCTACTACTACTACTATTATTATTATTATTATTATTATTATTATTATTATTATTATTATTATTATTATTATTATTATTATTATTATTATTATTATTATTATTATTATTATTATTATTATTATTATTATTATTATTATTATTATTATTATTATTATTATTATTATTATTATTATTATTATTATTATTATTATTATTATTATTATTATTATTATTATTATTATTATTATTATTATTATTATTATTATTATTATTATTATTATTATTATTATTATTATTATTATTATTATTATTATTATTATTATTATTATTATTATTATTATTATTATTATTATTATTATTATTATTATTATTATTATTATTATTATTATTATTATTATTATTATTATTATTATTATTATTATTATTATTATTATTATTATTATTATTATTGTTATTATTGTTATTGTTATTGTTATTATTATTGTTATTGTTATTATTATTATTGTTATTATTATTATTATTATTATTATTATTATTATTATTATTATTATTATTATTATTATTATTATTATTATTATTATTATTATTATTATTATTATTATTATTATTATTATTATTATTATTATTATTATTATTATTATTATTATTATTATTATTATTATTATTATTATTATTATTATTATTAGTATAAGTCCATGAAAACATAGCCATCAATAGAGCTTGTTGCTATTATTTAAGCACTTTTCTAACCAAAAAGAGGGTAGCGAGATATATTATTTGGATAAAAATAATTTAATTTAAAGACCAAATAGTTGACAGAAAATGATAGTGATGATTATGATGGTGGCGGTGGCTGTGGTGGTGGTACATTGTATTTAAATGTGCATTTATGAAATACACTTTAATTTTGCAAAGCTGAATATAAAAGAACCGACATTTGGTCCCTACTGACATTTTAATTTCTTCTAATGGAATCAATCTAATTCATGTTATAGATACACTGCTTGTTTAATTAATTCAAATTAAAATTATTAGCGATGTAGCAAGTATTCCTGTTCAAACACCAAAAATTAAATATTTTTTTCCAATGTGCTTGTGATTTGTTGATAATAATTATCGTTGCAATAAAGATGAAATAGCTGAGTTTGTAGGTAATAGATTGTAAATCCATTAAGGGAACTTTTCTCTTATTACTCGTAAATAAAATCGAGCAGTAATATCCATCTGAATTAATATTGCTGCTTATTGCCTGAGTTAACGTGTCGATATTTCTACGCTGGCGGCGAAAATGCCTTATGTATCGAGGCAGGGTTACTAGCAGAATGACACATTAAATACCTAATACAGTATTTAAAAATTACAGAAATAGGTCAGCTACATAACTGGATCACGTGATATAATGATCAAGGATTTTGTGAACTGAAGTGTCAAACATACATTTTAAAAAAATATACACGATGATAACTAATGTGACTTTCAAACGAGGTGATGTTTGTCCTTGAGTGCTACCAGGCCAGCAACCAATCGAAGTCCTGCGGTGTTTTATTGCTTTCCCCGTGTGTGGGGTGTGATGGGAGTCAAGTAAGTCCATCTCTAATAAAAGCTATTTGGGCAAAGACGAAAATTCATATTTTGCTAAAAGCAGCCCATGAGGAAGTTAAGGAATAATGTTTCTAACATTAGTTTTATCTGTATCTTTTATTTCTATTCTTTAACCTTTTTTTTCGAAAATCAAGTTTAAAATTTCGATTTAAAAGTCCTTTTTCTCTATTTATCCTCCTCGTATGGGGGTCTTACGTACCCTACCAGGACTTACATGTCAGCGGCTGGGGTCAGAAAACTGTAGAGGAGCAGTCGGACGCTGAATCAAAGACAGAGAAAGAGTATCCAGAATGAGTTATGAGTACGATACCTAGTATGAGGAGGAAATGAATGAAAGGAAAGGCGATTGTGGAGAAATTTATGGAAGTATTGGTAGAAACCGCAGAACCTGCAGATAACCTGCCAAGATGCCGATTTGCCCACTACAAATTTCGGTACTTTCGTTACTTTAGGGTCCATTCCGGTGTGCCTTACTAAGAAGCGAAAGGCCTAACCCCTTGACCATGATATCGCGGGTTAAAATGTTCTTAATTTGATACAGGTACGATTAAGTATTTCATTAAATAGCAAGAAATAAGTAGAAAAAGATTAAAATACATCTAAAAATATTTCTTGTACGGGTACCTATATCTGACACATGACTAAGTGTTCCTTTTTGCTGCCTGTGCATCTGTTTTCTGTGCCAGCCACTCCTCCGCTTTAAAAATGTCGATAAGAAGAAAATGTACATTACTGTGTTATTCAACTATTTCTTATAAAACCTTAAGGCTATTGCTTCCTTTTGCTTCTTTAAGATGCTACGGAGTAACATAAAACACCAAAATGCGAACTGCTTCTACAGTCCGTGGCGGACGGCTATTAGATAGAAATATGAGGAAGCCCTGACACTGCTTATGAAAATAAAGGCAACGTATTTAATGTACACACTTGTAGAACCGCCTCTTAAAATTTCAGAGAAATCTGCTCAATATGTTTAAGGTAGTAGTGGATATAGATTTCAAGAAGGTAGTCGAATCTGCTTTTCAGTTAGTGGATCTGTTTATTAGGAGGTTGTGATCCTCTCTTTTTGAGGGGATGGTGGATTTGAGGATGTAGC
Organism: Mantis religiosa; assembly: GCA_030765055.1. Taxonomy (NCBI): domain Eukaryota; kingdom Metazoa; phylum Arthropoda; class Insecta; order Mantodea; family Mantidae; genus Mantis; species Mantis religiosa. The sequence goes on along the minus strand of CM060948.1, from coordinate 193,209,798 downwards.
GCCTGTTTTTGAGGACGTCGTTCTCCTGCTCATGAGGGAGGTAGGGGATCAATTTTTGAGGACGAAGTCCTTCTGATTTTGAGGAGGTAGCCGATTTGTTTTGTGGAGGTAATACATCTCTTTCTGAGGAGGTAGTGAATCTATTTTGTGGAGGTGGTGCATCTGTTTATGAGATGATAGTCGATTAGTTTTTGTGAAGCTAGCCGATCTCATTTTTGTGGAGGTAGTCGATCTGTTTCTAAGTAGGTAGTCGATCAGTTTTGTTGAGGTATTGCATCTATTTTAGTGGTGGTAGCGCATCTCTTTTTGAGACGTGTAATGCACCTTATTTTGAGGAGATAATGGATCATTTTTAATGCGGTGTATCTGTCTGAAGAGGAAGTGGATCTGTTTTTGAACAGGTATTGCATCTATTCAAGGTATTCTCGGGAAACAAGTCAGATAAAAAGACGACTAGAAATCGTCGTTTCCGAAACAAACAACGCTCCCATCATCATCGTATCCTGATGATGGGAGTGATGTGCGCTCCCGAAACGTCAATTTCTAATCGTCTTTTCACCTGGCTTGTTTCCCGAGAATATTTTAAATGTATCCGTCGGCAGGAAATCTTCGGGTCTTAGGTATTGCAACTTTTCTCAGAGTGGTGGTAGATGTTTTTTTAGGGAAGTAGTGGATATGTTTTTTATTTTATTTTTTATTTTACGTCCTCCAACTTTAAGTCATATCGGACGGTGAATGAAATGGGTGAAATGATGCTCAAATGTGTCCAGGGTCCATGGAGCTTACGGCTACCCGACATTCGTCTTAAGGATAATGGAAAACCCCGGAAAAACCTTATTCAGGTAACTCACCCTGACCGAGATTCGAACTCGGGACCTCTTGAACGTGAGGCAGACACGTTACCATCTACGCTACCGAGGCGGGCAGGATATGTTTTCGAGTGAGGTAGTGCAACTGTTTTAAATAAATAAATAAATAAAAAATAAATCAATCAATCAATCAAGGAATGAATGAATAAATGAATAAATAAATAAATAACATATATATAAATACATAAATAAATAAATTAGTACATAAATATATATAAATAATATATGAATTAATGAATTAATGAATGAATTAATTAATTAATTAATTAATTAATATTTTGTTTGTAACGACACGGTCAATATCTAGGAATGCATCATCGCCACTAGTGTACCAGAATTTTGCCCCGTATGGGTTATTTTACCTACATGCTATTAGATCTACTAACACTGGCCTGTTCATCAGTCTGTGTCGAATTTGTACCCAGACTTTGGGATACGTGGGCCAGCTCTTAACCATCTAGCCACCCCTTTAATGGTTATAGTACAGCTCAATTTGGAGCCAGTTGACATATTTTTATAGGGGACAGACAGATATATTTTAAAGTAAGTATTGCATTTGTTTTTGAAGGGGGTATTGAATCTCCGCCGTAGGGAAGTAGTGAGCCTATTTTTAAGCTATTAGCGGATCTGTTTTCAGGTGGTAGAGGGTTCGCTTCTATGCAGGCGGAATATCTGCTTTTAAGAGAGTACTTAAGAGAGTATGATTTTGAGGAGGCAATGGGTTGTTTCTTGAGAGAAGTTGTGGATCACTTTTCAAGGGGGCTAACGGTCTTTTTTTTTTTTTTGCAGGGTAGCGTATTTATTTTTTGAGGGAGTAGTTAATTTCCGTACTGGGGTAGTGTAAATATGTTTGATGAGGCAGGGGAACCATTTTTGAGGAATTTAGAGTCTGTAAACTAAAACAAATTCTTCTTGTCTGAAATATTTCATCTGGTTCAAATTCAGTACCAAAGACCTTTTAAGACAATTGTTTAAATATCCTGCATCATTATGTGCAAAGACAGACATATAAGAAAATTTAGAAGCGAAAATTCCTAGGTGTAATCAAATCTTCGTAAATTCTTTAAAGCGATATGCTCAGATATTTGTTTTCAATGCGGAGGGCTTTATTTTGCGACCTCAAATAATACGTTGTAAATATACGATTTCTCGCATGTTCCACTGCTAACAGACACACACACACACACACACACACACACACACACACACACATACACACACACACACACACAGGCATACATAGGGATGTACTTCCAATTACATCTTTCTTGGATATCTTGCACTTCAAAGTAGTTCGATCTCTATGCTTTATATATTTCAGTTAACAGTTCTATGAAACATAACACATATACCCGAAACAAAATAGACCAATTCTTTTTTAAACTGGCCTTATGTTTCCATAAATGTCCCTTAAAATGCTATATCGCTTATCATTATTTTTATGAGAAGTTACATTCGATACAATAAATCATATTTGCTTAGTTGAAAGTAATAGGTATTTTATTGCCAAATAACAATTAAGGTAATAACTATTAATTATTATAGGTACAATAAGTCAAAACAAAGTAATCAATAATCTCAGAGGTGTTTCATTGTTGATTTTTTCTTGTATTGTCATGTACTCTCCCGTTTGAGGATCACACAGTAGTCTTCCAATATGGCTAAATCCTAGCGACACTTGTATCATCTGTCCATCTTAGAAACGTCTTGGTAAAAACTCTCACCTGGCTCATCACTTAAAGCTCCTAGGTTTATGGGGAAACTATCAAGTTGAAAATGAAAAATGTGTATTTTAATTGACATTCGACAATTGTAGCTCCTTAACAGTTCTGAGAATAAAGTTTTGTCATTTGTTTCGTCATTTCTTTGTCATTGCCCAGGGAGCCTTTACCACTGATTTAAATTATTTCCATGCTGCCAGTTGAACATGTTTAAGCTTGGATTCAAAAACACTGTCGTCAAGAAGTAGTCTAATTTGAGTACCAACAAATATACGTTCATTAATTCATTAATTTTGAGAAAGATACTTCTTAAGTACTTAAATGCAGTTCCACTTTTGTCCAGACCTTTAACAACATTTTTCATTAATCCGAGCTTTATATGAAGTGGCGGAAGAAGAACTTTGTTTTAGTCTACTAGAGGCACATACCTGACATTGCAGGTGTAAATTGTTTCCTTTCCCCCACTCTTTCACTATAAAATGCTTGTCAGCTGCTCTAAAGTTCCATAAACACAGAAAAAAAAGGAATATTTTGTGAAGCCTCCCTGCAGTTCCATTTGCAATGAAACTACCTCGAGGACAATACAAATTGCCCAACCATGGTTTTGATAGCGGATATAATCTAAAACTATGGGCGTGGAGTTTTATGACTCCATATCCTATGACATCATCATCCCTATTGTATGAAATATAGGTATTGATGGTAGTAAATTGCCGTTATGTAACAACACCGCCTTTAAACTGTTTTAGAAGAATCAATTAAGAAGCGACAACTTTCGCATAATGCTCCATGCCTAATTCCTTCATTAAATCATTAACGTTACGAAGAAACATTTTCTCTTTTGTTGTAAAATACTGTGAAAAGTTGTTTAGATCGAGATTGGAAAATGTTATTTTAGTCTCTGTTACCAGGAAATTCTACCCCTATATTCTGAAAGCCAGTAATTCTAACTCCATTTATCTAGTTTCATATTACGAATAAGATCGCTTAGTGCTTCATGGGAAATAAAATTTCTGTCTTCACTTCGTTCGCATTAATCTGTAGTGTCTTGCGATATTCAGGGTTCACTGCCATCTACAATCATGATTTGAACTTGGTTCATCATATCCTTGAGCCCTTGCTTTTGGAGGATCAGGCACCGGTAGATTCGCACAATGAGGAACTGGTCTTATTCCTGGGGGAACATTAGGATACTTGACACTCCACTTATTTTTTTCTAGAAGCCCTTGTATTCCTTATTACAAAACTAAGTCATGTAAATGGTTAGTGTTCTCTCCAAATCATAGACACCCCAAAGGCAAATATTTGCGTTTACCGTGTTGATTACGTACGACCCCTTTGTACGATATGCAATAAACATGGAGGGGGGTTTCAAAATCCTTATCTTGATCCTCTAGGGCACATCCAAAATATAATGAATAGGCGAAGGTCGTGCAGATCACCCGGGTTAAGTTTCTTGACTTTACTCAATAGCTGTGATGGTTAATCGGAATCTTACTACTTATATTATTCTCTCACCTCAATACACGTTCTATAGATAGCATAATGTAATGATTGTTAATTTTTATTTACAGTACTGCATTACATCGAAAGTGAAAAAGCTAGAATTATAAGGCTTGTAGAAAGTGACTTGCAGTATCGGCCACTGCCTTATCTGTTACAATATAGATTGTCAGTGAACACATTGCACTGCCACACGTAGAACAATAGTATAATACAAAAGTATGGGAACTTTTTGTCACTATTTCTGCTCAGTTCACAAGTTTCAGCTCCCTGGTTTACAGAGATAGCAAATCTAGCGCTGCTATAGGCCTCAGAATATCTTCCTGCGTTTTTTTTATTTTTTTTATTTATTTATTATTTTTTTTTATTTTTTTTCATAGTTTTTTTTTTGTTTATTTAAGACGGGAATGGGTACCGGGTAAGAATTTTTTGTTCCTTGTTTTATTGGCTTATACTGTGAGACAAATGAAGGGTTCTATTTGCTTAGATGGTTCTTAGATCTGCATTTGTTCTAAATGATAAATATATGGCTCCAGCGAACGTAAGGTTTTCTTCCGTATAGAGGTCCATCTCTGCTCTTTCAAAAATATCCGTAGGTGCTTTCCCAACACAGTGGCTCCTCTCCTTACTTTTATCAGCCAATGTAGTGCACCAGCAACCAACCACACAGCAAAATTGTGAAATTTCTTGTCCTTGAAACGAAACTCCAGTTGTACCAGCTGTGGTACCGAACGTAAGTATTCTTCTGGACGAAGTTTATGTAATGTGTCTTGGATGGAGGTCCAAATCAAGTCAGGGCGCTGACAGTTGTACAAGCGATGTTCAAGTGTATCATCTTCCACACATACGCTACAGATCTTCGAATTCACTCTCCCGTGACGCCACATCTTTTCTGCAGTTGGAACCGTTTCATTAATCACTTCATAAACCGTTTCTCTCCATATCGACGGAAGGTTACAGTTGGTTGCATTGGCTCAAACGCATTTCCAGTCACGACTGTATTTTGTTTCTACATTAGGTCGTTGAATACCTGGCTCCATCAAGTGACGATAGAGGTTCTTGGTAGTCAGAAAATTCTCCAGTCGCTCCCCAGAATTTTCAAGAGCACGAAGCTTGGCAACCAAACGATTAAATTCCCGTGTCGGTCTCTCCACGGTATGTAACTGGTCATACCAAAACTTCTTGTCAATCGGAGACTCACTGCTAAGCAACGAGGACAATTCTCTCTTTCCCAACAGCGCCATACACTTGTTGTCAACATCCACTAGACCACAACCACCTTTCTTTAGAGGAAGACGCAATTGCGGGCGAGCAACTCGATATGCTTTCCCCGTCCACAGGAAGTATCCGAGCAGAGTCTCAAAACGTTGGGCGAACTGCTTAGGGAGCGGCAAAATCTGCCCTACATACCACAGTTTACTCAAGGCATAAGTATGAATGTACCAGACGCGTTGCAACAACGTTAGATTTCGAGAGCGATCTTCATGTAAGTTAAAACGTAGCGCGTTGATCCTCTGGGTCCAATTAAGAGAACTCATTTCTGATATGTCAGAGGTAAATATAACCCCTAGTATAGTGGTCTGTGGAACCACTTTCATATGTAGCAAAGTTGGTGGATGTTCCCAGGTACCTAGTTGAAGGGTTTCTGATTTGTGGGCGTTGAGCTGAGCTCCCGAAAGTTGACTATAAGTCACAATTGCCGTGGCTATCTCCTCCATATCCTGGTGATCTTTGGCCAAAACCGTCACGTCATCCGCGTAAGCCATTACTTTAAGGCGTTCCCCAGCTATATTTAAGCCTTGCAGTCTATCTTGTAGCATCTGGAGTAATGGATTGAGTGTCAAGGCAAACAGTCCCATAGATAAGGGACACCGATGCCTGACCGATTGTCGTATTGGAATAGGTGTCGACAAATAGCCGTTACAAAGTATTCTTGACGACGCTTGGCGATAAAGCCCTTGAATCGCCGCTACCATTTGTTGAGGTACCCCAGCTGCGCGCAAACACCGCCAGATATACCAGTGCTGAACTCCATCAAAAGCTCTATGAAAATCCAGATTAACTAATGCCAAGGAGCTATGGTGCTGCTCAAGATGGACGACCACATCTCTTAATTCCGTAAGGGCACCAATAATGTTCTTGCGTTGAAGAGCTGTTTGATTAACATGGAGCACCTCCTCAAATGCTGGTTTTAGTCTGCTGGCCAAAAGCTTCGCAAAGATTTTGTAATCTGAATTAAGCAGTGTTATTGGGCGAAAGTCCATTGCTGCCTGAGGGCAGTGTTTCCGCGGGAGTAAAATTATAATTCCATCCGCGAAATGTTCTGGAAACCAGCCTCCATCCCATAATTCCTGTAACACTGCAACAAACTCATCCTTAATTATCGGCCAGAATGCAAGATAAAATTCATAAGAAAGACCATCCGGGCCAGGCGCCGTATTGCGTTTCAAATGTTGTACCACTTGATGTACTTCTAGTTCCGTAATGGGACCTTGTAAATTCTCCTCCGTGGACTGACTAATGTGAGCCACGGGGCTACTCAGGACCGCCGCGCTAACCATGGGTTCCGCTTGAGCCTCGCCAAATAGGCGCTGGTATTGCTCCTGAAGATAAGGCAATAGCTGGCGTGTCCCGTGTAACACCACACCAGTAGCAGCGTCAGTGAGTGATGAAATGTACTTGGCCTGTCCATGAGAGCGTGCCTTGGCCAATGTATAAAAGGAGGCTTGTTCATCGGAGAGAGCGTGCGACAAGGGGGACCGAATGGCGCAACCCTGCAGCATTTGATCTTGTTTGCTTTTAATTATTTCCTTTATTCTCCTGATAGCCGGAGCGACCTCGGCACCTCGATTCTGCTGCTCATGTAGATTCCAAAGCACCTCATTGTAAAATTGCATCACCTCTCTTCTTTCACGGGCCTTCTCAAAACTAATTGTTTTGAAGAGTGATTTGATGGCCGGTTTTGCCGTAACGGCCCACCATTCTGATTTACGGTAGGCACGGTGATACGAGGGTTTTAAAGCTGCCCATCTTGTAGCAAAATGCAGTCGACAGTCCTCATCCTGAAATAGGGTTGAATTGATTTTCCAGTAACTCCTTCCAGTATCTAGACTAGGAGCCGTGAGTTTTAGGGCACACGTCACGGCGTGGTGGTCACTAAAGGCAACGGGATGAACATCAATGCGCTGGAAATGGGGAACCAAGGTGTCAGATAAATAAAAACGATCCAGTCGGGATGCAGAGGCGCCTCGGAAAAAGGTAAATTGCACCGTATTACTATGCTGCAGCTCCCAGGCATCACGTAGATGTAATTGCGTCACTAACTGCAGAAGCATTGGGCTGAGATTGGCAGCGCCTTTCTGATCCTTAGCCTGAAGCGTACAGTTGAAATCCCCTGCAATAATACACTCCTTACCGGAAAGTATATGGGATGTCAACGCCTGTTGAAAGAACTGCTCACGTTCCTGTCGTCGATTGGAACCGGAAGGAGCATAAACGTTAATCAGAGCAATGTTATCCAGCACAGCCGATACGACGCTCCCCGATGGATGTAATTGAAAGTCAGAACACGGGATACCACGGCGATAGAGTAGGGCCGTGCCTCTGCCTTCTGGACCCAAGTTAACCACATGATTATAATTATACAGGGCTGACAAATTATGCGTATTAACCTCCTGCAAGAAACACACGTCCACGTCATGCGTCGTGAGGAACTGATTTAACAATTTTTGATTTCGTAGATTTCTAATGCCGTTAGCATTGACAGTAGCCAATATTTGAATACGAGGTAGCGTAGTCATGAGACTCCAGAAATATAAGGCAGGGAGAAACCAGTGCAGGGGTATGATAATGGTTCGGACAACTATTGAGAAATTGAAACTTTAGCTAGCGCGTCCGGTGGTTTGAGACGAGGGCCTCTGGAAGCGAGCACTACTCGAGGTTGTCCAGGACTACCAGTTGCGTCTACTGTCACAGACACTGATTGCAATGCATCTCCCGGAACCTTCCCTGACACCACCTCCATTGCAGATTTATCACCGTCTTCTAGAGTCGACTCATCAGCGCTCGACATCGACGGTACGTCCTGCGTGACTGAAGCACTCCATTCTACAGCAGACTGGGCGGTTTTCGACTTCTTGGCTTTCTTTCGTGAATTGGTCCCCAAAGATATATGGATAGGCTGGGGGGCGGTCGCAGCACCAATTTTACGCTTCTCCGTCACAAGAACTCCCGCCTCCGTACAAACGGGCGACGTCACCTCCTCACGGCAGTCCTCGGACCCCGTTGGCTTCGGATCCATTTGTGGTTGACTGTCTACTATGACGTCGGACACAGGGGACATCTGTGTTGCTTGTGGCAGCTCCTGCGACTGGATTACACTCTCTTGTACTGCAATTTCTTTTTGTGTTTCCTGGGGCTCCCTGCGCAGAAGTGATGGTATAGGTAAGACCGTCTTTCTATTGGGACAGTTTTCTTTGACGTGAGTGGGTTCCCCACATACATAGCAGGTTTTCACCTGACCAGCATAGCTCACTGTAACACGATAGCCCACAACCATAATGGTGTTAGGAATCGTAGTTTTCAGAGCCATTTTCACAGCACGAACACCAGTATTCACAGGTATTTTATACGCATTGCCCCATTGCTCTCTCCGAACTTCATACACTTTGCCATACTGTTCCAATTTTTGTCGTATTACCTCGTTCGGTATCTCCGGCGGTAGATCAAACACACGCACCGTGGTGGTATTGCCTGTGGCCCTTTCGACTGTAACTGTTGTACGCTCCCCGTTCGCATACGTAAACACCGCGGTACCAGCAAACTTCTCTAACAGCCTTTCCAGTAGAACTACCGAAATGAGCTTTATATAAATTGCTCGATCCCGCGCAATTAACTGCAGCGTATCCACCTGGTCAGCAGTAAGCTTCAAGGTATCTGCTACAAACTCATGAACTTCTAATGCCGTTGGCCTCGTCGCAGTGATCTCAAATTTCACTCGCAGTGTATTTATTCTGCCGTAGATTTCCATGCTAACAGTAGTACTATTACCGTATGTACACAAAAACAAAATCCGGCCTCAGGCTTCAGGCACGCTGAGGCACCAAGGAAAGAATAATAAGAAATAAAATAACTGAGAGTCGTTGAGAACAAAAGCCGTAATTCGACCGCAGAACCTCACACCGCACTACAGGCAAAACAGCGTCACCGTATCGCGTGGTAGGCACGACCTTCACTGCCCGGCAGCTCACGGCCGACTGCGTTAAGAGCTACACTAACCACCATCAAGCACTCAGAGCAGACAAACAACTGAAGAGAGGAAGAAGATATCCGACTATAGCGCACGTGGATGCACAAGCTTGCTACTGCTTACTGGAAACTTCTGCCACATGGAGGTGAAAAGGGAAATCACGGTAGTGGCCGATACTGCATGCCGGCCGATATCGCACGACTCTTCCTATGCTGCTTTAGTAATATTTGTTATATTTTCCGCTGCAACTTAGGGATGAACTGTCCACACATAACAAAATTTATTAGGATCATTAGTATTTTCTACGCTTGCTCTTATTCATATGAGTAGCCTTTCTTTAGCACCGCGGATTATCTAAGTTTCATTTTTACAGCTAAACATTAACTGAAAGAAAAATCCAATTCCAATACAAAAAATACATGAAAAACATACCACACAGTGGAGAACTCAAGACTGACACCTCGTTTTATTTACTCAGTGAAATGAAAGATAGATGGAGAGGAGCGTGATAAAGCAGCGGTGGATATAGAGCTGATGGCCGTAAATTGATAAATGGTATTTAGGTCTTTATGATAAGTTATGAGGTTCTGTATCAGTAATTTATGTCAATTCAATTTTAATTTCAATTGGACACACCCATTTAAATATGATTTTTATACTAGAGCTCTAAAATTAAATCCACTGATAAATCCTCCCTGATGGAAAATTTTTCTGCTTATTTCCAATAATATGCATTTTGTTTACAGCTATAAAAATATTTTAATAATAAATATACTAATATTTTAAATTAATTTGATATGAGTAGGGTTATACTTAATTTCTATAAGTTTCTATAAAATAATAATACCACAAAATCTCCACGTGGTATAGCATTTTAAGAGGCATGTTTGGAATTAGGGAGTCATTTTACATAAGAATTGGCCTTATTTGTTTTGGGTACAAAAATGTGTTCCCTACTGTAATTTGATGTATGTAATTTGAATATTCTAACGCATTAGGTTTCTCGTTATATTAAAGTCTTATGATGAAAGATATAGACACACATCTATATTAGTTCTACAGTCAATTTGTTTCTCTCTAATTGACAACTTGGAAGGAATTTCCTTTCTAGCTATTTTTATACCACATGTCTAAATATATAGAGGAAATATTGAATTTCTCCCAAAATGTGATATCAAGATGTTACTGAAAATATATATTTCGATGATCTGTTATGCTAATAGCACAACTGAAAAATTAATAACAAATAAATACCTAAATTGTGTATTATATTTGATAGCTTCTAAAGGTGAGATAAAAGCTTTTTAGGAAAATCTACCCTACACTAAACTATCCATTACATGCAAAAGTATTTGATTTTTTCTCAAAAATAGCTTTATCTGATTTAATTAACTTCCATATTTTCAGATATTTATAGGAGAAACACCAACTGTATCTTGAATTTTCACAACCTGTGAAGTTCTCCTTATTTCTAAAAGGAATTTTGTGTAATATTGTATAACTGATAAAGCACACGAGATCCACAAAATTCGCTGCCTAAAAATTACATATTTTTGAAACACACGGTATTTTATAAATAACCTTTCTTGTGGCATCCGCCATATCTAAGATATCCGTTTATCATTGGCTTGAATTTGTAAATTATATGGTATCTTTTAAAGCAAATGTCGTTATTCGGTTTCTTTTTCACTATGTCATGGAAAGAGTATTTGGCATCCAGCATTTAAATATTTCATTATAGACATGTTTTCCTCTACCCCTCATGTTTCTGCAACATAATTCGTATGAAAATTTTTCTCTAAATGTTTATCCCGGTTAACATGAAGTAGGTAGATGAAAAACAAACTTGAAAGCATACTTTGTACAAGATACCTATATAAAGCTAAGAGATGGTATGTAGAGAAAATTATAGGTAAGATCATATTCAACAGAGAGTTGTTTGGGCAATGGAATTTAGATATCTATTGTAGCTACTCTACTGTAAGAGGAATGGATGTAGTGAAGGAACCACGGGAAGCTAAGTGTCTCAGGCAGACAAGCCAGACTATAAAATTTCGTAGCCCAAAGACCAGACCCTGTAGCTACACAGAGGGAATATTGAAAGACCCGCTCAATCCGGCAGCTCTCTTGTGTCCTTGGAGGAAGCGATCACGCCATCTGTCCAGCACTATCTCACACCATGATACCTAAAAAATAAAAAATATGAGAATAATAAAGAAACAAAGTTAAAAGAGACAAAGTAACTTGTGATAGGCAAGAAACCACAATACCATTCGCTTACCGACCAGGAAAAACGAAGAGAAAACCAAGATCATATCGGGCAATCGATGGGAATCCAACCTAGGTCCTTCCGAAACCGAGCCCCACGGAGATAATTTGCTTGGTAGAAAGGAACGGGGATGTAATATATATTTCATTGTCTCTTCTTTTTCTTTCTTTTTGAAATGTCATTTAACAATCTGTAATTGTGAGTTAATATGTTAATGTGGCAGCAATAAACGTTGTCCCGAGCGATATTCCCAATTTACATTTCCATATCTCAGCTATCCACTGGTGACATTTGTTGTATGTCCCTTTTTCCTTTAGTGTAAAACTCAGTTTGCTCTAAAGTATTCGAAAGATGCAGCAAGAAAGACAAAAGAATCTCATTCCGGATGCTCATGCCTAATATCGCGTTCCCTAATTAGCTGTTTGCAAGTGAACTGCGAACGAGGAGAATGAGCTATTGGCAGAGAAATTTCCTTTTTCTCAAACACACACGTTCGTGCACAGAGGGAAACGTTTTGCAAAACAACTGCCAAAGACTAATTTCTACAAACCTTTCCCCCATTTGCTAACACGGCAGACAAACAGCCTTTGATCTCTCGCCTTTCTTCACCCTCCTTCGCCATCTTCTGAGATATAATAACCCGGAGTTAAGTAAGGCACTACCTACATACATATTGCTAGAGCAGAGTTTCTATCAAGGAAAACGGCAGTGGTATTGTAATGTTCTAAGCAGAAAACCCACCCCCTGCTCCCCTTTAAACTTCCAAGCAAGCACCTTAAATTTCATAATGCGAAATAAATATCTTCCCATCCGAGTCGACAATGAGCGCTAGCTCTTTCACCCCTTCGCCTTTTGTCGACAACCATTTTGTTCCATGATTAAAGAGCTACTGGGAGCCGCTCTGCGCAAGACAAAGGCGCCCCCGCTTGGGATGGGGAGGAGGGGATGGAATGGAGGTCCCAAGATGCTTCGCGCCTCCAGAGGCCCTCCTCATCCACTGGATGTAGCCAAAACACATTTTATGTCCTTCTAAAGTGTCCATCTTCCTGATTGCTCGGTGCCGAAGAGTCGGCCAGCTCACTCTACTTCATACAATAGAGTGGTTCCATTCCTCCAGAGCTCCACATGACGATAAACATTACATAATCGATTAGTAGAATAGTCAGCTATCCCACTCTTTTAATGATTCTCCTTTAAACAAATGATACACAAATGATTCCATCTAATGCAAGGATTTAGTTTTTAAACACATGGAATATTGTCTCCATCGATTTAACTCATTCTATATCCCGCCTATTTGTTCGGTTAGAAAACCAAAGTCGCATTCTACTCACCATTCGTTAATGTTACATAACTTCTACAAACTATTCTTTAGCTAGATTAGTTTTCTGTTTACTTCGTGCTAGTCGAGATAGGCTATTGTGGAAATTCTTCAGTACACATTTCGTTAAAGACAAGATACGTGGAACAAATCGTATCGATAGTCACATGTTTAAAAGCGGCTCCCTATATACAGGACTAATAATTACATACTCGTTCTATGACATCGGGAGAAACAACTGAATAATCACAGTTCCCTAAAATGTAGTAGTATTAAAATTTCAAAAGAGTAACAACGGAAAATCTCGGAAAAGCTCAAAAAACATATTTGGAGAAAACTGTGTATCGTAAAGAGATCTATATTTTTGTGTAGTACGTTTTATAGAGGTATATATTAAAGTTTACCAGTTATACAAAAGTAAGTATAGATACAGTGAAGCCCTGTTAATTTCTTCCAAATTCAGGCTATTCCTGAAAATTTAAGATATAACTATACTTTTGTTAAGTAAAAATCTTAAACATATGGCGTTAGGTAATTTTTGAGAAAATTCAAAATTTCGGAAAATGTTCCAAGATGACGTAGTTTCGGTTGATGGAATTTTCTACTAAAATCTTTGTTTTGCAGCTGCTGTACTTCCTTACAAAGTTTGGTATTTATCGGATATTTTGTTTGTGGGTTATATGCTGCCCACATATATCTATGCACACATAGAAGCAGGCACATTTTTCTGTGGACTTTTTAAGGGAGTAGCAGGTGAAAATTCGACATTTGTGGGAACCAAATACCTCCTCTTAGCTACTATAGGTAGGTAGCTAAAGTAGCAAATGGTAGACAATCGGTTGACATTCCTTGTTCATGTTATGCAATATCTTCTGGTTTTTACTGGGAGTTCTTCTCTGATGTCCTCGCCTTTGTTTCGATCTGTATTGCTGACACCGATCCCTCTCATTACTTTATGCAGCACTAACGGTTTTGACGCCTTATTGTGTATCTTAATTGGATTTGTTTTTAGCAATTCTATCCTTAGAAGCTTTTTCTGGGTGACATCTTAGTTAAAATACCATTGACTTTTAAATAAGTCAACTAAAAATCTTTATCTTTCGAAGAATGGTTTGGGCTGAAGCAATTTCTTGGAAATCTTCGTGTTTCAATCTTAAAACATTCTGAGTTTGAATAGCAAGTTTTGTATCTAATTGATTTAACCTTTGCTATTCGAAAGAGACTGTTTTTTTGGACGTATGCTTCTGTCAAAGTCTGAACATCAGGTTGTCTAGTGAAATACAAACCTCCCCCTTTATAGGTAAAAATTAATAAACACCAGGAAAATTAATAAAACATTATCCTAAATCTCTGTGGATGTATATGTGCGAAACATTTTCAGAAACATGGCTATTAAGAACATATAGGACCTGAATGTCTATTTGATCTTCCTTAAACATTACATAACATTTACACAATTTATTACTCCGTCTTGGAGTTGCTAATTTCTGTTTCTTCCCCTTACATTCAACGTTCTGTTGTGACACGAAGCATGAGAATATCGACATAAATATGCCATACGAGAATCGGAGCATTTAATGCAAAATATATGTAGGCACAGTACTTTCGTTTTACGGCTCGATCATGGAACCGCACGCTGCAATGGCGATGAACGATGCATACACGTTGTTCGTGTCCTTGCCGTAAAGCGAAGGCAGTGCACTTACTATAGTGCTGATCATCGACAGCACATCATGTACAATAGCGAGAAATATAATACAGCAAACAAAAGCAAAAAAGGTACATTAATTTTAATGGATTTCTCTAAGTTCACACTAGGCCTTCCCACCTTCAGGTAACCTCAAAGGAATCTATTCAAAACGTAAACAAATAAGGTTTGTAGAACGCTTCTATTAAACTATTCCTTGATGTTTTCTAGTCTTTATAGCATAACAATGGTGCCCTGTTAATAAACCTGTGTGCGGCAGAAGACGACGAAGAAGACGACGGTAGGTATTTCCGGCGAGAACAAAACGCCATGTGTATCGCACGTGGAAGTCGCTTTCAGAAAGTTCACTTTGCCCCGTCCTTGTTCCCCATCTACGCCTACAAAGCATTCATTTCCTTTTCTGAGAAGTAATTAATACTGCAGAAGTGAGAAAGGCCCGGGAGAAGACAATCAGAAGAGAAATTCATAACGAGTAATTTGGGTTCTGCACTTGACTGGTTTCAAATACAAATTTCTTTCTTGCTTTTTTCCGCCTGCAGCGGGAGTACAAGCGAAAGGGTGGGAAGGTATGCTGTGTACTGCGCTCCTTTGTTTCTCGCCCTCCTCCTACCTTTAAAGGAGCTGCTCTCTGTGCTTAAATTTTAGGAAAACAGGAAGGGGATGAGGGCTATGAATAAGAGAGAAAATGAGTATGGGTGACTCTTGTACTCCTTTGTTACCAACATTGGCAAAGTCACGGATGAACTTATTTATTTTCAAAGAATTTGGATTTCTATTGTAATAAAAATAATTTCTGGGCAGATTTTCAACGCCTCCCCTTCTTCAGATTTATTCTGAAGTTTGGTTCCCGCTGCTAAGTTTTAAAACCATTGTGCTGCATATTTCTCTAGCTATATTCTTAATAACGCAAAACGTTGTTTTTAACTTCTGAAAACCAATATGAAAGACAATTTTAAAATTTTAATGCGTTCATTCACATGTGCCACTATTTAAAATTGACTTTGACCATGCGTATCCAGAGAAAAAGATTACTCAAAAACATATAATTAATACATATAATTATACCTGAAATAATTTTACATCTCCAAAATGACATCCTGCTAGGCATGCTTTCCGCATTGTGGAAACTGAGCTCCAGTGAAGGGTGTGAAAGGGCTTGAACGCCGATTGACTAGCTACTTCAAGTCAACCATCTTTGTCATCATAACAACAGACACAACATGCCCGTGCGGACAACATGCTGAGCAAGCTGTGAGAATCGAGAACCACAGTTAATTAGAATATAATAAACATGCTATTAACAGTTTGAAATGAGGAAAAATAGAGACAATAACGTAAACATTGATAACAAATAAACAAATCATAAAATGCCGATATCAGCTATACAACATACGGAACCAGTAGAAATGGTAACCAAAACTGAAATTTGAGCTCCTTAAGCCACAATAAAACTGACCATCAAAGAATCCTTTTTAATTAATATGGTGTAAATACTAATTTTGCAAGTTTTGTGGCCATAAAATGGCAAGGAAAGGACCAATAATCCATATATCAAAACTTTGCAGCCCATAAAATAACCCTTACGTGGGAATTTCCACTGTACTTTGACAAATTAATTTTAGATAAACGAAGAGATAAATGCAAAGTTTGGATGAGCCGATGCTACGTTGGGGAAGGATACTTCGGAAGACAGTCATTACTCCTTTTGCAACCTAGATATAAAGGTGAAACTTAAATTACAAAATTCTACAGTTGTTCTCTGAATATTCTGCTTCTCTCGATCTTTGAAACTGGTCATTGGATTATCATTTATCCGTGTGTCAAGACAGGCTTAACGACAATAAAAACAACTCTGCGAATACTACCTTAACTTTGGACGCATTACACATCCTGAAAGCTATATCGCTTTTCCTTAAAGACATTGTTTCGGGTCTTATACTGTGATTCATTAATTGTATAGAGGTTCATTATTATTCCATAAAATCACTAATCAGCGGCTTGTTTTTCTTTCATCTGTCCTTTTAAAACATGATAAATGTCGAAAAATAAATTCATATAAATTTTATTCTAACTACATTCTGGCATTAAGCAGGCTGAGCTGACAGTAGACTATTTTAAACCATTTTATTGCCATTTACATAAACAGCAGATTGCTATATACTACAAAGCTCTGATTTTACCCACTCTTTTAAAGATATTTCGAGAAACAAATGAATATTGACTTAGTATATTAAAATGCTTAATAAAGTACTATAAAATGCATACCATAACGTTATATTTCCAAAATATACAGTGAATTAGGTGGTCCATTGCACTGCATTATGTCCCATTCTCCATAGGATAGGATAGAATAGGATACAGACTTACGGAGGGGACCAAACTTGATTTATTGCACCTAAGCCCCAAGTGGGGCATTCCCGGAAGGAAGGATGAGACAAGAGGAGACAGAGGGCGGCCGACCCAAGAGCCACTGCTATGCAGAGGATAGCGGAAACCGCTGGAAACTCCCAGCAGGCCAATACAACCGGCATCCCACCCACAGTGGTCCTGAAAGGGAAAAGGAGGTGTTTTACCAGTAACATATCATCCTGTTTGCACAATCTTTGGACTTTTTCTGAAATTCATTTTTGGAATTCAGTAAGCCTCAAATTCTGTGAAATTTTAATATCTATTATTCAAATCCACCACAGTAAACGGTAATGAAAGTAAAAATTTTTGTGTTTGGTATTTATATTCATAAAATATATTCACGGTTGTGTCAAACAGAGTAATTGAAACACCAATTTTGGAGAATCTTCATATACCAATTGCTGCCTTTTATAATTATCATTACACATTTTACCATTTCTTCAAATCCATCATATAAATTTAGAAATTAGCCAATTGCTTGAAACCAAGGAATCCAAGGCTTATGTCGGTTGGTATTCACACTTTTAATAACGGTACGTCATTCTATTAATACCTACTTCAGATACAGTAGTCTTAATCTGCAGTTTGTTTCACGATACGCGACAAGAATCTTCAAGTTGGTTTCTAATAAATATCCGGATGTCTTCTTTTATACGAGTACAATATTTTCCCCTTTTAATTGTTCACATATACAAAGTTTTTTAAAAATTCACACGTGACCGTAGGTTCTTAACATACCCATGAAGCATCAATAGTGGAAACCAGGTTAAAACGAATATCTGTGTCAAGATTTTATTAGACTAATTCGTGATATGCCAAGCTCACTTTCGGAGTATCGCGAGTTCCATTGCCCTCGATTCGGCTACTCTGACTACTTTTACTTCGTGGTTTCCCCGGTTCGGTAAGCGAATGTTGGGTGGTTCCCTTTCTACCACTAATTGCCTTTTGTCTGTCACATCTCAATCTGTTTCAGGGTTGTAGGAGCAGGTGATGGCGTTTTCTATGTTGTTGCAGGGCGGTGGAACGGGAAAGATTTCTACCTGGCGTTTGGAAGGACTGCTGGGGTCCTCTTCTCTTCTGGCAGTCCTCGTCTTCCTTCCAAAGCAAATGTCAGTATTCGTGTCATGTTGGACTTGTTACGTACCCCATCCCTGCTAGCGCACATTCTCATCAGGATTTGTTCGAACATCAGGTCGCCCCTTCATCCCCACCTTCCAAGGATTACACTGGAAGCACATATGACCAAAGTGGGGTGCTGTACTCCAGTTACTGGAGGCCCCTCTTTTGACTACTCCTAAAAGGTTCTTTCAACTTAAGATAAACCATTTAAGATGGCTTTACTTATTTTGTGTGGGAATCTGACCCAATCCTTTATCCACGAATTATAAATATATAGGTATTTGTCTCCCTTATATCAACGGTTCCGATGTTAGAAGTTGTTCGGGTTCCACTAGCCCGGCAAGTCGGGGTGAGGGCATGAGAAGCCTTGACCCGATACAGGAAACCAGGGCTGAGGGGAAACCCCAACGCCTGGGATGAGACAGAAGTGGATGATAGCGTGAGAGTGAAATGAATGATAGGACAGATTAATAATGGAGCAATTGCTGGAATGATGGTGTGGGAAACCGGAATATCCGCAAGAAACCCGCCGCAGTGCAGTGTTGACCACCACAAATCTCACTCTGCCACTGCGTGGCCTAATTATTAGTACATCTGTATAAAATAATGTTGTGAATTTACACATTAGTTAAACCTCACTTCCTTTTACAGAACATTATCGCTACTCTAATAAATTAAGCCTGAGAGATGCAACTACTAGAAAACATATAGGCATTATAAAAGCAGAAAACCTGGCATATATACAATAATTAAAGTTTTATTCATCGAGAAATGGTCTATGCAAAACAAGGAAGCAAGAGAAAGCACGGGACAGTGTTCTGTGAAATAAACACAAAGAAGCCATTTTGTATAAGCGTTTTCTAAGGTAATGAATGGCCCTTTGTTTCGGAAACGCGAAATTGGCACAGAGAAAAAGAAGCCGGGAGGGAAATAAAAGAATGTAAAGGGAAAACACAGAACTCTCTGTCTTTTATTTTTTTAATTCCACAAAATTATTCGGATGAAAGAAGTTGACATACCTACCTGAGCCTCGTTATGAAAAGTTTTCATCCGCAACTCCAGTTGTTTTTCGCACATCTAAGTAAAATACAGATTATATAGCGCCTGCCCTTGCTTTCAACAATAGAAAAGTCCGGCACATTGCCTCAGCTGGTCTCATTGTATTCATAAAATATTTTACAGGAGAAAAGAACGCTAATTCTTGCAGAAATAGGCTCAGGCACACAAAAAGCCAATATAGTCTGAACCCTGGGTTCTTTAGAAAGCTGAATACAGGCACCTTTATTGTTCAACATTTCCATTGTTGAGGATTCCCCCTTCCCATTTCTCCTGTTCTTTTGCCACTGTTGTCTTCCTGAAAACAAGAGATACCTACGTATGCAAACGTTTATTGTTATTTCATTGAATTTAAGTTGCTTTGAAACGAATAATGGAACAAAGTGTTTTGTAGTTAGGTCCATATACTTGACTTAACCAAAAAACAAACATTTGTACCATTCCCGGCTCACTTTGTATTAATTGAACAAAAGAAGAAAAATTAGAGAGTACAGTTGTAGGAAGCGGAATTGAATAACTTTGTATGTTAATGGAATGAACAGAAAAGCAGCGTCGCTTGCCCGTTGCTGCGGTCCAGAGACTTCTGGTGCTATCTGAAGCTAACAGACACATCTGTCAAAAATGATTCTTTCTCTAATGTAGCTTAATGGCATACAATTATCAATTATTGGTTAGCATATTATAAAGACTTGAACAACAGTTTACCTACATAATGCGATATGTAGCGTAAACCCCCTCTGAATTGAATAGAAGGTACCAGTGTCTACCACACATAGCTATTTTGAAGTAATTCTCCTCAACTTATATAATTATTCAACAATATTGACGCACTGGCAACAAAAATTTACTTTCCCAGTGATTGTTTCTGTACCAGTGTAAGTTCATAATTGCTAGCTCAGCTATTCGTAATTGCAAGCCTTGCCTCCAAGATTCTTCCCTTTTTCGTTTTCTTCTTCAAAATATTTATTTTACTGCTGTGCAGCACCTGGTTAGTTTGCAGTATCGAAGTCAATGTCGTTTCTTCTAGCTGTGGAGTTTCAGCATTCTGTCCCTTCTTCCACTTGATGTTACACTTTTTAATTGCTTATTTTGTCTATTCCAACATTATCAGCTGCTGCGGTGGAGGCGCTCCGCATCCCTAGCCTACTCGACATGGGAATTACGACCGATGAGTCCTCTCTTTGGGCAGCATTGGGATTGGGTTGGTCTTAACGGAGTAGGTTGTTCCGTTACTTAAGGGAGACTAGTTACTAAGAACTATAGAGCTTTCTAGTCGGTATTTTGACATCCGACACCCTCCTTGATAACTTTTAGAGTGCAAGCAAATCGGTCCTAGTAGTCAAAGTCGCGAGAACGTATGTCTATGGTGCTCCACTGCGCAGAGTGTCCCGGGTTCGAGTACCCCCTCGGTTATGGATGTTTGTGTATATCTTTGTATATGTGTAAAAATACGGAGAACAGGAAGGCACAGGAAATAAAGCGGGAAAACAAGGAAACGTCCACTTCGAGATAAGGGATACTTCGGGTTTGGGTGCACATTTGTCTGTGTTCATTTCACTTGTTTCATTTTTTTCTTCATAGACATATGTGGTTGAAATGTTTCAACTCATCTTCCTCATTTTTCCGCAACGCAATATATTTGCCTTCTACCGTTCTATACTTGAGACAAAGGGCTTCAATAATCTCATGCTTAGCTCATTCTTCAAATGTGTATGAAAGATGATTGTTTGTCCAATAAAAGCTTCCTTACTATTTATGACAGATGCCCATGTTAATATTTAGGTGTCTCTCAAGGAACTAAAGCTATCCATTTGCCCCGTTAAAACACACACACACACACACACACACACACACACACACACACACACACACACACACACACACACACACACACACACACACACACACACACACACACACACAAACACACATACACACCCACACTTAGATGCTCCATTTTCATTTCATCACACAACCATAGTTTTCTCTTTTTTTCTTTTCAGTTTGCATTTTTCCGTATTCCTAGTGGTTGTCTAATTTTTAAGCCTTTAAAAAGCAATTTTAAGCACATAAAACAGGCTATAAAATTATCAAAATAAGCAGTTAGTGTACAGTTTCGAGCATCCAAGAACACGTGTTTACAAGCTAATAATTTAAAAGTATAGTTCCACTTTCTTAAATCATAATAATGTTCAAAATATAACAAAAGTGATATGGCTACTAATTTAGTTCTTTGCTAGAAATGATTTTTAAATTACGAATGTATGTTTGTTGATACAAAATATGTATGAAGTCAAACAGTTTAAAAATGAACTCATAGCTTTCTCAAAAGTTCCCAAAATTTATTGATTAGAATAACTTGGTGGAAACACACCATACACTACCAGCATGCCATAATGACTTGAACACTCTATGGTTTCATCCCTAGAAATAAAAATTGTAACTTACATTAAGCTTATTAAATAAAAAAATGTAATTGTAAAATTTATACAAAAATCTTCTAGAGTAATTTGCAAACAAATGCACATGGAGCAACGCTTTTATTTGAATATATTCACTTTAAAGAATGGTATTCATTTTTTGGTTAAAATGGCAAATTGATATGATATTTAATAATAAAAGAGAAGAGTCAGAAACGATGAGAAGGAATCAGTGATTCCTTTACCTCTTTAGAACAGAATTTTGTCGTAATGCGGACTTCAACCGATACCATTCATGCCAGACACCTAGAAGTAGGCATTGAGCTTTTCTTTCCTCAAAACGTACGCCTTCGTGCTATTCAAGGCGTTATGTTTAATTGCTGCGGCAAGCAACCTAATAAAATCAAGCAAATCTATCCTCCAAAGCCTTATGGCTGAGATGTCAAGATACGACCCCTTCTGTACATTCAAAATATGCGAGGATATTTATCTAGTTTTACTTTATTCCCACAGATAAAAAATATCAAGCGTTGCATTCACATGACTTACTTTACTCTTGTACAAGCAAACCTTACAAAAGCTTATTTCTCTATTTCATATAAATTTTACATATATATATGTGTGTGTGTTTATGTGTGTGTGTAATACCTGCTTAAAGTAATTATAATTGGTTTTTGTTAGTTTCTCTAGCACCTAGCAATAACAGGTTATAGGGAACGTACTATTTCTTGCACCAAACCCAAGAATTAGACACCACAATTAAAATACAGATTTTTTGATACCCTCCATACAAAGTCCTTTTAGAAAGAGGTCTTTACATCTGTGTGACCAAACGGTAGTGGTAGCGTCTGTGGCCCGTATTCGGAAGGTCGTGGATTTAATTGCCGTCATTCATGATCAAAAGGTTTGTGTACTCCTCGAGGCTTCCTCGGGGAGCTAGGCGAATGCCGGGTATGATAATTATGTCCCCGATATTTCTGTTCCTCCATTTTACTTCACTTTTCATTTCACCTCTCATCCTGATCGGCTATTTTAAGATTCTGTGTGTTGGCAGGAGTTTTGGCAGGGAATTTGCCTTACGTAAATCCTCGTCCTCAGGGTTCTGGACCCCTTAGGATGCGCATAAGTCAACTGGGGTTGGAATAGAGCCAGTTGTTTGAGCTACCACTGGGGAGTTTCAATCTGTAGCTGCTAAAGGCCCAGCTGTCTTCTGTCGTCTCTCTTCAGGTCCTACCATCCTTAGTATCGTCTCCCCTCACCCCGCCGTTCCAGAGAGTGCCCCGTCAGCGGTAAAGACAACAGATCTCTTACAGATTGAGGTGCTAAGTTCCACTTTGAACCTTGTCGTAGAATCATGTTGTGTATAGGTATAGGTATGCGTATGTTTTAGTCCCCTTGAGCAGCATAACTCAATAACGAAAAGTCCAATATAACCAAAGTTGGTATTTAGTTTCGGAATAATGCCAGGATGCAATACAAATATGTTGAAGAAAGTCACCTTAAGCCACACATTATGGGAACACTTTTTAATTATACCTTTCTTATATTATAATAAATAGTTGTGGCGATTTTTATTAAGATATAAGTAATATTTTTAAGTACTCTCATTTAGAAAGAATTTTACACTCTCTACTACGAATAGTAAGTAGGGGAAGTATTGCACTCCATCCAAGAATTCCATATAGAGATATTACCGTAAATATGCTTTGGCCCTCTGAATATAAGATTGAGGATTGGATTGAATTGGATTGTACGGAGGGGATTCGGCACCTCGAACAGGATGGTCTTTTCTACCTATGACCCCAAGTGGGGCAGGGAGGATGAGTTGAGAGGACACAGAAGGCGGCCGATCCCAAGGAATCTCTATAGTCCAGAAGGCGGGTTCCCTACACTTTACTGGATAGAAACTCCCCAACGATCCAGCACAATCGTCATCCCAATTACCGTGGCCCCGAAGCAGTCACGAGCCCTCCCCTCCCCCCCCCCCCCGCGCAGCACGGATTGCGGGCAGACTGGCACAACCACCATCCCGCCAGCCGCGTTTTTGAAGCAACCCACTAGGTCGGCTCGGATATCGGAGTCGTCCAGCAGAAGGAGAAAGTGTTCATTCAGAGCATATGATCCTGTCATGCACCGCCGAGACTCCCGTTGACACTTTAATCCTGAAAGAGACCACCCGATGAGAGATGATATGAAAGGATAATGGAGGTGAAATGGAGGGATAGGAAATTCGGGAGATATGTTTAATGTCTCCAGCATTCACCTAGAAACCCTGGAAACCACCGAAACCCATGGGTCAGGTAGGTCGGCCACGGGAATCAAACCCGGACCTCCCGAATACGGCCCACAGACGAAACCACCTGAGCTATCCCGCTTGTTTAATCTAAGAGAAAGCCTTTCTGGGAAAGTGTGTGCCTCTGTTTGAAAGGCACGATGTCGGTAACTTCAATATCTTCCAAGGACTACCCACAATACCCTTTATATGGAACATCTTTAATTCTGTTTGATTTTCGTAAAAATGGCCCTAAAGATTTTGTTTAAAGTGCCATATGTTTAACACATTTTAGTGATAAATGAAATGATGTTTTGATATATATATATATTTGAAATGTCCTTAGAAGTGCTCTTCTATCTGGATGATTTTTCTATAATTGGTAAACCGTAAGAGGCAAACGATATCTTACGTTAGAAAAATGGAGATATCATTAAACCACATAATTTATTGCAGAATCGAGTGGGCCGTGACTCCGATAACATCAAGATATTTAAGCTCTGCAGTTTTATCTAATTGCAACAAGTCAATAACGTTACCGGCTTGCTGTGTATGTATAGGTATTTATAAATGCAATTATCTACCTAATATAATAATTATTTATTTGTTATTTCAGCTACATACACATTAGCTGCAATTTACGCTCACTTTCTTCTCGGGCAGCCAACCAGGTGAAAACATGATTAGATATCAACGTTTCGGGAGTGTACATCTTTCCCATCTTCAGAATATTTATAAAATGCTATAAAAACAAATGACATACTGGTTATAACAACACTATAAACAAAGACAAAACACTATCAAAATTCATATTACTGAACAAAAGACTGTTTTCAGTAAATTAAATGCCAGGTAAAGAGATGGCGTGAGTATAGAAAATTGTGTCAAAGAAACGTACTTACTTAACAAGGCTATTGAGATGCGCAAGAAAGCTAGGCAAAGTGTTTGATCCATGTGGCCAAATTACTAAGGTGTCGTCCACGTATCTATAGAAATGAGATGGTTTATGTGGAGCTGTGGCAAGTATTTCATGTTCTAGGTGTTTCATATAGAAATTAGCTATAGCTGGTGACAAAGGGGAGCCCATTGCTACTCCGTCTACTTGTTCAAAGAAAGTACCACCAAACAAAAAGAAAGTGGATGTCAGGGTATGTCGAAAAAGCTCTATGATAGCCGGAAAATGCTCCTTCAGAATTTGGATGGCTTCTTGAAGTGGTATTCTGACAAGAATATCAGAAGGACCTATGGTAATGCTACTAAGTGTGTACACACTGTGTGGAATTACTCACATGATGTGGGCGATACCCTACCTTTCTTCGACCTCAAATACAGTTTACCATGGAAGTGGAGCAGTATGGAACTCTTCCATTCCTGGACATTCTTGTTTCAAAAAACAGCATCGGTACACTAGGGCATACTGTATATCGCAAACCTACACACACCAATCTCTATCTGAACACTCATGTTTCCATCATAAGTCTCAACGACTGGCAGTTCTAAATACACTGACCCACAGAGCTTTGTCTATCTCTGATCCCAGTCACTTAAAACAAGAATTACAGCACCTGAGACTCACTTTCCGTCAAAATGGCTACTCCGAATATGACGTTGAAGCCTCGATCACCAAAGCTAGGAAAGGGAAACTTGTAATACAGCAAGCGTCAGGTAAGCCTACCGCTACAGCCTGCATCCCGTTTACTGGCAATCTATCCGGCACAATCAGCAGAATTCTCGCCAAATGCAACATCAGGACCATCCAAAAGTCACCTCCGAAGATTAAATATCTGTTGAGACCAGTGAAAGACAAACTGGACTTCCATGTTCCGGGAGTGTACCGCATTACCTGTGAATGTGTAACACGTATATAGGACAAACCGAAAGGACCATGGGCTACTAGAATAATCGAACATGAACGGAGTATTCGTTTAATTCAACGTGAGTAGTCTGGGCTGGCAGAGCATTGTTTTGATAACGACCATAGAGCCAAATTTCTAGAGACGACCATCTTGGCAAAATGCAACAGTTACAGGGAGCGGAGAATTAAGGAGACTTTGGCGATTTCCTCTGAAAGGAGAACGCTTAATTGTGATGCTGGATTTCAGTTCAGCTCCTCTTGGAAACCGGTTTTAAAATGGAAATCCGTTGAATTAAGAAACAAAGATGAATACAGCTTGATAATCAGGTTAAGTAGTTACGTTTCTTTGACACAATTTTCTATACTCACTCCATCTCCTGACCTGGCAGTTATTTAACTGAAAATAGTCTTTTGTTCGGTAATGCGAATTTTGATAGTGTTTTGTCTTTGTTTATAGTGGTGTTATATCCAGTATGTCATTTGTTTTTACAGCGTTTTATAAATATCCTGATGATGGGGGAGATGTACACTCCCGAAACGTTGATATCTAATCATCTTTTCACCTGGCTGGCTGCACGAGAAGAAAGTGAGCATATTCGTCGCCAGCAAAGCTTCAGGTCTTATTTTAGCTACAATTTAGATAGACTGTAGGTACAGGTTAGATTTCCTTTTAGGTAACAGAAAACTCAGAAAACCATAACGGAAAACTACAGAAGAATAAACCTCATTAAAATACAGCTCATATTAACTGCAACTAGACCTTCGGCCCATGAAGTACATCAGTGGATAGCTAAGGAAATGAATATCAACGCAGAACAAGTTCACACGCCTCAGCATCATACCAGGGAACGAGCCACATACTTAAAGGTAATGACATCATTTTTGCATAATACATTAATAGATAAACATCAAGGGGAAGCGGAATTTCATTATGACTCTGGGGAAATAACCAAAGTAAAAATAGAACCAGCAGACTCACATACATAACAGTACGGGTATTTGATGTTACCCCTGAAATTCCAAACTCGATTGTAAAAGCAGCTCTTAGCAAGTTGGTACGGTTCAAGATGTAAGAAATGAAACCTGGAGCACACCACAGATGCTACCACGAGTAAACAATAGGGTTAAATCAGTACGCATGGATTTAAAAACAGATATCCCAGTAGCAATACAAATTGCCTACAGTACAGCGACCATAGCATACCTACCAAGACCAACCGCAGACTTGCTTTGTCTGTGATGATAAAAATAATATGAAGCAAAACTACACACGACAAACATCTGCATTAAAACTGGAACCCCATCATACTCCTAGACTGCTAAGTGGTGTAGTAAAAGGCACCGAAAATAACCAAATAAGTTACCCATTGGGTAGCCCCAACCATGAAAACCAATATGAAGAAAATGAAATTCAAGATTTAATAAGCAAACAAATCAACATGGAAACAAACATAGAGTACCCTTACACAAGCACGTATGACATGCCTACAGGGAATAAAAGACCAATATCTAGTGAATCTTCAAGCAGTGCTCTAAGCACCCATGAAGATAATATCATCTCTGAAACCTCAGAGGATGAAATAACCGAAACTGTTATTGACTTCTCAAAGAAAAATCCACCTAAGAGGAAAGTCATATTCCTCCTTAGACGAACACTTAAGCACCTGCTTGAAGCATCGATAACCAATTTCCCGCTTAGCTATGTACAGCTTAAAAGACTGTAGGAGTATCAGACATTGCCAAAGTAGCATTTTCACACACAAATGACGTCCAGGGTCTTGCTGAAATGCTAAGAAACTTTATCCTCACTTCAAAGATAGAGCGATTAAATATAGAACCACCAGAATAGAAAAGGCTTTGCTTTGCAAACTTAACACAGAGTAAAAGGAAAAGTTAATAAACATGGCCATTTAGGTAACTACGACGTAATTTTAATTATTACTTAATAGCTTTGTGCGCTCCTTTTTACTTCAATGGGATTTAAACGGATTTAATTCTCAATACGAATTCTTACAGAAATTAATTTACTTTCATCAACCTAAAGTAATCTGCTTGCAGGAAACAAATTTTAATGACAATTCTTCAATAGGTATGAGGCACTATTCTGTGTACAATAAGAACCGTATAACTCACCTCCGTTCAAGTGGAGGGGTGGCTACACATGATGGCAACAGCATAGTAAGCAACGAAGTATTAATTACTACAAAATTTGAAGCAGTAACAGTTAAACTTATTCTAAACATTAAAATTTGTGTTTGCAGTTTTTATTTACCAAACAGCCAACCCCTTGACTTGCATCACTTGAAAGAATTAACGAATCAGTTACCCAAGCCTTACATTCTGTTAGGTGACTTCAATGCACTCAATACCTTATTGAGAAGCCGAAGTACTGACTAAAGGGGGAAAGTTATTGAGAACTTCTTAGAAAATAAAGACTTAATATTGCTATATTCCAAGAAACCGACACATTATAACTTCTCCCATGACACCTTCAGCAATATTTATTTGACTTTATGCCCCCCAGCTATAGCTCCAATATTTAATTGTTCAGTACAAGACACTCCTTTTGGCAGCGAACATTTTGTAATTTTTCGTGAAACTGAAATGAGTGATAAATATCAACCTCATAACGAGCCAACTGGACAGCATTCAGGAAAACTATTGACAATCAAATAACCTTACTTACACAAGCCAGTAAGCTTCACACCAGGTCAACCAATAGCATTATTGAGGAATTTACTTCCTTAATACTGAGATCAGCAGAAGCAAATCTCAACAAAACTGTAATAAAGCATCACAGGAAACGTGTACCTTGGTGGAACGACGCTTGCCAACTAGCTATTAAGAATAAAAATAAGGTCTTTTACAAATTTAAAAGACGACCCACGCTAGAAAATGAGCTTGCATTTCAACAACTAAGAGCAGTGGCTAGGACGACCATCAAAGACAGCAAAAGAAAATCATGGTTAACATACTTATCATACCTGTCTCATCAAGCACTCCAAACTATTATATGGGAGCGTTTAAGGAAAATAAGGGGCATATACAAAAACAGCGAAATAACCGCTCTTTGCAAAACAACAGTATTTCTGTTATAACTAACCCACGACTTATCGTGGATAAAGTAGCTGATACTTTTGCCCAAATATCCAGTAACTACATTCAAGAATTTGTTATATTTAAAAAGAACATTCCGGATGTAGACCTCAGCAAAACAGACTACAATACATAGCAGAGCTATAATGATAATATCACTCTAAAAGAAATACAAGAAGCTTTAAAATACAGCAAGAACAATAGCCTCGGACCAGATAACATCCCATATGACTTTTTAAAACAACTTTCATCAAATGGGATATTATATCTCTCTGAGATATTTAATTACATCTGGCGTGAACAAATATTCCCGGTTCAATGGAGAAATTCTATAATAATACCAATTCACAAACCTGATACTGATAGAAGTAAACCATAAAACTATATACCCATTTCCTTAATTTGTACAATGAGCAAAATACTTGAAAAATTTTGAATAAGCGTCTAAGGTGGATCAAGGAACAACAAAAATTCTTCGCTGATGAACAGAGCGGATTGAGGCCGTTACATTCCACGAATGACACGCTGGTTACACTTGAAATGGAAATACTAGACACATTTCAGAACAAGCAACACCTCCTTGCAGTCAGCTTAGAGATTCATAAAGCTTATGATATGGCTGGGCGAATGGGCATAATTAAAACATTAACAGAACACAATATCACAGAAAATATGATTCAATTCATGCACAATTTTTAACAAAATCGCACAATACAAGTAAAAGTAAAAATCGAAACATCAAAAAGAGTAAAAATACACAATGGAGTTCCACAAGGTTCGGCTATCAGTGTTACTCTTTTCTCTGATAGCGATAAACAGTATTAATAATTATATAAAAGAACCCTAAAATATTGCTTTTTTGCAGACGATCTATCTTCTCTAAAGGCAAACACTTATCTACATCACAAATTATTATACAGTTCTGTATACAAGAACTTGAAAAATGGACCAGTAATACCGGATTCAAGTTTTCCACCTGTAAAAGTAAATGCATACTACTTTACAAACAAAACAAAAACGGATTTACAACCAAAAATCTATTTAAATGTTGAACTACTACCTATATTAAGCTCAATAAAATTATTAGGAGTCATATTTGACCGGAAACTCATCTGGGCTCCTCATATAAATGCACTCAAAGAAGACTGTATAAAATGAACTTCAATCTTAAAAATACTTACTGCAACGAATTGATGAGCAGATTTTAAAGTATTTCAGGAAACTTATAGAACTATTGTAAGACCTAAATTGGATTACGGAAGCGTAATATACAACTCGGCAAAACCATCCACATTAAATATTCTCGACACAGTTCAGAGATCAGCCCTCCGAATTATTGTAGGAGCATTTCGAACCAGCACAATCACTAGTTTACAGATGGAAACAAATGAACTTCCTCTTAAATTGCAAAGAAAACAGCTGAGTATATCTTACGTACTTAAGATAGCAGCCTTGTCTAGCTCAAAAATGCAAAGCTACATTTTAACAGAAGAACATCCACAAAAAAGCATTCATCATTACCTTTTTCCCTACATCTGAAACAGTACTTTCAAGAACTTAACATACCTTTTCCTATCATATCTAAACGTAGGCAGTATTCACATATTCCTCCTTGGAGAATTACACTTCCTGAAACCAATATGGAAATATCGTATATGGCTAAAAGCCAAACTAATAATGTAATATACAGACACTCAGGAAACAATGGAACCAATACCCAAATTATATTTACATATACGCCGATGGCTCACAGACAGAAAATGGATGTGGATGCGCAGTAATTTACCCAGATCATACAATGCTTTACACATTACCATCTTTGTGTTCCATATTTACATTGAGTTTTACGCCATCAAGGAAGCATTACCGCTCATATCCAAAGAAAATAATAATAAACCATATCTTATACATACAGATTCTCAATTCAGTATACAAGCCCTACAAAACATCTTCACTTCAAATGAGTTAGTCCACGAAATGCATGATCTATCATCACTTTTGATGAAACAAGATATTTATGGTAATGAAGATGCAGATTCCGCAGCTAAGGAAGCCACATGAATCCCCCCTTCATGAACAGGTAACTTTACCTTATAAAGATGCTGCAAGATTTGTATTTAAAATCTTGCATAAGCACTGGCAAACACCATGGGAAAAATCACCTACTAGAAAACTGCATGAGATTAGAAAACATTCTAAAACATCATATCCTCTACTGAAACTGAAACGCAAAACCAAGTTGTCATCACTAGACTGTGAGTTTGACACACCAAACTGTCGTATGGTCATCTGATGAACAAAACACCGCAACCTGAATCCAGCATTTGTAATATGGCCATCTCTGTACGCCATATACTTTCAGAATGTCTGCAATACAAAAAACAACGAGAACAATGTAACCTTCCAGATCTTCAAGAAGCCCTCAGTAATCCAGCACACAATACAACAGTATTTAAATTTCTAAAATTAATCAATTTATACAATGAAATATAATATACATTTTTATAAATAAATGTTAAAGTTATTATAATTATACTATGTAATATACCATTTCCATCATGTTGTCGCTATATGACTGTATGTAAGTAAAAGCGACATTAAACAAATTTAATAAAAAAATTATTGTCAAATGTACACCCTTCTGGTGTGAACAATTTTCAAGACGTCTTGTTATATCTTTGAATTTTTAAATAATTATTTTTATTTTTTCAAATTGAAGCCTTTATTTGGATTTTATTGTTTTACTTGCATTTACCTATTCGTTTATTTTTTGTTTTGTTCTCTGGACTGGAGAGAGTGAAATATTAAAGTCATCGCATAGCGACCAAATTTAGAAAGATCTGACTATAGCATAAAGCCTGTTTTATACCTATATTCCCATTGCACCTGCAAGGAGTAATAACATACACTTCTGCAAATATTGTTCTAACTTCCTTTACAGTTTGGTGGTTAATTCGTACAAGAGTGGAGAAACTCTTGTGAGTGCAACACATTAAACTTATATAATCGATATAATAGGTAAACTGATGACCAAGCTTTGCCGCACAGAATATTGCATGTTGCTACAACATAAAATATATTCCAAATTAAGCTTCTATTTGCCATAAGCCATTTCTGAGATATTCGTTGTTATGAATTTTAATTTTTTATTATCTGCCATTTTCTGAAGTGCTTGTAATGTGCATGGAGATCAACCATTAGTAACATACTTTTAAAAGATTTATTGTTTCAGGCTCCCATATTCCCATTGTATCTACTGCTATTTCTACAAATGTATATCTTAATTAACAAGAAGTAAATAGAAGCACAATTTTTCATCATAGTACTTCGCAGACGCTAATCATGATGATGACGAAGGGAAGAAAAAGTTTCATCCGTTTCAACGTATATGAGGAATAACTTGGCAAAAATGGCAGGATAAAGTGAAAGAAGAAACACGGCTTATATTCTATGACTGTAGCTGTGCCAGCATAAAGAAAT